>CM070771.1:5247500-5667500 GCA_036346955.1 Dipus sagitta
GCCTGGCAGGCTCAGCAGTGCGAGGTGCGTGGGAGCGGGAGGGGAGTGGGCACGATGGATGGAGGTTGTGCCGGGCCAGCGCAATCCAAGGAGCCAGCCGACTCTGATGATGATTGATGATGACCCCTTTTGTCACTGTCACTGCCACCCCGGAGGGCACCACACCAGACGCGGAGAATCTGGAAACAAATACTCTTAAGTGCTGTGCACAGCGTCACTGATCCTAGGAGGGAGAGCGATGTCATGACACGCATAGTGATGATGAACAAAAATGAAGTGAAGAAATGGAGAAGGGGCTGGAGAGACGGCTTAGCCGTTAAGGAGCTTGCCTGTGAAGCCTCAGGACCCCTGTTTGACTCTCAAGGACCCACATAAGCCACACACACAAGCTGACACAAGAGTGCAAGGTCGCACATGCACACAAGATGGCACACGCATTTGGAGTTCAATGACAGTGGCTGGAGGCCCTGGCATGCCAATCCCCTGCCCAATCTCTCTCCTCCCATCCCCCACATAAAATGTCTGTTGGGTGTGCCAAGAAAGAATGAAAAGGAAGGAAGGAAGGAAGGGAGGAAGGAAGGAAGGAAGGAAGGGAAAAGAAGAGGGAGGGAGGAAGGGAGGGAAGGAGGAAAGGAAGGAAGAAGGAAGGAACCCATATAAAATTCAGGTGTTGTGGTATGTGTCTGTAATCCCAACACTGGTGAGGCACAGACAGGAGGATCCCTAGGGCCTGCTGGCCAACCAATCTAACCTACATGGTGAGCTCCAGGCCAACGAGGGACTGTTTCAAAAAAGGTGGGCAGGAGCCAGGCATGGTGGTGCACACCTTTAATCCCAGCACTCGGGAGGCAGAGGTAGGAGGATTGCTTTGAGTTCGAGGCCACCCTGAGATTACATAGTGAATTCCAGGTCAGCCTGGGCTAGTGTGAGACCCTACCTTGAAACACCAAAAAAGAAAGAAAGGGTGGGCAGGGGCTGTGAGATGGCTCAGCGGATAAAGTACTTGTCGCACAAACATGAGTTCCCGAGTCTGGATCCACGGGACCCACATAAAGCCAGCTGCTATCATAGGCATCTATAATCTCACGGTGCCTATGGGAAGGTGAGAAACAGAAGAATCCCACGGGAGCTTGTAGGCCAGGTAGAGTGGTGAATTAAGGACAAGAGATCCAACCTCAAGCAAGATAGGTGAGGACTGACATTTAAAGTTGTCCTCTGACCCCCACAGGAGTGCTGAGGCCTGAATGCACCTACATTTACATACATGAACATGCACACACACACACACACACACAGAGAGAGTGGCCACACACCACGGTGGTCATATACTAGGAAAGCTGAGGCAGGAGGTTCATGGGTTCAAGGCCAGCCTGGACTGCATAGTGAGTTCAAAGCTGTGCAACATAGCAAGACCCTGGGTCAGAAAAATGAAAAAAAAAAAAAAGAGTGAGTACATCCCATCAGCAAAGTAGACGTGTCAGAAGAGCTGCAAGGAAGCACCGTCAGTACCCCAAATCCACAGTACCGTTAGCGTGCGTGTCTGCATGTGACATGAAGCCCTGGTTCTGACCCAGGGCTCTCTTCTCAGCCATGACCTCAAGGAAGGCTGACAAGAAGCTCGAGGCTTTGTTCTTTCTATACATCCCATCAAGGACAGGAGAGGACTGGACACAAAGGGAGAGTGACAACATGTCCACGCCTAACACATGACATGTGATTTCATGATCTCCACAGCCTCCAATGCACATTCCTGTGAGAGTTGAAGAATCAGAGGCTCAGAGAGACATGTCAGTGGGCTGACAGACACACAGTGAACAAGGGGCAGGGATGGGAATAAAGACTATTTGCCTTGAAAGCCCTGTGGTTCCCCCTTCCTCTTTATTATTCTACACAGGCTCATTGGGACTTTTCCAAGTATCTACCACGTGGATACGAATGCTGGCTTGGAGTCAAACCAGACTTCCTTGCTGATTTCCCAGAAGAATACACACAGAAATATTGTAAGGGCCAACAGTGAACCAAAGATATGAGAGACCACAAATCAAAATCTTGGATGAGCGTCCTCCATATTCTTGGGGATGGTTATGGAAAGAAACCACCAAGGGTACACTCTGAGCCACAAGAGGACCACAGAGCCTCAAAGACGTTGGGAAACCACTGTAAAGAGCTAACTAACCCTTTGTGTTTTTGTGTAAATACCAGGGTAGTGGGACAGCGTGGATTAGGAAAATAATAAAAAAGAAACATAACACCACTTTTAAGTCTCTTCCTTTTTTTGTTTTATTTTTAAATCTGAAACAATTTCATGCATGTATATATACAATGTATTTTGATCACATTCACCCATATTCTCTCTTGTCCCCTTCCCACCAAGAACTTTCTTCCCCCCCCCAAACTATTTACCCTTCATCTTCGATGTCATTTTTCTTTTTTGGTGACGCACTGAGTTTAATTAGCGTTGCTTGTATGAGCATGGGTAGGTGGTTATTTTCTGGATCCTGAGCAGCTTACTGGTACTTATACCGCTAAACACATGATGCCCCTCCCCCAGCAACCGTTAACTCCCAATAGCTCCTCTGAGAGGTGTGGAGGACTCATGAGCCCCTCCTACATCCATGATGGGAACTTTTTAAAAAGTTTCTTTTATGCATGTGAATGTTTGTGTGTGTTCATGTTCATGTGTGTATATGGGTCCATGGATGCCAGAGAAGGTTTTGTTCCTCTGTAACACCAGCCACCTTTATGCCTTCCCTCCTTCCTTCCTTCTTTCCTTCCCTCCTTCCTTCCTTCCTTCTTTCCTTCTTCTTTCCTTCCCTCCTTCCTTCCTTCCTTCCTTCTTTCCTTCCCTCCTTCCTTCCTTCCTTCCCTCCTTCCTTCCTTCCCTCCTTCCTTCTTTCCTTCCCTCCTTCCTTCCTTCCTTCTTTCCTTCCCTCCTTCCTTCCTTCCTTCTTTCCTTCCCTCCTTCCTTCCTTCCTTCCTTCCTTCCTTCCTTTCTTCCTTCTTCCCTTCCTTCCTCTTTCTCCTTTCTTCCTTCCTCCTTCCTCACCTCCCTCCTTCTCTCCTTCTTTCTTTCTTTCAAGACAGGGTCTCTCACTGACCTAGCACTTGCAAATTAGGTTAGGCTAGCTGGCTAGCAAGCCTCAGAGATCTGCCGGTCTCTGCCTATCCAAAGCTGGGATTATAAGGCCTGTACCACCATGCCTGGCAGTTTTACATGGGTGCTGGGGATCTGAACTCGGGTTCTCAGGCTTGCAAGGCAAGCACTTCGGTGACTGAGCTATTTTTCCAGCCCCTACACTGCACCTGTGAAATGGTGATGCCTTAATGTAGGGAAATAGACATTTCCCTCATCAGAAAAAAAGAATTTTGGTAATCTGTTCACAAATCAAGTGGCAACTATAAGGCATCTTTCTGGTGTGTAGTGTCTTGGTCACTATGGATCAGAGGTAGAAACTGATACTAGGAGGAGAAAGAGACTACTGAAATAAAACAGGTTTTAGGAAACATAGAGATCTAGAGCAACATAAAATTGATGAGCAAGATGAACTGAATGCACAGTCCTTGAAGTCAAGAGCAGAAATGCAGGAGAACAGGGTGATAATTTCTCAGAATTCGGAGCTGGGGAGATGGCTCAGCAGTCAAGGGCATTTTCTTGCAAAGACTGTCAGCCTGGAGTTCAATTCCCAAGCACCCATGTAGAGTAAGATGCACAAAGCAGGACATGCGATTTGAGTTTGTTTGCAGTGGCAAGAGGCCCTGATTCATTCATCTCCCCCCCCCACACACAAATGCACACATAAATAAATAATAATATTTAGAAAGTCTCAGAATTCCGATGGAAAAGGAACTAAACAGGCAGAGAGAAGTTGAAAGATTTGAAGGGAGGGGACAGAAGTGCACCTTGGGAGTTGTATCTATTGCACAGGGAAGATGGCTCAGTGGGTAAAGTACTCGCTGTGTTAGCCTGACGACTGTTTGGATCTGCAGAACCCACGCAAAGCAAGATGCAGTATCACACATGAGCAATCCCAGTATGCCTGTGGTGAGACAGGAGGAGGAGGCAGGAGAATGCCTGGAGGCTTACAGACCAGCTAGCCTGGTGTACACAGTGGTAAACAATGACAGCCCTTGTCTCGAACAAGGGAAAAGGGGAGGACCAACACCCGAACTTGTTCTCTGACCTACCTCCACATGCGCAGTGACAGGTTAATGCATGTGCGCATGCACACAAAACACACACACACACACAAATACACACCAAAATCCTCTCACCCTGACTTGACCATCCACTTGTGAAGTTAGATCCATGGAGGGACTGAGGTTATAAATAACAGTCATGCCTCAGGATTCAGAAAAGCTTGGGCTTCCAGGGTCCCCCCTCACCTCCACACACACCCATGGATGTTCAAGTCCTCTATGTATGAAATGGAGTAGCATTTTCATTTAACCCATGCATATCCTCCTGCATATTTTAAACAATCTCTAGATGAAACACATGGGCAGTGTGTGCTTGTCAATCCAGGACCTGGGAAGCTGAGGCAGGAGAACTGCCACAAATTCCCAGCCAGCCTGAGCTACGTAGTGAGACCCTTTCTCAAAGAAAATCTCTAGATGGCATAGAACGCTAAATGTTATGTGAATGCTATATAAATATTTGTATTGCAAAGAAATAGTGACAAGAGTCTGTACACACTTAGTGTCCATATAATATTAAAACCAGTTTTGATTCAGTATTGGCTGAATCTTCAGCTATAGAGCCCATGGGAATAGAGGGCTAACTGTGTTAATAGGAAAAATACAAGGGAAGTATTCCAATATCATCTGAGAAATGACATTCTAAACAAAATGAAACAAGGCTTTAATTAAACTAACATAATATGAATCTCTAGAGGTGAATTAGCATGAATAATTTCTGCTGTGAAAAATGGTGTCCCTCTTCTAGTTATATATCCAAAGGAAGTTGGGATATCAAAGACCTATCTGTACGCCCATGTTGATGGCAGAACTAGTCACAACAGCCAAGATACAGAATAAGCATAGGTGTCCACCCACCAAGGAATTGATGCAGAAAATGTGGTATATGGACACTATCAACTATTATTTAACCATAAAGATTAGGACAAATCTTCTTTCTTTTTTTTAAAATTTATTTATTTGAGAGTGACAGAGACAGAAAGAGGCAGATAGATAGAGAGAGAAAGAATGGGCACGCCAGGGCTTCCAGCCACTGCAAACGAACTCCAGACGCATACGCCCCCTTATGCATCTGGCTAACATGGGTCCTCAAGAATTGAGCCTCAAACCGGGGTCCTTAGGCTTCACAGGCAAGTGCTTAACCACTAAGCCATCTCTCCAGCCCAAAATCTTTCTTTACAGCAGAATGGATAGAATGGAAGGATACTATGTTAAGTGAAATAAGTCAAACACAGATATACTGCACATATTGTCTCATAGTATGAAGCATGAAAGTGTGGATCTGAAGAAATAGTGTTTGCAGGGGGTGGTTAAAAGGAGTGTATGGAGCTGGGCATGGTGGAAAACACGTCTTTAATTCCAGCACTCGGGAGGCAGAGGTAGAAGGATCACCATGAGTTCGAGGCCATCCTGAGACTACATAGTGAATTCCAGGTCAGCCTGGGCTAGAGTGAGACCTACCTTGAAAAAACAAAAGAAGGAGGAGGAGGAGGAGAGGTATCTTACTGAGCCCCTCTTATATGCAATGTTAATAGGTGTTATTACAAATTGAAAAAGCATACTACAAAGATACTACAAAGAAAAACACTGGGTTATAAGACATTCATGTTTAAGTTTTGTGACCCCCATATTCAACCATATTTTAGTTTTGGCAAAGTTATCAGAATAATATTTTCAAATCTGCAAATCACCTCTTTGCAATTACTATAACAAAATACATGAGGCCAGGTACTTTATTTTTAAAAAGATGAGCAAGTTATGTTGGTTCATGCCTGTAATAGAAGTACTTGGGAGTCTGAGACAAGAGCATTGCTGGGGGTGCAGAGCTGTACTGGGCTGCCTAGAGGGTGACAGTGATAAGAATGCAGTTCTCCAAGGGCCTGGCCTTGGAACCACTTTGTGTCTGTTTGTCTCTCTCTAAGGAGAAATGATGGTTACTCTGACCTAAGGCAGTATTTTCTAATCCTTCAAGAAGCCCCAGAATATTATCACGATGGCTCTGAAAGAAGCTGTCATTGGAGCCACAGGGCACAAAAGGAAACCAAGACTTACCTGCTAAAACCTAAGCAGGATGGCTATCTGCCAAAGTAAGATTAAAGCCAGGAATGGTGGTGCATGTCTGTAATCCCAGCACTCAGGAGACAGAGGCAGAGGTACTGCAATTTTAAGGCAGATCTGGGCTACATAGGAAGAAGGCCTTGTCTCAAAAAGTAAATTAGGGGCTGGAGAGATGGCTTAGCGGTTAAGGCATTTGCCTGCAAAGCCAAAGGACCTTGGTTCAATTCCCCAGGACCCACGTAAACCAGATGCACAAGGTGGCGCATGCGTCTGGAGTTCATTTGCAGTGGCTGTGGGCCCTGGCATGCCCATTCTCTCTCTTTTTCTCTCTCTCTCTCTCTCTCATAAATAAATAAAATATTTTTTATAGAAAGTAAATTAGGGCTGGAGAGATGACTTAACAGTTAAGTCTCTTGCCTATGAAGCCTAAGGACCCAGGTTCAATTCCCCAGGACCCATGTAAAGCCAAATGCACAAGGTGGAGCATGTGTCTGGGGTACGTTTGCAGTGCCTGGAGGACTTGGTGTGCTCATTTTTTCTCTCTCTCTCCCTATCTATCTATCTATCTATCTATCCACACACACACACATATATACACCTTTCTCTCTCTCAAATAAGTAACTATTCTTAAAGAGTAAAAAAAATATGATTGAATATGGCTTAGTGGTCAAGGTGTTTGCCTGTGAAGCCTTAAGGACCTAGGTTCAATCCCCCAGGACTTACATAAGCCAGATGCACAAGGTGGCATGTACATCTGAAGTTTGTTTGCAGTGGCTAGAGGCCCTGGTGTGCCCATTCTCTCTCTACCTCTCTCTCTCTTTCTCTGCGTCTTTCTCTCTCTCTCTCTCAAATAAATAAATAAAAATATTTAAAAATTTTAAAAAGTGAAAAATAAATTAGTCAATATAGAGAAAAGAAAAAAAGGATTTAAATAGAACTCAAGAGTCAAGTAATATATTATGCAAACTATCCAGATGGCAATAGAAAATCACCTGACACGTCAAGAATCACAAAAATGCACAGCTTGAACGAGGAGAGACACTCAGCGGACATCAACACTTGCACAATCATTTCCTGTAGGTGAATATTCCCTCCTGAAGGGAAGAGAGAAGAAGCACATAAGATTCAGGAAGCCCATGAAACTTAAAAGGCTCAGGAAGCTGCGAAAGTTATAAGGGTCGGAACTTCCACTTAAGATGGTGGTATAGGAACCACGCCAAAGCAGCCTAGAGGAGAAAAAAAAAAAAAAAAACAGCAAAATACACTCTTCTACTAAAAAGCGAGGTGTATAAGAAATTATCAACTATAACAGAGAAGTAGGAGAGATCCACAGCGGCTACAGCCCACACAGGCAGGCAGAAGCAGCTCCAGCAGCGGAACCAGGTCGGTGCAGCCACAGCTGCAAGGCTCAGCCTGAGCCTTAGGAAAAGCCAGGTGAGGGGCTTCTGCACTCACACTGGCCCCGGCGCAAACTCAAGAAAACGAGAAGGGAGGATGGCAGGGACCAAGGGAGAAGCAGCTTGTGAGGTAGAGGATCTCACGGACCAACAGGAGAACTACAGCCACCATCCACAGCCTCCCCCACCGCCACCAGTGCAAGCTCCAGCAACTGCCAGAGACCTGGGGAAGGGAGCACACCTACACAGAACCCAACACCAGCAACCAGAGCAGCGATCCAGTGATCCAGCCAGCCTACCTGAGCCCATAGCGCAGCAAAGAGGGACCCAAGCAGGAGTGCAGCATAACTGAGACCAGAACAATCCCAAAAGGTAACTGGGGTTACACCAGGTCAGTACCTGCCAAATAAACCTGGTATATAGGCTTGAATCGGAAGTGCTAATTGTACCTTCCATGTCAGGATAAGTTATATGTTAAATCTGATGGATGGTGGGATCTGCCATTCTTAAATAAGCTATATTTGGGGCTTGTCATTTGTTGCTTCCTGATTTATAGTGCCTTTGTTTCCTCTTCTGTTGCATTAGGGAAGGGTCTCACTTGGTCACAAGCTGACTTGAAACCCTCAACAGACCAGAAATCGTAGCCTCCTAGTTGACAGGATTAAGGAGAAATCAAAGGTATCAAAGAAGACACAGGACACCAATTTAATGAAATAAAGAGGTCAATACAAGACATAAATAAGGAAATAGAAATAATAAATAAAAATCAGGCAGAATTACTAGTGATAAAGAACACAGTTAATGAAATAAAAAACTCTGTAGAAAATCTCACCAGTAAAATGGATGAAAGAGAGGACAGAATATCTAAACTAGAAGACCAGGTGGCAGATCTAATACAGTCCATCAAAGAGAAAGACAAACTAATAGGAAAGTATGAATGGGAATTTCAAGGTATTCGTGACACTATGAAAAGATCAAACATAAGAATTCAGGGTACAGTAGAAGGAGAAGAATTTCACTCCAAAGGCATAGTTGGTGTTTTCAACAAAATAATAGAAGAAAACTTCCCCCAAATTGGGGAAGAGGTGCCAATGCAGATACAGGAAGCCTTTAGAACACTAACCAGACAAAACCTGGAAAGAACCTCTCCTCGCCATATTATAATTAAACTACCAAACATACAAACCAAAGAAAATATATTGAAAGCATTTAGAGAGAAAAATCAAGTCACATACAAAACATACCAAAACCTTTGAGACACAAAGAAGGCAGTCCTAAGAGGGAAATTTATAGCTTTAAGTGCCTATATTAAGAAATTAGAAAGGTCTCAAGTAAACAACTTAATGTTTCACCTTAAAGCCTTGGAAAACGAAAAACAAGGCAAACTGAAAATCAGTAGAGGGGAAGAAATAATAAAGATTAGAGCAGAAATTAATGAAATAAAAATGAAAAAAACAATCCAAAGAATCAATGAAAAAAAGAGCTGGTTCTTTGAAAGGATAAACAAGATTAGCAAATCTGACCAAAGGAAAGAGAGAAGAGACACAAATTAATGAAATTAGAGATAAAAAGGCAGCATCACAAGAGATACCAGAGAAATTAGAAAAATCATAGGGATATACTATAAGAACATATACTCCACTAGGTTTGAAAATCTGAAAGAAATGGATGATTTCCTTGATTTACATGACCGACCTAAATTAAATCAAGATGAAATTAATCACTTAGATAGACCTGTAACAAGTATGGAGACCCAAGCAGTTATCAAAAATCTCCCAAGTAAAAAAAAGTCCAGGCCCAGATGGATTCACTGGTGAATTTTACCAGACTTTCATGGAAGAACTAACACTAATGCTTCTTAAACTTTTCCATAAAATAGAAAAAGAAGGAATCCTACCAAGCTCCTTCTACGAAGCCAGCATCACCCTGATACCCAAACCAGGCAAAGATAGAACAAGTAGAAAATTACAGACCAATTTCCCTCAGGAACATAGATGCAAAAATTCTCAACAAAATATTGGTAAACAGAATACAAGAATATATCAGAAAGATCATTCAGCCTGACCAACTAGGCTTTATCCCAGAGATGCCATGATGGCTCAACATACACAAATCAACAAATATAATACATTATATAAATGGACTGAAGGACAAAAATCACATGATCATCTCATTAGATGCAGAAAAAGCATTTTACAAAATCCAGCAACCCTTCATGATAAAAGTCCTACAGAGACTGGGAATAGAAGGATCATATCTCAACATAATGAAGGCTATTTATGACAAGCCTACAGCCAACATATTACTAAATGGAGAAAACCCTGAAATTTTTCCACTAAAATCAGGAACAAGACAAGGGTGTCCACTGTCCCCACTTTTATTTAATATAGTACTGGAAGTTTTAGCCATAGCAATAAGGGAAGAGATACACATAAAAGGGATACAAATTAGAAAGGAAGAGGTCAAGTTATCATTATTTGCAGATGACATGATTCTGTAGATAAAGGACCCTAAAGACTCTACCAGCAAATTGTTAGAGCTGATAAACACCTATAGCGTTGTAGCAGTGTACAAAATAAACATCCAGAAATCAGTAGCCTTCCTATATACTAACAACAAACATGCAGAGGATGAAATCAGAGAATCACTCCCATTCACAATTGCATCAAAAAAAAAATAAATAAAGTACCTTGAAATAAACCTAACTAAGGAAGTGAAGGATCTCTACAATAAAAACTTTAGAACACTCAAGCAAGAAATTGTGGAAGACACTAGGAAATGGAAAAACATCCCTTGTTCTTGGATTGGAAGAATCAATATTGTGAAAATGGCAATCTTACCAAAAGCAATCTACACATTTAATGCAATCCCCATCAAAATTCCAATGGCATTCTTCACAGAAATAGAAAAAAACAATCCAAAAATTCATTTGGAAGCGCAAAAATCCTTGAATATCTAAAACAATTTTGAGCAAAAAAATTAGGCTGGTGGTATCACCATACCTGATTTTAACCTATACTACAAAGCCATAGTACCAAAAACAGCATGGTACTGGCACAAAAGCAGACATGTAAATCAATGGAAAAGAATAGAGGACCCAGATGTAAGCCCGGGTAGCTATAGACACGTGATATTTGACAACAATACTCACTGGAGAAAAGACAGCCTCTTCAGCAGAAGGTGCTGGAAAAACTTGATATGTATCTGTAGGAGGATGAAAATAGATCCTTATCTCTCTCCATGCACAAGAATTAAGTCCAAATGGATCAAAGACCTTAATATCAGACCTGAAACTCTGAAACTGTTAGAGGAAAAAGTAGGGGAAAACATTGAACATATTGGTATTGGCAAAGACTTTCTGAATATAACTCCAATTGCCTAGACAATAAAACCACAGATTAACTGCTGGGATCTCATGAAATTACAAAGCTTTTGTACAGCAAAGGACACTGTGAATAGAGCAAAGAGGCAAACTAAAGAATGGAAGAAAATCTTTGCCAGCTATGCATTGGACAGATGATTAATATCCAGTATATATACAAAGAATGCAAAAAATTAAATAATAAGAAATCAAACAACACAATTTAAAAATGGGCTGTGGAACTAAATAGAGAGTTCTCTAAAGAAGAAATACAGAGGGCATATAAACATCTAAAAAAAATGTTCTACAGCCCTAGT
This sequence comes from Dipus sagitta, assembly GCA_036346955.1. Lineage (NCBI taxonomy): Eukaryota > Metazoa > Chordata > Mammalia > Rodentia > Dipodidae > Dipus > Dipus sagitta. The sequence continues at coordinate 5,258,828 of CM070771.1, forward strand.
CATCAGGGAAATGCAAATTAAAACTACATTGAGATTCCATATCACTCCTGTCAGATTGGCTACCATCATGAAAACAAATGACCATAAATGTTGGCGAGGATGAGGGAAAAGATGATCCCTTCTATACTGTTGGTGGGAATGCAATCTCATCCAGCCATTGTGGATATCAATGTGGAGGTTTCTGAGACAGCTAAAAATAGATCTACCATATGACCCAGCTATAGCACTCCTAGGCAGATATCCTAAGGACTCATCTCACTAAGTTAGAGATATTTGCTCAACCAAGTTTATTGCTGCTCTATTCACAATAGCTAGGAAATGGAACCAGCCTAGATGTCCCTCAACTGATGAGTGGATAGTGAAGATGTGGAACATTTACACAATGGAGTTCTACCCAGCAGTAAAGAAAAGTGAAGTTATGAAATTTGCAGGAAAATGGATGGATCTGGAAAGGATTATACTAACTGAGGTAACCCAGGCCCAGAAAGCGAAACATCACATGATCTCTCTCATATGTAGATCCTAGCTATTTATGACTGGACTTCTGTGTGAGTAGGAAGAAAACTCAGTGGCAGAGGCCAGTAAGCTAGAAAGGAGATATAAAATGAATAGAAAGGAAGTGAGGGGGAGTACTTAAGAGTATGGTATTGTATATATGTAAGTAGAAGAACAGATTAATGGGGGTGAAAAGGCCTAAGTGAGGTCAGGGGAAGAGATTGAGTAAAGGAAAGATGGAGGGAAGGCTAATCAAAATCTAAGAGGATATAAATAAATCATATGGAAATCTACTTTTTTGGACAATGGGACACTCAGGAGCCATAGATTGTTACTAGAAAATTATCAGTGCCAGAGGTGGGATACCTTCCAGTGAGTTGTTGGCCAGGGACAACCCTGTTGCCCCCAAAACATTACAGGCCATTGCCGAGGCCCTTGGTTTCCTACCAGGATAGATGGTAAAACCCTATTGCTGAAGACCCCACATACTTGGGCTGCAAAGTCACTGACAAATCCTGCTGGAGCTGAGCTGAAAACCTCCTCCATGTAGATCAACTGACAGAAAGCTGGAAAAAGCAAATGCTGGATGCAGTTCAATGGGAGAGAGAGAAATCACCAGTGAAGATACTCAACAGTGGACTCTGCAAGCCTTATATTTGGCCAACCAGGCCAAATGAGCCAAAGGGTGCAACAGTGGCACATCTGTTATGAGGGAAACCAACTGCCCTCTAATTTGACTGGAGGCCCACTCCATGAGAGGGAATATGTCCCTGCTACTAAAAACTTACAACAGGGGTAGTCATGAGCCCTGGAAGTGTAACATCTGCTGCCCAGTAAGCACTTCTTTTCATGTGAATACCCATATATTAATGCTACTCTTGCTTTTTAGTTATAGAACTTTCTCTTTTCAGATGGCAGTGACATTGGGATGACTCAGAAGACATTATGGTGCTGAGAAGTGATAGAGGAATGCTCAGCACTGCCTATCTCTATCACACCTTCCAAGGCTCAAGGTCCATTGTGGAAAAGGTGGCAGAAAGAATGTAAGAGCCAAAGGAAGGATAGGATTCTTTACAATGTGCCCCTCCAGGCACAAAATAGCCTGGATAGCCATGACCTCACAGTGCCTGACACTACCTACACAAGGCCATCATCATAGGAGGAAAAGATGATGACATCAAAATAAAAGAGAGACTGATTGAGAGGGGGAGGGAATATGATAGAGAGTGGAGGTTCAAAGGGGAAAGTGGGGGTGGATGGAGGGAATTACCATGGGATATTGTTTACAATCATGGAAGTTGTTAATTATAAAAAGTGAAAATAATAAAATAAAGTAAAGTTGTAAGGGTCACAAGGCCCCACTCCAAGGTTAGAAAAACACAGGCATTTGCTGGGGAGAGGAGACCCTTGGGTTGCCTGCAAGTTATGCAGTGAGCTCCAGAGATGCAGCTTCCCTAAGCCATCACCCATGCTGTTTGGGGAGGGAGGGTGTTTGGTGATACAGCTTCCTTTGAGCCACCCATGTTCCTGTAGGTAACCCCAACAAACTCCCTGGTTCACCAAGGTAAACTTGGATGGAGTTGTTGCCTTGGATTGCTGTGGATTTCTTGGAGTGAAGGGATATTTGTTAACATCTGTATCAGTTACCTTCTCATTACCGGGACAAATGCCTGATGAAATAAGTGTAAGACAGGAAAAGGTTTGCTTCAGTTTACAGTCCAGACTGCAGTCCATCGTGGAGGGGAAGGCATAGAGGTGGGGGCTGGAGGCAGCCAGTCACATTCCGTCCATAGTAAGGAAACAATGAATGCTGGTGCTCAGCCAGCTCTCTCCTTTTTATTCATTCCAGAGCATTTACCCATGGAATGATGGTGTCCACTGTTAAGGTAGGTCTTCTCATCTCAATCAACCTCATCAATATAATCCATTCACAGGCATGCCCAGAGGCTAACCTACATCATCCCTCACAGGTGATTTTAGGACCTGTCAATTGATATAAGTAAGCCACTGCAACATCGCAGGGAAAGTCACAAAACAACACTAGATGAATCAGGGGGTTGGCATTATCTTGCAAGGATATTAAAGAAACCATCATTCAATTATGAAATTTCTTGAGACAAATGGCATAAAAAGAAAGCTATTTTATATATATATATAGGGTTTCACTCTAGCTCAGGTTGACCTGGAATTCACTGTGTAGTTTCAAGGTGACCTCAAACTCACGGTGATCCTCCTACCTCTGCCTCCCAAGTGCTAGGATTAAAGGTATGCACCACCACACCTGGCTAAAAAGAAAGCTTTTAATAAATAAACAGAAGATACAATTATATAAAAATAAAGGCATCAAATGGAAACAATAGACCTGAAGAATACAGTAACAGAAATTTAAAAAAAAATGCTGGGTGGCCCATTAGAGACAACAAAGGTCAATTTACTGAAAAATCAATAGAATTCACTCAATATGAAAATAAAAAGAAAACAGACACAAAATTAGAAGATCCTAGGGACCTGTGTAACACACACACACACACACACACACACACACACACACACACGCCCCATTCCAAAAGCATTAGATTCCTAGAAAGGAGGAGACAAAAGTTATCAGAAACAATATTCACTAAAATTATGGTTAAAAATGTCCAAATTTGGGCTGGGGAGATGGTTCACTGGTTAAGGCACTTGCCTGGAAAGCCTAACAACCATGGTTAGAGTCCCCAGTATCCACGTAAAGCCAGACGCACAAAATGGTGCATGCATCTGGCATGCTTATTCTCTGTGTGTGTGTGTCTCTCTCTCTTTCTCTCTCTCTCTGCTTGCAAATAACTAATTAAAAATTAATTTAAAGTACCTTTGTGTCCAAATTTGATGGAAAATACAAATCTATAGATTCAAGAAACTGCTCAGCTTTGGGAAAATCCAAATAAACATATTCCAGGATGTATCATAATTACATTTCTGGAAGCTAAACAAAAAAATCTCAGAAAAATTCTGGAAAGCAGCAAGAGAGAAATGATTTATTGTTGAAAAAGATTTGAATCACAACAGATTTCTCACTGAAAATCACAGTGGGCAGAAGTAAGTAGTACAAAGCTTCTTAATTTCTGGGAAACAAAAAGCACTGTCAACTATGAATTTTGTATGCGGCCAAATTATCCCCTAGAAATGAAGGGAAAACAAAACGTCTTCATATGAAGAAAAAGGAAATTTGTCATGATCGAATTCACCCTTAAAAACCATGTAAAAGAATTTCTTCAACAGAACGGGTATTGCTTTGAAGAGACTGGACATATTCAGGATGGTATGGCCTTAGACAGGCACTAGTTTGAAAGAAGAAGCGATCAGTGAAATGAGGAGAGGGGACAGGAGAAAGAGCAGTGTCAGGAGGGGATGGTGATTATAGCACATTATGCATATGGATGGAGGTTGTTAACGCAAAGTTCTAAAAGAAAGAAGTTCTTCAAGACGAAAGAAATAGTCGCGAACCAGGAAGGAGGAAGGAAAAGAGAAAGAGTAGGATTATAGGTCCACATAGCCGACTGTGCTGCCCTTCATGATTTGCAAATAGCATTTCAGTACATGATGAAGCAAGCGTTATAACGCCTTCTGATAAGGCGCGCGCATCTAAGAGTGAGGAGGTATCTCAGTCTGTTTTGTGCTTTCTGTAACACAATGCTCGAAGTTGGGTAACTTTATAAAGAACGGAGATTTATTTCTTAATAGTTCTCGGGGCTGGTTAAGTCCAAGAACATGGCATGTGGATTTGGCAAAGACCTTGCTCAGTCATAACATGGTGGAAGATAATCACGCGGCCCAGAAGCATGTATGCGAGATAGGGAAAATTTGGGCAGAACTCATCCTTTAATCAGGAAGGCACTCCTGAGATAACTAAACCAGTCTGGAACAATAGCATTGATCCATGCATGAGGAAGTACCTTTGTGTCCTAAATGCCTCTTAATGGACCCATTTCTTTTTATTTATTTACGTATTTATTTATTTAACAGAGAAAGAGGGAGAGAGAGAGAGATTGAGCCTCCAGCCACTGCAAACAAACTCCAGACGTTTGTGCCCCCTTGTGCATCTGGCTAACGTGGGTCCTGGGGAATCGAACCTGGGTCCTTTGGCTTTGCAGGCAAATGTCTTAACCGCTAAGCCATTCCTCCAGCCCGGTCCCATTTCTTAATACTGTCATAATGGTAGACACATAAAGCTACACGTATGATAACATTTCTTTTTTTGAAAAGGAAGAAATGTGATAAAGTTCAAGCAAATATAAACAAAATAGAGAATACATAAATCATAAGTGTCAGCAACGATATGGGAATTAAAAAACTTTTTAGTTAGCATACAAATTGTTGAGTAGCAATAAACCATTTTCACATGTATTATATCATTGTACATTGCTCGGAACGGGGGATATTACAGTACATTCTACAACCATTAAAAAAGATAATAAGGGAATTCTGTGAACAATTTTGTATTCAGAAATTCAACAATTCAGAAGAATTAGGCCAATTCCTACAGGAGAAAAACCTGCTAAAACTCAAACAGATGCAACACATAATGTGAATAGGGCTATAATCACCAGAGAAATTGAATTTGTAGTTTAAAAGCTCCTGAAAAACAAAAAGGAGACACATCAAAGGCCAGATGGTTTCAATGGCCATTTCTACGATTTAAATATAAATTAACACCAATTTAACAAAAATTTCTCCCATAAACAATTTTATACTATCACTCCCCTAAAATGGAAGTGGCAGAAGTACTTCCCAATTTATTTTATGGGATCTGATCAAACCAAGAAAACAGAATCAAAATAAAAAGGAAAGAAGGCTGGAGGGATGGCTTGTCGGTTAAGGCATTTGCCTGCAAAGCCAAAAGACCCAGGTTCGATTCCCCAGAACCCACGTTAGCCAGATGCTCAAGGGGGTGCACACATCTGGAGTTCGTTTGCAGTGGCTGGAGGCCCTGATGCACGCATTCTCTCTCTCTCTCTCTCTCTGTCTGTCTGTCTGTCTCTCTCTTTCTCTGTCAAATAAATAAAAATAAAATATTTTTAAAAAGGAAAGAAAGAACTGAAGTTGGTTTGATGGATTAAGATTGTAATCCCATTGCTGCTGTTCCTAGTGCCCATGGATGTCAAACATCAGGCTAGACAGATGGCTTAGTGGTTAAGACACTTGTCTTCAAAACCAAAGAACCCAGGCTCAATTCCCCAGGACCCACATAAGCTAGATGTATAAGGTAGTGCATGTGTCTGGAGTTCGTTACAGCACCTGGAAGGCCTGATATGCCCATTCTCTCTCTCTCTTTCTCTCTCTCTCTCAAAATAAATAAATGCATAAAAAATTTTTAAAACACAATAATATCAGTAACAGGTGTGGGGTACCTCCTTGTGACTTGTTGGCCCCCAAACAGTAAAGGCAGCATTTCCATAACTCCTGGCTGCCCACCAGAAGTGAAAGATCAGACCCCGTTGCTGAAGACACCCATTTGGGGCAGAATATAGAGAAATCAAGTTGGAGCTTCCTTCCTACCAGCTAGTTGTCATAGTGCCAAAAGGTGCTATGTAGGCTTCAAGCAGAGAAAAGTCCACAATGACATCACTCAGTGGCAAATTCTGCATTCCAGAATGCTCATCACCAGGCAAGATATGCCTTCTGCTACCATAGTGGCATGTCTGGGATGGGGATAAGAAAGCCACTCTGTGATTGGATTTGAAGTCTGCTAACAGGATGGAAATCATGCCCAATACTGAAAACCAGGTGAAAAGCCCATGGCTGGGGGCATGTAGGCCCGAGGGAAGAGCTACCATTGCACCACTGCTGTATTGCCAAGTGGATGTGTCATCAACTTGCCTCCCAAATATGTGTCTTTATACTCACAGATCAGTTCTGCTCCCAGCCCAGGTCAGAAAAGCTTTTTTCCTTTTCTTGGCAGTTGAAGGTAGTTAATTCAGACACTTGTAAACTGGTCAAGTGTTAAAATAAGGGTTTGATGAGTGCATGGCCCTATATGTCATGAGACATATATATCACCCCCTCCAGGGCTTAAGGAACATGGGGAGATGGGACTGAAAGAATGTAAGAGGTAGAAGATGAGGAGAAGCAACGTGGGATGAGTGCCATTACCCAGACATGACAAGGCTGTTGCACAAGACCTGCACATGATGGGGACATGCTGTTATGGGTAGGGGAGGGCTTGAGAGGCCACTCCCCTCCCTAATAAGTTAATGACAAAAATGAGAAGAAGAAAGGGCACAAGCACAATGGGACTAAGAGGTTGAAGGGAGATTAATTTGGGACATATATGATCAAATTGTAATATATATATATATATATATATATATATATATATATATATATATATATATATGCCTGTAATCCCACTATTCAAGAGACTGAGGAAAATTTGAAGCCAGCCTGGGCTATAGAGTAAGACCTTATCTTAAAGAAAAAGAAACTCAAGAAACTATAGACCCTATCTGTCATGAGCTTTGATTTAAGAATCTTAACAAAATACTACAAAACTCTTCCTCTTCCTTCTCTCTCTCTCTCCCTCTCTCTCTGTGTCCAATAAATAAATAAAAATAAAATATTTTAAAAATCACCCAGTGTGGTCTGGAGATGATTCCATTTCAGAGACATTACCTAACATGGACGAGGTTCCACATTCTCTCCCTGCCCAATCCCATTCTGCCTAAATAAAATCAACCAATGCAAAGCCATTGCAGCGTCAACAAATCACAGCAGAACATGCAGTCACAACAGGGCTGAGGAGATGGTTCAGTGAGTCAACAGTTTGTCTTGAAAGCATGAGGACATGCGTGACATCTCCATTACCCACATGGAAGTCCAGTGTTGTGGCGTGTACCTGTATGTCCAGTGCTGGGAAAGCAGACACAGGAAGGCCCCTGGGGCTCATTGGCAAGCCAGTGTAGCTTAGTTGGTGAGCTCCAGGACAATGAGAGATCCTGTCTATAAAAGAAATGATAGCATTCCCAAAAATGACACTCAAAGTAGTTTTCTGGCCTCCACATGAACACACACATCCATACCTCTATGTACATCTACACTCATACAAACATGTATATATGCATGCAAAAAAGAAAAAAAATACAACACTATCAGCTGACAAACAGAAAGCATTTAATTAAATCCTAATATATATTCATGATTTAAATGAAACTCACGGAGTTAAAAAAGAAAAAGAAAAAAAGAGAGGAAGAATTAATTTAACTTGAGAAGAACAACTATGAAAGTCCTAAAGGTAATATAATGCTTAATGTGGAAGACTTAAAGAGACTGAATGCATTCCCTACATGACTAGGAACACACCAGTGTTTCCCTTAATGCTATTGTTCAACACAACACAACACAAGCTAGAAGAACTAGCTACATCAAGAAGATAAGAAAAGGAATACAAGAAAGAAAGAAGGGAGGGATGGAGTAAAAGAAGGAGAAAGGAAGGAGAGAAAAAAGAAAGGAAGGAAGGAAGGAAGGAAGAAAAGGAAATACAAGGTATGCAAGATGAGAGGGAAGAAATAAAATAGTCTCTATATGAAGATTATATCACTTTCTATGTAGAAATTCCCAAGCAGAAAACAGTACTAGAATAAATAAGTGAGTTAAGCAAGGTTGCAGCCTTGAAACAACAAAGCAGTCAAGCTTGACATGGTGTGAACCCAGAACTCAGGAGGCAGAGGCAGGAAGATCATGAGGGTCTTTACAAAAGGAAAAAAAAAAAAACCCTGTCACACGTTACAACATAGATCAATTTGGGGGACACTATCATATGTGAAAAGAAAAAGATACAGGCAGATAAATATGTCAAGACCTCAACCATGGAACTGACTGGAAAATGTCAAATTCATAAAAGTATAGAATAAAATGGGAGATGCAGGCAGGTTGGGGGATGTTGGTTAAAGCATAAAGACTTCCAGTTTATCATGAGAGGAAAAATTAGAAAAATGTATTATACAACATGTTGACTATAGCTAACAGTGACATAAGCATATTTTAAAACTGCAAAGGATAGTAGATTTTAGGTGATTTCATCACAAACATGCTAAGCAGGTTGAAGTAAAGGCTATGTTAATTACATTAGTTATTTCAAAATGTGTTTGTATGTGTTGATATATTTCAGATATGTATCAGAGCATCATAAACACCTTCAATTACATTAAATTACACATGATTTTGTCAATTAAACTATTTTAAAGCTCAACCTAGGGGCCAAGAAGATGTCTCAGTGGATAAAGTACTTGCCGTGCAAGCTTGAGGACCTGAGTTCAATCCCCAGCATCCATGTAAAGATTAAAAAGTCCATGCATGCCTATAAACCCAGCTGTGAGGGGCTCAGAGTCAGGAAGATCACTGGGTCTCTATGGTCTAGCCAGAAGACAATGAGCCCTAGGGTCAGCATAAGAACCGAGGCTATGGTGGTTTGAAGCAGGTGTCCCCCACATACTCACGTGCTCTGAATGCTGGGTCCCCAGCTAGTGACACTTGGGAATTGGAGCCTTGCTGGAGGAGGTGCGTTTTTGGGTGCAGACTTATGGATGTTATAGCCAGCTTCCCCCTGGCCAGTGTTTGGCTCACTGTTGCAGCTGTTGTCCATCTGATGGTGGCATGGAGGTGACTCCAGCCTCTGCTGATACCTCCGTTTCCCCTGCCGTCATAGTTTCTCCTTGAGTCTATAAGCCGAAATAAACCCCTTCCTCCAATCGGCTGCTTCTGGCTGAGTGCTTTGTGCCAGCAACGTAAAGCTAACTGCAACAGAGGCAGAGCAGCGATAGAGAAGGACACCTGACATCCTCTGGTCTCATCACACGTGCACATTGAGCATGCACACCCACAAACACACAGCACACATTCATATCACTCATAGTACACATATTAAAAGCAAGCTCACCACAGGGCTGAGGGGATAGCTCAGTGGAAGAGCCCCCTGCCTGTTGGGCATGAGATACCCGATTCAATCCCCAGCAGTGGCAAAACAACAATCAGTTGAATTTCTATATTCACAAACAATAATAATGTCCCATTCACCCCAAAGAAGACTGAATACTTAATTATCCATTCATCAATATGAGTACAGGATCTGCAGGCTGAAAACAAATTACATGGTTTGTACAAAAGAGATCAGAGACATAAGGAGATAAGAAAGACTGCACTCACAAATTGGGAGACTCTGATAAACATGTTTAGTTCCCCCTCGCTCCAACTTTACCTATAGGCTTAGTAGAATTCTTATCAATACCCAGAATGCTTTAGTGGATGGACGCCACCAAACTTATTCTAGAGTTTATATATACTGACACAGACCTTAAAACAGCTCAAACAATCTTGACAGGGAAGGATAGAGTGGGAGGAATAGCTTACCTAATATTAAAGAGTAATGTATAGCTACAGTCATTTAAGCAGCTCAATATTGGCTGTGGGGCAGATGCATGAATCACGGGGAACCAAACTGAGATTCCAGGAATAGACCCACATTAATATGCCAAATTGATTTTTTTTAAAAAAAAATCTGCCAGAGCAATACAATAAAGGACAGCCTTCTCACCAAATTGTGTTGAACAAGTGTGCATCCATAGAAAATGGATGAATGAATACATGAATAAGTCAATAAGTAAATGAATGAGTAAGCAAATAAGAATGAATCAGTAACCAAGAACCTTGGCCTAACCCCTACTCGATGTGGATCACACACTTGAAAGCGAAATGTCAAACTTTGAAACTTTTAGATAAAAATGAAAGCAGGAGGAATCCCCCAGAGTCCAGGGCCTAAGGGACATAAACAGCACAATCCATGAGCGAAAACAAAGAGGTGGATTGGAGCAGGGACAGTTGGCTTTATCAGCTTGATTGGACTGAAAACTGAAAGTGCCTAGGCTTGGGAATAGGGAGATGACTCCATGAGTAAAATGCCTGTTGCACACGTATGAGGATCCGAGTTCAGATCCCCAGTACCCATGTGAAAGCCAGGCATGGTGGTACACACCTTTAGTCCTGATGCTGGGAAGGTGGAGACAAGATGCTCCCTGGGGCTTGCTGGCTAGCTAGTCTAGCTGAATAGGTGAGCTCTAGTTTCAAGGAGAGACCCTATCTCAAAGGATAAGGTGGAAAGTGTTTGAAAAAGACACCCAGTGGACCTCTGGCCTCCATACCCATGAACATATGTAATAACTGCACATACATGTGTGCTCATACACATACAAAAGCAGTATGAACCCGCGTATGCAGACCACACACACACACACACACACACACACGAGCAAAATACATAACAGACCACAGGCATTGGAAATTCAGGAGAAAAAGTAAATATACACCAAATTTTCATTTAGGAAGTCAGAAGCTATTTTTTTATTTGACTTTAACTCCAAAAACTATAATTTTAAACACCTATTTCATAAAAGTAAAAAAGCAATCAATAGCAAAAGGATTGCAGTGACAAGAGCTACCTTTCTAATTAATTTAGAGGATAAGCACATATGAAAAAAAAATCTATGGAGCAAAAGACAGAAAACAAAGGAACTAGCCTGAAAGGAGAAATGCGAATGTGGGTGCACTGAGCTGTGGATAAGCAGCAGTGATAAAAAGAATGACCAAGGATTAACTCTAATAAAAGGCCAGCTGCTAATAATGAATCCAATACTATGATTCTTACAAAGAGGAGACCTAAAAATGTAGAAATTTTAAAGGAAATAGTTGGATAAGGGGATACCTATTGAATAAACTAAAAGGAAAAGGAGACAAGGGTACTATTGATAACAGAAAAGGAACATTCAAGACAAAAATAATGGGGGCTGGGGAGATGGCTCAGTGAATGAAGCACTTGACAGGCAAGTGTGAAAGCCTGGGGAGCTGGAGAAATAGCTCAGTGATTAAAGGCACTCACTTGTGCAAGCCTGAGTTTAGATCCCCAGAACCCATGTAAGGCCAGATGTGGTAGAATATTGACTGGGAGGGGGAGACCCACCCTAACTGTGGACAGCACCATCTTAAGAGCTGAAGTCTGGAGCTGAATTAAAAGGGAAAGGGGATAAATCCAATCTTCACCACTTTCCTCTTCCTGATCCAAGGAGACCTGAGGAGACTCAGCTGTATACCTCTGATTCCACGAACTCCACCATGCCTTCTTCACCATGATGAACGATACCCTCCCAAACCACGAGCCCAAAATAAACCATTTTCCCCTAAGTTGCTTCTGGTCAGATACTTGGTCACAACAAGAAGAAAAGTGAACTAATCATCTCTTACATGCCCCGCCTCCTTCCTTCTTTAGGAATTTTGGAACCCGGCAAGGATGAAGCTGGAGCATCACCTCAGAGAAGCCATCTCTTCATGTTCTGTTTAAGGCTTGTGGAGTACCTTCCCTCATTGTGCCCTCCTGTTTTATGAACTCACAGAACTTTAAAAATATATGAATCTGAGTCTGGGGAAATGGCTTAGCAGTTAAGGCATTTGCCTGTGAATCCCAAGGACCTTGGTTCAGTTCCCCAGGACCCATGTAAGCCAGCTGCACAAGGGGGCACATATGTCTGGAGTTTATTTGCAGTGGCTGGAGGCCCTGGCATGCCCATTCTCTCTCTCTCTCTCTCTCTCTCTCTCTCTCTCCCTCTTTCTCTTCCTCTTCCTCTCTCAAATAAATAAATTTTTTAAAAATATGAATCTATCCTATCTACTATGTATTCATATAACGCCGATCTCCCTCCTATTCCTTACAGTGGATTACAAATTCCACAAGAGCAAGAGATTTGGCTCTTGTTTGTCTATGTTCTATCCATCCACGAGACATTCATTAAGCATGTGTTGAGTGGATCAGTCAATCAAAGAATGAATGACAGAACAAACACGCAGAAAGAGAAAATGAGAGAAACAGAATTGAGACAGATGGGAACATGATCAATCTAAGAGTATACATATACAAAAAAAACAAGGATATTCAAGATATTCATGGAATTATTATTCTTGGAAGAGGGGAATATATCAATATTTCTGTTTGCTATGAACAGTGAAAGCAGTCTACTCAATCACCATGTTACAGTAGCTGAAATAGTAGACAGTGATGCACCACTAGACATGGAAATTAGTGTGGAGACAGTACATACCCAAGACTCTGTAGTGTAAAAATTGAGAAATGAGTAGCAAGAACTTATTTTTTTTTTAATTTGAGGCAGGGTTCCACTCTAGCCCAGGATAACCCAGAACTCCCTCTGTAGCCCAGCTGGGCCTTGAACTCACAGTAATCTTCCTACTTCAGCCATCTGAGTGCTAGGATTAAGGGTGTGAGCCACCATGCCTGACCTGATACACTCACAAGTATATAAACAAAGTAGTCAATAATATTATCCCAAATAACCTGAGTACTGAGTTACAAATAATATAAGTTTCAGTTATAGGCCATAAGAAGTAATTATACTACATATTAAAATCATACAGTCAAAACCAAACAAAGTTAGACACAACAAAAATTCATAGTTAATATCCTTAATTAATAAAACATTAAATAAAGGAATCATCAACACAGAATGTTGTCAATAATTACAAAAAAGGAAAATGATACAGAGAAATGCTAAAAATACCAGAAGAGAAAATAAGAACAAAAATATTTATTCACTAAATAGAAGAGTGTCATCTTTTTTCTAAAAATCACTATCATAGATACCAAGTGGGGAATGAGATTTAAGAATATAATGAAGAGGGCTGGAGAGATGGCTTAGCAGTTAAGGTGCTTACCTGTGAAGCCTAAGGACTCATGTTCAAATCTCCAGGTCCCACATAGCCAGATGCATAGTGAGACAAATGTGCAGTGCCGCACATACGCACAAGGATGCACACGCATCTGGAGTTCGTTTGTAGCAGGCTAGAGGTCCTGGCCCACCCATTCTCTCTCTCTCTCTCTCTCTCTCTCTCTCTCTCTCTCTCAAAATAAAAAAAAATGATTTTTGAAAATAATGAAACAATATGATGAATAAAATGCTTAAGTAAATGCAATAGACTAAATCATTTTAAAGAACTGGTAGCTTCTTGAACATATTTCCAAAATGGTTAACATTTTTATTTGTATGTGCACACACGTGCCTGCCGCAGCACACGTGTGGAGGTCAGAAGACGACTTCAAGGTGTCTGGTTGAGCAAGGTTTCTTGCTGCTGCAAACAAACTGCTAAACTGCAAACAAATGTGAGAGCAGCTCGCCTGAGAGCCTCTGATTCTCCTGCTCTGCCTCCCATTGTCAGAGGCACTTGGAATCACAGATGCATACACTACTATTTGCACCCAGCCTTATGTGGGTGCTAGGGAATAAGTGAGGCCAGCAATCTTTGCAAAAAAAAAAAAAAAGTGCCTCTTAACCAGTGTGTCATCTCCCTGGCCCCAGGACAATTAATTTTTAATGTTTACTGAAGTGTTACCTCTGGCCAAACATGGTGGTGCATGCCTTTAATTCCAGCATTTGTAAAGCTGAGGAAGGAGATTCTTGAGTTTAAGACCAGCCTGGGTTACATAAGGACAGTTGTCTCATATCAAGAAAGAAAGGGAAGAGGATGAGAAAGAAGATGAAAGGAAATGGAAAGGAAAAAGGAAGGGATGGAAAAGGATGGAGTGGAAAAGAACATCTCCACTAGAACAAAGCAGTTTATAAACCAGCAGCTCAAACTCAAGATAATTATTTCCATACTGTATATGGAACTTATCATAGATCACAAAATAACAAAATTTAGAAGCTAATCCTACCATGCTCAGATAACTGTGTTTCAAAACCTAAGGATGACACACGTCTATAGTATCAGTTTTACTAATGAATATGGATGAAAACCAAAAATCAATGGCAAATCAAATTCAAATTCCATTAAGAGAATGACCCATCAGGGTGATGATTATTAATCTTCATAGCATAAAAATTGTTTAAAATTAGAAAATTAATTAACTGCCGCATCATGCCAATTACTTAAAGCAAGAATAATCATGTGATCTTGTTATTACAGATCTGAAGGGCATTTGATGAGATCTAACATATAGCCATGATTGCACAAGTATATTGAGGTTATTTTCCTAATATCAAACATCCCCTTGGTGGTGGTTTGAATGAGAAATGTCCCCTGTAGGCTCATGTGTTGGGCCTCAGCTGGTGGCGCTGTTTGGGAAGGTTGTGAAACCTTTAGGAGGTGGAGCCTTGCTGGAGGAAGTCTGTCACTGCATTGGGCCTGGAGGCTGCATAGCCAGCTCCACTTCCTATTTATCCTCTGGTTCCTGGCTCTGCCTACAGTGTGGCTAACTCTGCTTCATGCTCTTGCTGTCATGCCTTTCCAGCCATGATGGTACATCTCCCCTTAAAACTGTAAGCCACAAGCAAGAAAACAAACTCCTTCCTTAACCTCTGTTGCTTCTGGTCAGGTATTTGATCATAGTAACAAGAAAGTAATTTACACACCCTTTCCATTTTCTAGTAATAAGTAAGTTCTAATCAATATCAATGGAAGTAAAATTTACATTGCCAGAAAAAGGGAACAAAATCATTGCAGTTTATAGTCATTTATAGAGATAAAAAAAGAAAAGAAAAACTTAAAAATCCACCAAAAACCCCACTACTGGCTGCTTGTAGACGCCCCTAAACTCATATATTGAAATCTTAACCAATAACGTGATGACGATGGGCAGGCAAAGAGTTAGATATGAGGTAACTAAGAAAACCCACCGTGGCCAGGCATGGTGGCGCACACCTTTAGTCCCAGAACTCAGGAGGCAGAGGTAGGAGGATTGCCATGAGTTTGAGGCCAACCTGAAATCACATAGTTAATTCCAGATCAGCCTGGGCCAGAGTGAGACCCTACCTTGAAAAACGAAAAATAAAATAAAATTTTTTAAAAAAGAAAAGAAAATCCACTGTGTATCTTGGTAGCTGTATCTCCCGATGATCAGAATGTCCCCATGTGGTGAGACAACCTTGAAGCCGCACTGAGATTGTTCCTGCTATATCAGAAACTAAGGCACCAGGGGGCTTTACCAATGGCCACTCCTGTGTACTTACCAAGGGTCTTAATCCCCAAGAGATCTGACATCCTTATAATACTGCTTGCATTGTGGTTTTGACACTCCCTCCCCAACTTTGTGGGCTTTTCTAGAAGATTGTGAGAGAAATACCCTAAAAGGGAGATTGTCTATGAATATGCCACCTACCTCATAAGGATTTGTGAAAAGCTCTTTAAAATTCACAACCCAGAACCCACTGGGTGGCTCCTCACCTTGGAGGTAACTTACTCCAGTCTCTCTTTGGAATGTTTGCTTTGCTAAATAAACTTCTGCTTAACTGCTTATGTTTCTTGAATTCTTTCCTTCAAGAGACAAGAAGCACAAGAGAACGCTGTAACAACAGTGCTGGGAGGTGGCGCCTTCGGGAGGTCATTAAGTCACAAGGGTAGAGCCATCACAAATGACATTAGCGTCTTTATATAAAAGGGATCCCAGACATCTCTCTCACACTTTTGCAGCCCATGAAAATATAAGAAGTCAGCTCTGTAGGGCCACTGACAGAGTTTAATCATGCTTTAAGCTTCCAGGACTAGGAGAAATACATTTTTTTTGTTTTTGTTTTAAGGTATTTTTATGTCTGCAGCACTTTGTGTTCTTATGTCTATTTTGATTTTCCCTCCTGTGTGTGCACATGTGATGTGGTGCTCTCCGGCAGGGTGAGTGTGTGTGTCGAAGGGGGGGGGGTGCTTGCCTCTGCATGGTGGCCAGAGGGGAATGCCGTGTGCTGCTCCATCAGTCTTCTACCTGATCTTGTTTTGAAGCAGAGTCTCTTTACTAATTCTGGAGCTTATGGGGTCCAGACAACTCTCACGCCCCTATTCCTTTACAGGACTTGGGTTACAGGGTCATGTGACCACACCCTCCTGTTTACAAGGGACCTGGAGTTTAGCGCTCTGTTGATGTCAGGGCCCCTCAAGCCCTAATGCTTGTATAGGAAGCACACTTAATTGCTGAGCCATCTTTCCAGCTCTATGGTAGTTTTATGGTTTTTAATTTGTTTTTGTTTTTACATCTAAGGTATGTTCTTAGATCAGTCTCAACAGGCTAAACACTTTCATTAAAAAAAAACACGTTTTATTTATTTATTTATTTATTTATGAGAGAGAATGGGTACTCCAGAGCCTCCAACCACTGCAAACAAACTCCAGATGCATGCGTCAACAGGTGCATCCAGCTTACATGTGTTCTGGGAAATCAAACCTGGGTCCTTAGGCCTTGCAGGCAAGTGTCTAACTGCTAATCAATCTCTCCAGAACAGGCTAAACACTTTGTAATGAGAGAATTCAGTTATCATGGCAGGTAAAAATGAAAATTCCTAAGCCAGTTTCTATGATACTAGCAAAAAAAAAAAAAAAAAAAAAAAAAAAAAGGTTAGTAATATGGCCTGAAAATTTTGAATAGCAAAAGTAGGGGATATAGGCAAATGTATCCCAATAAGATAATGGAGTGCCCACAGTCTTATTTCAGCTTTGAGATTTATCTACTTGACCCCAAGAATTCCTATCAGCTTCTAAACCCACATTAACAAATTCAGGGGCAAGTTTTGAGCCTAATAGAATGTTTTTACACCTCTTCTCTTCATTTGTATTTCTTTCTGTGTCTTTCTCTGTCTTGTATCTCTCACCCTCTTTTCCCTCTCCTCACTGTCCTCTCTTCTCTTATTCTGTTGCTTTTTTTGTTTTTGTGTTTTTAATATTTTATTTTCATTCATTTATTTGAGAGAGAAAGAGGGAGAGATAGAATGGGCGCACCAGGGCTTCCAGCCATTGTAAACGAACTCCAGATGTGTGCGCCACCTTGTGCATCTGGCTTACGTGGGTCCTGGGGAATCAAGCCAAGGTCCTTTGGCTTTGCAGGCAAGCACCTTAACCACTAAGCCATCTCTCCAGCCCAGGATTTTTTGTTGTTGTTTTTTCCAACATGGCCTTGCTATGCAGCTGAGGTTGGCTTTAAACTCAGCAATCCTCCTGTCTCAGCTTCCTGAGTGCTGTGATCACAAGCATGTCCCACCATGCCCAACTAGTTATTTAGTAACCTCTGATTAGCATTCTACGGTGTTGCTGTTATACCCTCCCTGTGTACTTAGACAACTGGAGGATGAGACAATTGAGCAAAAAGAAAATAACACTTGATCTTACCCAAACTCCAAGAAGCCATAGAAAAAATAACTTTAAGTACAACTTGGCAAGCTCTCTTGGACATAAAAATTAAACCATATGCTCCTGAAGCTCCCTGGTCACATGAGGAGTCACTTTTCCCTCATCCTGCCTGAAGCAACTTGTCAGCTCATCCCAGCCACAGGCTCAATTGATTTCAAAGGGATTTTGAAAACTGCTTTAATTTTTTTTTCTGATTATAACATCATTTTAGACATTCTCAAAAGTGTGTGTTTTCAGCACATTACTTGGATATATTGGGAGCACTGTCTGCTCACCTGGCCTTGGGTCTCCTGTGGCCTTCATAGCGGAAGGCCACACAGCAGTCACGTGGCCACTCGGTGAGTAACTAAATCTTCTCTCTCGGCAGCTTGGTGGCTTCACTTCATTTAGATGTCTTGTTTTCATACTGAGATGCCGACCTTGCGCTCTGGGTACCACCCCAGTGGGTTCACGTACTAGAAACTTTCAACTCCAGCCCTTCTTTATTTTGTCATAGCAAACAGTTGTTTTATAGGGTGGGTTTATTAATTTGGCATTTTTCCAACTTTACTGAATAAAAGGGAATCACCAGCCTGGAACACAGGGGCACGCCTGTCATCCCAGTGCTAGGGAGGCAGAAAAACAAGGATCTGCAGGACAAGCTGGCCAGCCAGTCTAGCCAAATTGGTATGCTCTGGGGTCATTACTATCTCATTAAGTAAGGTGGAGCGCGAGAGGTGGAGACACTAATAACCTCTGGCCTCCAAGAGTGTGTGCACACATGTGCATCACACCCAAATACACAATGTGCCCTCACTTAAGAACATGCATGCACGCACACACACACACACACACGAAAAACCCATCAAAGTAACAGTAATAGAACAGACCATTCAGCATAATTGTAGAAATTTCATGAAATATAAAATGATATAGAGAAAACAATTACATTCATTTTTACTGCAACCAATAACAAACAGTGCTCTGAGGTTTATGACATTTTCTCTAGATTTTTAAAATATTAATATAAATGCATTTAACAGATAACCATAAAGAGATGCATAATAGATGAGAATAAATGAATATATAAGAGATGTAGAAAAGTCACGTAATTATGTCATAAATTCAGTCTCTAGCTTGACTTTGCAATTGACTATAAAATGATAATATTACTACTGCTCATGTGTGTGCAATATGGTGTATGTATGTGGTACATGCTCATATGTGTGCCCGAGGAAAGTCAGGTGTCCCCCTCCATCACTTTTCCGCCCATTTTTTACTTGAGCTGGAGTCTTTATTGATTCTGGAGTATGCTAATGTTTTTTGTTCCATGAGCTCTGTTGATTCTGGGGTCTCTGCTCCCCTACACAAGTGGAATTACAAGCACCATGGCCATTAAACATAAGCTGCTTGACATAAGATTCAAACTCAGGTGGTCTCAGGGCTCCTCAGGCCCTCATGCATGCACAGAAAGCACACTTGACCACTGAGCCATCTCTCTAGCCTGATAATATTATTTGTTAATTATTGCACAATATTCCATCATTATAGCTGCATTTTCTACACCGCTGTTTGATTTTATGTGATAGATTCCTAGACATAGAATCATTTTTAATTATATGGTTAAATATGTTTAAAAAAAACAACAATTGGAATAAGTATCACCAAATAGTCTTAGGAAAGTTGGGCAGTTTACAACAATTGTACCAGTAGCGTATGGGTTTGCCCATTTTACCTCATTCTTAACAATGTAAATAAAATTTGTGGGAGGATACTGGTTTTGGTTAGATACCTGTAGACAGAAGCTACAGGAAAAGCTAATCTAGAATTTTCTTTTTTAATTTGCTCTGTGTGTGGGGTGGGGCTGGTGAGGTACTGGGGATTGAACCTGATGGGTAAAAGAGGAGAGCTTGGAGGGCCCTGTTAGAACTAAAGCTTTATTAGGAGAGGTATAGCACCATGTTGAGGAGGCATGGTGGTGTCCAAAGCCAGAAAAAAAGACAAGAGCTGGCTCCAGAAATCCAAAGAACAAAGAAACTTTTTGCTTTCTATGTTGTTAGGGAAAGTTCCGCATGACCCAGTCTTCATGCTAGGAGCCATGGAGTCAGTAGATGGGACCCCAGTCCATAACCCAGGTGGGCTTGTGTTTCTCTGGCAGTAGGGGGTTGCTCTAGATTTCCTACTAAGTATTGGACCCCCAAGCAGCAAGGGCCTCTTAAAGTGACCATACCTATGTTCTAGCAGAACCCAGGGTCTTGGTTTGCCAGGAAAGCTCTCTACCAGTGAGCCATACCCACAGTCTAATAATCTAGAATTTAATTACAAACATTGAAATTTTTTTTTTCATTATGAGACATTTTTGAGGGAGGGTCTCACTCTGTAGCCCAGGCTGGTCTTGAACTCACAGCAATCCTCCTACCTCAACCTCCCAAATGCTATGATTACAGGAGTGAGCCACCAAACCTGGCTCCTAATATTGAACTTTTACTGGTTGCAAGAGGTTCCCAATGGTAAATTAAAATGATTACGCTGTGACCAACTAATTAGCTATACTGTAACCAATCGACTGCTTGATGATGCTGTTGCTAATTGTTTTTTAATGCCTCATTTCTATTGTCTGTGCCAACAAACACTTCACCTAAATGAATACAACTTGTGTTTTACACAATTTGGTTTTCCCTGTGTTATCACCACCCAGCCTCATAAGAAAGGTAACTTCCAGTCTTATACATGAAGAAATTGTAGCTATCTTACTTGTGTGTGTATGCATGTTCATACGTGTGTGTGTGTGTGTGTGTGTCTGTGTGTGTGTGCATGCCTATGCAGGCCAAGGGACAACCTCGGGTGTCATTCCTCAGGCGTGAGTCCCCCTTTATTTGAGACAGGGTCTTTCACTGCCCGGGAATGCACCCAGTAGGCTAGACTGGCTGACCAGTGAGCAGCGAACTGGGGAACCAACTCAGGACCTCATGCTGGCACGGCAAGTCCTTTACCAAATGACACATCTCCCCAGTGCAAATTGTAGCTATTAATAAACACCTGACTAGCTACAGCCTGCTTCTTCTTTGCTTTAATTTTTTCCCAATTATGGAACTAACATATGCCCACTGTTGAGCTTTTAGAAAATACACCCATCACCCTACCACTCATTAAAAGTCACTGTCAACATTTTTCCCCCGTCTCCTTTCAGTTCTTAAAGGCATAACAGAACTGTGATCATAATGTACTTGTAGCTTTGTAAATTTTTCCCTCACATGTCATGAACGTGGGACATAAAGAGTTCTCATCTGCTCCTGAGTCAACAAGTCCAAGCCAAGTTCCTGCCTGTGGCAACTATGGCTGTAGAATCCACATGTCAAATGTTCCTGGACAGAGGACTGGGCTCTGCGGTGAGGAGGGACTTTCATTTGGGTCAGAACAAAGGCTACGAATGCGTCCATTACCAAAGCAGAAAATGGAAGGCTGGGGTGTGTATGGTGGGGATAGAAACGTAAGACCACATCAAGAATTTGGTACGGACACAGACCAGGTATGCCAAGAGTCCTGGGAAACAGCTGCAGGTACTGTACCCTTCATGCGGTGTTTTCTCCCACAGATAAGGAGACGTGGACCAGCCAGAAGGCATCCTGAGCAGCCCTGGGGTTGTAGCATTGGGGCCCAAACAAGCGAGTTTGGCAAAACAAATGTAAATCAAGACCAAATCTGGAAATGGTTACTTGTGCACTTTTTAGTTTATATAGTATATGGTGTGTGTGTGTGTCTGTGTGTGTGTGTACAGCACATGCATGTGCTATATGAGAATGTGCACATGCATGTAGCCCATGTGCATACATGTAGAGGCCAGAGGAAGGTACCAGGTGTCCTCCTCCATTATCTTCTGCCTTATTTCCCTAAGGCAGAGTGTCTTTGAATCGGGACCTTTCCGTTCTTTCAGTTAGACTGGTTGATGAGAGAGCCCCAGTGATCCTCCTGTGTCCACCGCCTCTCAGCACCGAGGTTATGGGTGTGTGTGGCCAAGCCTGGCTTTTTTTACTTAGATGCTGAGGGTCAAACGTGGGCCCTCACGTTAGTGTAGCGAACACTCTTGCCCACTGAGCCATCTCCCCAGCCCCACCTCATGCATTTTAACATGAGGATCATGGAAAATACTTTGAGCACTGCCCTGAGCTCTGAGACAAAGTAACTCCTGTCATGGTGTTAGGACCGAATCTGAAATGTCCCCCACAGACTTGTGTGTGGAATGCTTGGTCCTCAGCTCCTTGGTGCTATGTGACATGGCTGGTGAAAGTAGGTGGGGAGGGGGATGGGCACACCACTGAGAATAGATTATCCCTGGCCACTTCTTACCTTGTGCTCTGCTTCCCTGTCGGCCATGAAGTGAGCCGTCCCTTCCACCACACATGTTCCTACCACCGTGAAGTTCTCCCCAAACACATGGGATCATGTGACCATGGATTGAGCCCTCAAAATGAATCCTTCTAAGTTATTCTGTTGGACGTTTGGTCACAACGATGAGAAGAGTGGCTAATACAAATGACCAATTAGCATGCTAGTTCTCTGGGCGCTCTGTGTGCCCCTGAGCCCTGCCTGGAGGTCCTGAGCACTCACGAAGCCCAACAAGCATCACAAGATTTTGTTTTGTTTTCGAGGTAAGGTCTCCCTCTAGCCCAGGCTGACCTGGAATTCAATATGTAGTCTCAGGGTAGCCTCAAACTTGAGTGCTGGGATGAAAGGTGTGCACCACCAAGCACGAGATGTTACGTGCCTTGACTTCTAGCCCCACAACCAGTTCCAAGGGCCATCCAATCAACATATCTTTCGCTTACAAAATACCATGTTCCATTTTTTAAAATAGGGGTTAGGGAGATGACTCCACGGGCAAAGCGCTTGCTGTGCAAGTTTGAAGACCTGAGTTCAGGTCCTAGAACACATGTAAAGCAGGACAGTGTAACACGTGTCTACAATCCTATGGTCTTCCTATGGAAAGATGGAAGGTAGATTTCTCAACAGTCCAGACAGCTGGCCTGGAAAACACAGCAGTGAATGACAAGACCCTGTGTCAAAACGAGGTGGAAGTTGAGGACCCACACTGGAATTTTTCTCTGATTTCCACACACACCTCATGGTACATATGCACCCCCCCACACACATTATTTAAAAATGCTATAAGTTTGGGGCTGGAGAGATGGCTGAGCAGTTAAGGTGTTTGCCTGCAAAGCCAAAGGATCCTGGTTCAACTCTCCAGGACCCGAGTAAGCCAGATGCAGGAAGGGGCGCATGCCTCTGGAGTTTGTTTGCAGCGGCTGGAGGCCCTGGCACACCCATTCTCTTCTCTCTCTCTCTCTCTCTCTCTCTTCGTCCCCTTCTCTCTCTCCCCCTCTCTCTCTCTGCCTCTTTCTCTCAAATAAATAAAATACATTTTGAAAAATGCTAGAAGTTTGATTGTGAATAAGATGTTTGAGCAAATGATCCCAGTTCTACAGCCTCTATAGGTTGCTTTTTGGTATTACCTTGGCCAAGGATGTATTTTGCATCATATACTTTCAACAGGTGTTTGTTTGTTTAAGACAGTATCCTAAGCTAGCCTTAAACTCACTGTGTTGCTGAGAATGATCTTATGCTCCCCAAAGCCCCTGCCTCCACCACCCAAGTGCTGGGATTGCAGACATACACCACCAAGCCCAGTTCATGTGTTTCTGAAGATCAAAGCCAGGGCTTCACACATGCTACACAGGCACTGAAGCCTCTGAGCCACATCCCCAATCCTCATTTCCACAGTTGAAGACACACACACACAGCTCTCTCCTGGCTCATTTTTTTTCTTCAGAGGGAAGAGTTTAGCAGACGTGCCAGCTGGCTCCTGGGACCAGCAGAGCTGATTAGTCCCCTGCGATCCTTGTTCTTCCCCAGCCCATTGTTTGCAGGCAGAAGAGCCCCCGAAGACTGTGCTGTACAGTTCCAAGGATCATGGAGGAGAAACTATAAAAGGATGCCTGTATATAGGCTGTGATATGGTAACCAGCTCTCTCCTCTGTCACTCGGGGAATCTCTCCTATAACATAGGACACATGCTGGGATGGCCCTGGGCTCTTGTATATGGTGCAGAGGAAGTCCTTCTGGGGACCACATTTCTCAGTGGTCACAGCCGGCCTGCAGCACTGAGCAGGAAGACCATCCCCAGTCCTGGATCCCTCTGCATCATTACTACACCTCAAGCCCCAAGTCCAAGTTCAACCCCAATTTCCCATTTCCTTCCCCAAAACATTACTACAATAACATCAAGTGTACAGAAACTTCATGTATGGAAGGAGAAGAGCACAGTACAAATTTCCCAAGTGTACTACTCATGGTTCTCTAGAGGATCAATACACTGAATTTGTATTATAAAAGGGGTTTATCAGATTGGTTTACATGATAAGGGCTGAGCAGTTCAACAATGACTGCAGTGTGGGACTCATTTTCTTTTTTTTTTCTTCAGAGGGAAGAGTTTAACAGAAGTGCTCAACAATAGTAGCTATTCAGTCCACTAGGCTAGAATATCTCAGCAGTCTCAGTCTGCCAGTGAAGGCCTGGAGGATTCCTGGCGAGCTGCTGCTCTTCAGTCCACATTGGAATGCTGGAGAAGCTGGGTTCTGATGCCCATAAAGGATGGCAGCAACAGGCTAGCTGCACCCACCAGCAAGTAGCATGGTCAAGCACACGAAAGGTACTGCTTTGTCCTGGAACCTCTTTATGTCTAAGCTCCCACCAGAAGGACTGCCCACTCTAGGGGAAAGTCTCCCCCCTCAGTTAATCTTCCTGGAAATGCCTTCACAGACCTACATAAGAAGTGTGTCTCTTAGATGATTTCTGTCCTCCTAGCATTCGGGAAGTTGAGGTCAAAGAGTGAGAGTTTGAGGCTAGTCTGGGCTACACAGTGAGACTATTTCAAAACAACCCCAAACCCAGAGGTCACAAGATTTTTTTTTTTTTTTTGTATTTTATTTATTTATTTGAGAGAGAGGAAGAGGCAGGTGAGGGGAAGACAATGAATGGGCACACCAGGACCTCCAGCCACTGCAAACGAACTCCAGATGCATGCGACCCCCTTTGTGCATCTGGCTTATGTGGGTCCTGGAGAATCGAACCGGGATCCTTTGGCTTTGCAGGCAAATGCCTTAATCACTAAGCCATCTCTCCAGCCTGGTCACAAGACTTTTTTAAAAAAAGTTTTATTTATTTGCAAGCAGAGAGAAATAGAGAGAAGAGAGAGAGAGAGAAATAGGTTGAGAGAGAGAGAATGGGCATGCCAGGGCCTCCTCTAGCCACTGCAAATGAACTCCAGATATATGGGCCACTTTGTGCATCTGGCTTCGCATGGGTACTGGGGAATTGAACCCAGGTCATTCAGGTTTATATTCAAATGTCTTAACTGCTGAGCCATCGCTCCGTCCCCGAGTCTCACAAGTTTCATCTCACAGATAAAACTCATCTGTCCTAGTCACCCTCACGTTGCTGGCAGAAAGTACCCGGCCAAAAGCAGCTTGTGGAAGAAAAGGGTCTGCTTTGGTTTACAGACTCGAGCGCAAGCTTCATGATGGCGGGGGAAACTGTGGCATGAACAGAGAGGGTGGACATCACCTCCTGACCAACATCAGATGGACAACAGCAACAGGAGGTGTACCAAACACTGCCAAGGGAAAGCTGGCTATGACACCCATAAACCCGCCCCCCCAAACACACCTCCAACAAGGTTCCGATTCCCAAATTGCCATCAGCTGAGGATCAAGCATGCAGAACACATAAGTGTGTGGGGGACACCTGTCTCAAACCACCACACCATCTAAGAGGGTCCTGAACTGAATGCGAGGAACTCTATGAGCATCACATCCAGAGCACCGAATACTCCACAAGGAGCAGTCAGGCTGGGACGTGACTTGCAGACCATCGTCCTTGGGGAGGAAACTGTGTCTGTCCATAGCCGGTTATTTTCCACTATCATTGATAACCAATTTCCTGCAAGAAGCCAGTAGCTCATAATTTTAGGACTGGCACAAAGCGATAAATAGTTGTTTTTGCAGAATCACATTTGATTTTATTTTACCCTTGGCAGTGTATGCTAGAACTCCAGTAAGGAAAGAGCATCAGGAAGCAAATTTAATTAGGAAAATGAGTTTAGTGGCTGGCAAGATCACTTGTCAGGAATGCAAAGAGCCCTAGTCTCAGGATTCCTCCAGGACAGGAGGAAGTCAGAGCTGGGGAAAGAAAAAGCCAGGCTTTGACAGTAATGTCAACCCAGAAGTGGAAGCCTGATTAGAAAGTCATACCCTTTCTGGGAGCCAGCCTCCACGACGGCCCCTGGAGTCCCCGCTTACTGATAACTCATCGGCATGTTGTCATCTCTCACACTTACCAAAATGTCACCTGAGTTGGGGAGATGACTCAGTGGATAAGAGCCCTTGCTGCATGAGGTTTAATCGCTGGCACCCATGTAAAAAGCTATGCACGGCTAGAACCCCAGCTCTGAGTGGGGTAGAGACAGGAGGACCTCTGGGGTTCCCTGGACTCTGCACATGTACACATGAGGCATGCACATCTGCACACATGATATACCACACACATATATACACACACTCCAAAAAAATGACCTGTCTGACCAGCAGGATGCTAGTGACCATAGCACTGGTGGACCTCAGAAGTTGTCTCAGTCCTCATAGCTTCTGTCTTTCACTCTCCTGGATCCTGCACTTTGAGGAAGTTCCCAAGCCCATGTGTGATGCTCAAACTATGAAAAGTCCCATAGGGCAGGAACCTGAGAACATACTGCCAATCAGAAGAATAAGCCGCCACGAAGTTGATCCTCCAGCCCCAGTCAAGCCTTCCCATGGGTACAACCCCAGCCAGGGTTAAAAGTATTTTATCTACTTATTAATTAGAGAAAGATACAGAAAGAGGTAGCGAGCCAGAGAGAGGAAGAGAGAGAGAAAAATGGGCACACCAGGGCCTCTAGCCACTGCAAACAAACTCCAGACTCATGCACCACCTTGTGCATCTGGCTTTATGTGTGTACCGGGAAATTGAACCTGGGTGCTTAGGCTTTGCAGGCAAGTACATTAACCACTAAGCCATCGCTCCAGCCCCAGTGTCTTTTTTGTTAATTCACATATATGTATATGTGCTTGTGTGTGTACATGTGTGTGTGTGTGTGTGTGTGTGTGTGTACACCCCTGTGTATATATGTGAGTGGAGGCCAGAGGACAATCCTGGGTGTCATTCCTCAGGAGCCTTGTGCACGTTTTTGAGACAGTGTCTCATTGGCCTGGAGCTCACTAATTAGGCTAGCCCAGCCGGCTAATGAGCCCCGGGGATCCTCCTGTCTCCATCTCCTCAGCACTAGGATTACAGGCATGTGCCACCGTACTCAGCTTTTTAAAATGGGTTCTGGGGAATCACACTCAGGTCTTTATGCTTTCAAGGCAAACACTTTATGAAGTGCACCATCTTCCCTAGTCATCCGAGCCCGTGCCCTGACAGAAACCTCATGAGGGCCAGAACCGTCGAGCCGAGCTGATTTCCCGTTCCTGACTCACCGAATTGTGCGGTAAGGCCACTACTCCTTGTTGTTTCTGTTCCTATATTTTGCCGTGGTGTGACACAGCCACAGATCATGAGCGTGAGCGGCTCCTTCCATGTGTATAGGCGTGAATGTTCCCATGAGAACCTGACTTTGTGTTTGGTGGAAAGCCACTCAGATAGAGTGGTCTCCTTTCTAGAAGACAAGTCCCTTCTGATATGATACCAGAGTCTTCTGCCTGCAAGTGTGTGTGGTGGGGGGGGCATATTGTGTGGTATATGTGCTCACGTGCGTGAGCAAGGGCATGCGCATTCCATAGCACACTTGTGACAGTCAGAGGACAACGTTGGGTGTCAGTCCTCACCTTATCTTATCTGAGGCAAGGTCTCTTGTTCACAGCTTCTGGCCCATGAGCTTCCACCCTCTTTCTTGGCCTAGGTGCACTGGTATTACAGGCCCCAGTGTTGCAGCGTCCAGCTTTACGCGGGTGTGCGGGATCTGAATTCAGATACCCGCACTTACATGACAAGCACTTTTTCCACTGAGTCATCTCCCCAGGCCCCTCCCCCCTCCCCCGCTCCTCTTTCTTATACTGTGGCAAAGTAAACAGGCAGGTACGAGCACATGCGCCCCCACACCTATGCACATGCATACACGCACACAGCTTTCTCTTACACCCTCACAACACTCGGACACTGGGAACGTGATCTCCTCTCCAGCAGGAGCGGATGCTGGCGCGTTGTAAGTACTGCTCTTTCACGCTGTCTCGGAATGATCAGGCAGCAACAGGCAGGCAGGGGAGGGTGACTCCTGGGAACCGATCGATGTTTTTGCTCTTGTTCACCAAACATAAAATTCTGTGCTGGGGCGGGGGAATAACAACCACCCCAAACTCTGCAT
The DNA here is from genome assembly GCA_036346955.1 of Dipus sagitta. Taxonomy (NCBI): domain Eukaryota; kingdom Metazoa; phylum Chordata; class Mammalia; order Rodentia; family Dipodidae; genus Dipus; species Dipus sagitta. Next base: position 5,286,954 of record CM070771.1, read on the forward strand.
TCCAGCATTCATTTAACAAGCTCAGGATGAGGGCTGGGGGGGATGGATGGTTCAGTAGGTAAAACACTTGCCTCACAAGCATGAGGATCTAGTTCAAACCCTGAAACCCACATAATAATTCTGGGCATGGCAGTACTCGCTCGTCATCCTAGCACTCGGGACGAGGAGACAGGCGGATCCCTGGGGCTCACTGGCCAACCAGTCTGTCCTAACTGATGAGCTCCAGGCCAATGAGAGACTGTCTCAAAGGAGTTGGATCTGAGGATGACTTAACTACTAAGCCATCTCTCCAGCCCACTAACAGATTTTATTCATGTCATTTATTTTATTTTATTGAGAGAGAGACAAACGGTGCACCAGGGCCTCAGCCACTGCAATCGAACTCCAGACACTTGCACCACCTAATGGGTATGTGCAACCTTGCACTTGCCTCACCTTTGTGCACCTGGATTACGTGGGATCTGGAGAGTCAAACATGGGTCTTTAGGCTTCGCACACAAGCGCCTTCACCGCTAAGCCGTCTCTCCAGCCCAGCTACCAAATATTTTGTGGCAGGAATGTGGTGCAGATGACAAGATTGGAAACAATGTTTCTCCATCATTGTGCTAATAGTGCTCATTCTTATTTCTGCCAGGAGACTCTGTCCTTACAACTTTTAAGGCACCACTTAAGAGTTATGTGAGCAGTGGAGAGTTCTCATACCCTAGTAAATAGGTCCTAGAGGTCTTCTGGATCCTGACATCAGGATGAGGACATCAGTGCTGTGAAGTACACGGGCACTGCCCACTGTCCCTGTCACAGGATGCTTCCACCATTCAGTGCCTGTTTCTCTGCTTGTCAGCATTTCTGCGGCACCACTTGGTGAGCTCACCTTGCCTGTGATACCACATACCAGCTCTGATGAACCCCACATGGAGGCATCCAGCCCCAACTTCCTGCAGGCATTCAGCCTTGGCCAATTTCTCTCCATTGTTTGACACTCACGTCCAGTTTAGAATTCAACTCCACAGAGATCTATGACCCCCATGATCTTATTCCTGTTGGTAATAGCAAGTGTGGGACTTTGGAGGCAATGTCCTCTCTTTTGTTTCCTCGGGCGCTAAGTGCGTTAAGCTTATAGATCCTCAGACCTTGCCCTTTAAACTATATTCCAATGTACCTCCATCGCTCCCTTCCTTTCTCTTTTTCTACTTCTTTCCTTCCTCCTTTCCTTCTCTCTCTTCCTTCTTCCATCCCTCCCTCTCCTCTTCTTTTTTCCTTCCCTTTTTTTTTTGTATGTGTATACGGTGTCTGTGCCTGGGTGTTTTCACATCCGTGTGTGTGAGGTTGTACATGCTTGTGTGAGTAAGGGGTACATGTGCACGGAGGGCAGAGATCAACAATGGGCATCTTCCCTAGTGCTTAGTATTTGAGACAGGGTCTCTCACTGAACCTAGAGCTCACCAGTTCAGCTCCACTGACTAGCCACCATGCCCCAGGGATTTTCCCGACTCTGCCTCCCCAGTGCTGGGAGTATCGACGCACACTGCTGCGCCTGCCTTTGCCATGGATGCCGGGCGTACGAACTCAGGTCCTCCTGTTTGGGTGGCAAGTACTTTGCTAACCGAGCCACCTCTCCAGCCTGCATCTTGGTTTTGGTCATTGATTGCGCTTCTTTTAAACTTTCATCATGACAGGCCTGGACTTCCTTCTTTCCTTTCTCTTTGCTTCATTCCACCCATATTTCAAGGTTCAAAAGAAAGGGCCCCCCACTTGCTGAAAACTTATCAGAGCTCTCACAGTCATGTTTCCTTCCTTTGTTGAACCTCTAAGCATTTTATTGGAAGAATGGTTATGGAAGGTCTTCTGGGCACTGGGGCTGAGGGATCTACTTCAAGGAAGTCTGAGCTTCAGGGAGATTACAGTCTGATGACCACCACACCCACCAACCACATCTTTGACTTCTTATTCTTAATTGCTTGGTCAATTCAGGTGTCTTTTATTAAACCCATCATGCAGCATAAACAATAAGGAAGCTAGTGAGTTCTTACTCATTAAACCCATCATGCAGCATAAACAATAAGGAAGCTAGTGAGTTCTTACTCAGTACTTAAGTGTATATCCTCCTATGTCACAAGTTACCACTGTCATGATATTCCACTCCAGCTCATGGGGCCAAGCAACCACGAACCAAACCCCTAGTAGCTGTGAACAGAAACAAGCCCCTTCCTACATTAAGTTGTCTCTGTCATGTATTTTGTCATAGCAAAACAAACAGTAACTATATACATACTGACCATATGCCAGACGAGAACCAGAATATGGTAAGAGATAAGAAAAGGGATGATCAATTAAATTTCTCCATTTAAGAAAAAAAAACCTATATCAAGAAATTAAAGAAATCATGTTGTGTTTCAATGGTGTTTTGTTTTGTTGTTTTTCTTTGAGACAGGACAAGGTCTCCCTCTGAAACCCAGGGTGGCTTTGAACTCACAGAAATAACTTCTGCCTCAACTTCCCAAGTGCTGGGATTATAGGTGTGTACCACCTCCTAGGGCTCCATGCTAGGTATATCTTCTCATTGTTGGGACAAAATGCCCAGCCTTCTAGAAGCATCTTAAGAGAAGTAAAAAGTTTTATTCTGGCGTATAATTGCAAGCCATGATGGTACAGTCACTCATGGTAGGAATCTTGGCAAAAGGAGACTGGAGTCACATTATGTAAACCACGAGGAAACAGAGTGATGCATGCTGGTGCTCAGTCAGTGCTCTCCTTTTCCTAGAGTTCAGATCCCCAGCCCATGAAATGGTGCCACCCACAGTTTGGGTGGCTCCTCCCACCTCAATCAACCTAATCAAGATAATCCCTCACAGGCATACAAAGAGGCTAACCTAATCTACATAATCTCTCACAGGTGATCCTGGGACCTACCAAGCCCAAAATCAAAATAAACCATCACACAGACTCTCATGTAGCCAAGGCTGGTTTTAAACTCCCTATATAATTCAGGCTGACTTAGAACTCCTAAAATGCCTAACAAGCAATTCAGTTTATCTTGACGACTTATGTGGCTCAAACTTTGAAAACAAGAATGAATAACCCATCCCCAGATTACCATAATTGAGTCACATCATAAAATTAGAGAACAGAAAGAAATGATTAATTGGCACTCTAATAATTAGAATGAAGATATTAGAAATCTCCAAAGAGATTTTTAAAATTTTTTGTTCATTTTTATTTATTTATTTGAGAGTGACAGAGAGAGAAAGAAAGAGGCAGATAAAGAGAGAGAGAGAGAAAGAGAGACAATGGGCGCGCCAGGGCCTCCACCCACTGCAAACGAACTCCAGACACGTGCACCCCCTTGTGCATCTGGCTAACATGGGTCCTGGGGAATCGAGCCTTGAACCAGGGTCCTTAGGCTTCACAGGCAAGCGCTTAACCGCTAAAAGATCTCTCCAGCCCACCAAAGAGATTTTTTTTTTCAAGGCAGGGTCTTGCTGTAGCCCAGGCTGACCTGGAATTCACTAAATAGTCTCAGGATGGCCTCGAACTCACAGTGATCCTCCTATCTCTGCCTCCTCCTAAGTATTGGGATTAAAGGCATATACCACCATGCCTGGCTGAGATTTTTTTATAGGACAGAATTAGGAGTAAAGTGAGAAGCATTGGATATAGGTTCACGATACGGATAGCTTAGTAATCTGAACTCTGTTTGACTCAAGCAATGCACATACCCCTCTCCTAACAATGTACTTAGCAACCTGCAGCCCCTACCTATATTGAGCTGCACATACATCCTGCTCCAAACAATGCAATGGGTCTGCTCCTCCCTATCCACTCCTTGGTAAATTCTCTTTTGTGATCAAACACATCCTAAAACTAGAGATGGGCTGATCCAGCTTGAACTGGTGTTGAGTGCATGCACAGTAAAGCAAACTCTGTTCTCTCAATGAACTTTTAGGCAAAATCCCCTACTTACCATCTTATACTTATGCATGGTCAGGTGTGCATATGATTAAAATCAGATGCATCATGGGAAAAGACAGGTACAGTGAAGCAAGACTGACATAAGCTTGCTAATAATAATAATAACAAAAACAGAGCCAGGTGTGGTGGTGCACGCCTTTAATCCCAGCACTTGGGAGGCAGAGATAGGAAAATAGCCATGAGTTCAAGGCCACCCTGAGACTACATAGTGAATTCCATGTCCGCCTGGGCTAGCGCAAGACCCTACCTTGAAAAAAAAAGCAAAATGAAACAGAAAAGACCATCTGTATCTAACCCCTAGCAAACAACTCCTCCTCATCCTAGACTCCAGGAAAGGACACCTCAGGCAGTAGCCCACTGCTCGGGGGCACTGCAGATCAAGCAGCCCATGGCTCCTTGCAATGTGTCCTGTGCAGCAGTGTTAAACAAAACCTTGTTGGAATACTATTTATGTGCACTGTTTCAATTCTTTCAATGTGACACCAAGAACCCGGAAACATCCAGTCCAGATAAGACCACTGGCAACATACTGTCAGATAAAATCACCGTGTCATATCAAGGGCAAGATTAGTGAGGGCATCCAAACACACAGGGCCACCATGCATCCTGTCATCAAGAATTTCCTGGGGCCGGGGTCAACCACAGAACAAGCTCCGATAATATCTGTGTGCCCAAAGGAAGCCTTTCATGAAACATAGTGGAAGAATCTCATTTCCCACCAATGCAAACGTCCGACCACAAAGAGAAAACAGCAGGGATGTAGCGTACTCCCCTCTAAACTCTGAGTACAGCTTGACTTTTTGCTCAGAGGATCGATCTAGCGTAGATTTCAACTTTGACATCCAATTCAAGAAACACATATCACTCCATCCAGGAAGAAATCTTTGAATCCTGAACAGAAGCTCAAGAGCTCAGAGTCAAAAGTTAGCTAATGCTGAGTGCACATGCCCCTCCAAACTTCATCTTAAAATAAAATTTCACTTACCTGCCAGAATATGCTATCTATTGTGCTCCCGAGAAAACCATCACGACCTTCAGAAGACACCAGCTTGGGTCCAAGAATTGTCATGAATTCATCAAAATCCACCTGGCCATCCCCTGGAAGAAGGAGAGAGGGATATTTTATTTACTTTTTTTGTGAGACAGAATTTGTGTACCAGGGCCTCCAGCCAATGCAATCAAACTCCAGACGCATGAGCCATCATGTGTGCTTGCGTGACCTTGCACACTTGCGTCACATTGTGCATCTGGTTTATCTGGGACCTGGAGAGCAAAACATGGGTCTTTAGGCTTCACAGGCAAGCACCTTAATTGCTAAGCTTTCTCTCTAGCCTGAAAAGAGGGATATGGATGTAGACCACATCCTGGTACATGGAATTACAGGCCAGCACCAAGGGAAAAGAAAAAAGAAAAAGCCAGAGAAGAAAGAGAAACAGGAGAAATTTAAGGTTAGGTTTTGTCTCAATGTCCCAGAGCCCTTTGATTCTGGTGCTCCTTATAAGGTCGGCTTGAGGGTTCCACCTTTTAGTCTGATTTCCAGGATATAGGATTCTATGGTACCACTTCAATTTGGGTTCTGATTTGTGTCCCCGCCCACTCTTTCCCTTCCCCCAAGCCCTACCCTCCCTATTGTCTAATCCTCAAGATGCTATTCAGTTATGTCAACAACTTGGGCTGACCCAGGTAAGGTACTGCAGATGTGTGAGATCATGCGACTTTTGTCTTTCTGTGATTGTGTGAGTTCACTTAAAATGATCTGTTACAAGTTCAACCATTTTTCTACAAATTTCAATGTGTCATTTTTTTCACTGCTGAGTAGAATTCCATCGTGTAGATATACCACATCTTGGTTATCCATTCATCCAATGATGGGCACCTGGGTTGATTCCAGTTTTTAGCTATTATAAATTGAGCAGCTATAAACATGGTTGAGCAAATATCTCTGAACTGAGATGTGGAACTTTTAGGGTAAATGCCCAGTAAGAGAATAACAGAGTCTGCTGGTAACTATATTCATCCATTTTAGGAGTCTCCAAATTGATTTCCACAGTGGTTGTACCAGCTTACATTCCCACCAACAGTGAATGAGCATTCCTATTTCTCCACAGCCTCACCAACATTTGTTTTCATTTGATTTTTTTAATGTTTGCTATCCTTACTGGGGTAAGGTGGAATCTCATAGTTGTTTTAATTTGCATTTCCCTAATGGTTGAGGATGTTGAACATTTTCTTAAGTGTGTGTTAGCCATTTGTAATTCTTCCTCTGAGAACTCCCTGTTTAGTTCTCTGCCCCACTTTTGGAGTGGGTTGTTTGATTTCTTTATTGTTCAGATTTTTTGGTTCTTTGTAGATTCTAGATATTAGGCTTCTGTTAGTGGTATAGCTGGCAAAGATTTCCTCCCATTCAGTGGGTAATCTATTGGCTCTGCTTATGGTATGTTTGTCTGTGTAAAAGCTTTTTAGCTTCATGAGATCCCATTGGTTGAGTGCTTGTTTAATTTCCTTGGCTACTAGGGTTTTGTTCAGGAAGTCTTTTCCCAGTCCTATGTTGTGGAGAGTGCTTCCTATTTTTTCTTCCAGTAGTTGAAGAGTTTCAGGTCTTATATTGAGGTCTTTAATCCATTTAGACTTGAATGAGCTGTTGATCAGAGAGACCTACTATAACTGCCAAAACAAACAAGACAGACTTCCGTGAGAGCACTTGATTACCCACCAGAGGTTAATGGTAAGACCTTACTACTGAAGTCACCAAACACTGTTGGCACAGACCATGGAGAGACCTGGTTGGAATCAGGAGGAGAGCTAGTCCCCAGACAATTAGCCCATCTAGTGCTGGAAGGCACTACATGAGCTACCAGGTGAAAAGTGGCCAACACCTGTCCAAGCAACTCAGAAGCAAACAACCTGACATGATGCTCACACAAGTGCAATAGTGGCACACACCCATGGTGGGTAACCAACTCCTCTTGGATTGGCTAACAGATCTGCTCAGTAGAAAGCAAACCATATCTGGAACTAGGAAACAAGTCAGAATCATATCCAGATAATGATTCTGCTTTCCATTGTCAAGCTCCCACTAACCTTAGACTATAAAAGTGTCTAAACCCTTGTAATTCTCTCTAGATTAATAATGGTTATCCCATTTAACTGGCACTGACTTCACTCTCTGTTGGAGAGTCTGCTTCTCTTTTTCAGATGGGAACTGGACTTGAGGAGATAAACAACCCAGCACACTCCAGCCCGGCCCCAGCTGAAACCACAGAGGAATTGGGGAAATGAGAAAGAATGCTGCTCTCTCAGTTAAGCTAATATCAATCAGCACAAGGGTGATAGAGAAAGATACTGAGGACACTCAACACCTACCAAACCAGACACCTAGAAGGTCCTAAGTGCCCATCACTGAAGTAGACTTAACTGCTCCCAGCATGGCTCAGGGAATTTTGTGGAACAGTGGGTAGAAAGAGTGTTAGGGCCACAAGTTGGGACATTATATACAGAGACATTGCCTCTCCCCCATAACTGACTGCTGCCACTCCATAATGCATGACCCACAATCAGTTGGCCTGCATCCCCAATGAGGAAGGCCTCTTCAGAAAAGGGGCAGGGAGGAGGGAGTGGATGGTACCAACATGTGATGTTTACATACAAAATATGTCTATATCTAAAAATAAAAAAGAGGGATATGAATGAAAAAGTACCTAAACTTGACCTGTTGTGCATGATGCCATAGCTCTGTCTATGATTTCCTCCTTCATATGACCTCAATAAAATAAAAAGAGCTGGTAACATTAACTGAAAATGGCTCAACATCCACCATGCCCCCAGTATTAGGGATTGAATTTATGTGTGAACACAAGTTAGGAAAGGACTCCTCACTGGGGGATTCTAGGCAGGAGCTCTACCACTGAGCCACGCCCCCAGCCCCTCACTGGGGGATTCTAGGCAGGAGCTCTACCACTGAGCCACACCCCCAGCCCCTCACTGGGGGATTCTAGGCAGGAGATCTACCACTAAGCCATGCCCCCAGCCCCTCTCTGGGGGGTTATAGGAAGGAGCTCAACCATTGAGCCACACCCCCAGCCCCTCACTGGGAGATTCTACACAGGTGCTCTACTGCTGAGCCACGCCCCCAGTACCGCTGAGCCACATCCTTACTCCCTCATGGAGGGGGTCTAGGCAGTGTTCTAATGTAATAGAACTTACCAGGAGAGGAAAAGGAGAAACAAGGGGAAAAAATGAAGCAGAACAGGAAGGAGAGGAAGTAGATTAAGGAGGAAGAGATGGAGGGGGAGTAAGAAGAGAAAGAGAAGGTAAAGAATAGGAGGCAGAGGAGGATAAGAAAATATGAGAAGGAAGAGGCATAAGAATAGAAAGCTAAGGAGGAAGAAAAGTAGAAGAAAAGGGAAAGAAGGGGATGAGGAGAAGGGACATTAAGCAGCATGGCTTATTAGATTTCTATGTGGACACTGGGCTGTTTGGAGGGCACCCTCCTCCTGACTGTCACCCAATATTGGGGATTGAATTCATGGGTGAGCACACGTGAGGAAAGGACTCTGCTGCTCAGCCATGCTGCCAGCCCCTGGGAAGCTCTGCCTGGGAAGATGGCTTAGCAAAGCCTGCCATCCCGGGTTGGATTCCCCAGTACCCACGTAAAGCCAGATGCACATAGTGGCACATGCATCTGGAATTTGTGTGCAGCCCCAAGAGGACCCAGTGCACCAATTCTCTCCCTCTCTCACTTTCTCTCAGCAAATTAATTAATTAATTAATATTTTTATGAAAGGTGCTGGGTATATTGCTCAGTGGTTAATGTCACTGACTTGAAAAGCCTGACTGTCCAGGTTCTAGTCCCCAGTACTTACAAAAAAAAAAATAATCTTGAAGCTCAAGGACATGAATACACTTTCATGAAGGACTCAGGAGATCTTAACTAAAATGTTTCCAGCAGGCTTTCCCCTCAAGCCATGGGCCATGGTCACTACTCTCCCTCTTGGAAGCCTTACAGAGGAGGGGGAATGGTCCATAAGATGTGGCCAAACCCACGCTTCTTATAGCATGAGGAAAACAAGGTCATCTTTAAACAATCCACCTTCCAGGTAGGAGAGGAGGGACCATGCACTTCACAGTATCCTCCCCACACTGTAGGATGAGAGCAGCAAAGCATTGTGGGATGGGCACAGCTAATCTATGCAGAACTCTGATCCAAGTCATCATGGCACCGGGCGGAGCTCACAGATGGTTGAGAGCACCATCAAAACAGAAGCTGACAAGCAGAAAAGATGCTTCTAAAATACATCTTGGCCCTGGTAAAAGGAGAGGCTCATTTAACATTTAAAATCCTTGGCTGGAAAGAAAGCCCTCAGAGGAAGGGGGGTTTGAAACCCTAGGGGCAGTGCCAGCCGTGGCCCCAGAGCTCAGGCAACTCCACAGCAGACGTGAGGATTCACATCCAGCTGCTTAGGAGAGAATGTCCAGAGTCCCATCCTCTGATGTTGACATTTATAATAAGACATATTAGATTTGGTCTTTTTCCCCATGTACTGACACACAGCTCGTAACGGTCTTGTTAATTCCTAAGTGACAGAATGCTGGAAAACATCTTTTCTCCTAATATTTAATCACTGACATCTAGTGTTCTTCAATCCTTTAGGACTTACTAGGCACCTAAAGGGTGTTTTATTCTACTAGAGCAACTTGTGGTGTGCTGCTAGATGGGGACTGATACCCCAGAACACCAATGCATGTGATACAGTGTGACTGCAAAACACCTCCAATAGGCTCGTGTGTTTTAACACTTGGTACCTGGATGGTGGCTCTGTTTTGGGAGGTTGTGGAACCTTCGGGATATGAGGGCTCTCTGGCAGACAAAGGGTCAGAGGGTCAAAGGCACCAGGCTTGACATTTCTAGTCCCATTTCTAGGCTATTGGCGCTTCCTTTTTTGGGGGGTGAGCAAGAAATGTGAACAAGCAGCCTCACACTCCCATCTTCACAGCCGTGAGCTGCTCCCAACACCATGCCTTCCCTGCTGTGGTGGGGAATGTTCATTGTTATCCTGACTAGATTTAGAAACCACTTAGGAGATATGCCTTTGGGTGTGTCTATGAAAGTGTTTCCAGAAAAGTTTAACTAAGGAGGGAAGTTCAATGGTGGGTGACATTATCCCAGGAACTTGAGACCCAGACTGGATGAGAAGGAGAAGGCTAGCTTGGCACCAGCATTCATCTCTCTCTGCTTCCTGGCTGCAGATGCATGCGACCAGCTGCTTCACATTCCTGTCGCCATGCCTTTCCCACCATGATGGACCACATCCTCTTAAACCGTGAGCCAAAGCAAACCCTTCCTTAAGATGTTTTTGCCACAGCAATTAGAAAGTAAACAGTATAAATACCATAATAGCCTCTAAACATTGAGCCAAAATAAATCCTTTCTCTCCCTCCCTCCCTCCTTTCCTTCCTTCCTTCCTTCCTTTTTCTTTTTTCTTTCTTTTTCTCTCTCTGAGACAGGTCTCAATCGGTAGCCCTATGTATCCCAGGCTGTCCTGTAACTCACAGAAATCATGCTCCAACCTACTGACTGCTAGGATTGCAGGCCAAAGCCACCACATCCAGCTCCTTTCTCCTTTTAAATTGTCTCTCTTTGATATTTTCTCATAGCAATAAAAAGATATCTAATAGAGTTCATTAGCTCAAAATCCATTCCCAGGCAGAGGCAAGGTAAATCCAATAATGATGATAATACTTAATGTGAACACTCACAGTGTGGTGGGCATTGATTAAAGGAATTTCTGGGGCTGGATCTGTGGTTAAAAGTGATTGCTTACAAAGCCTGTCGGTCAGTGTTTGATTTCCCAGTATCCACATAAAGCCAGGTGCAAAGTGGCATCTCTTGTTTGTTTAAAGCAGCAAGAGACCCTGGTGCGTGTGTATGCACATGAGCATACACACACACATACACCATAAGTAAGTAAATAAAAAATAAATGTCAAAAAAATAAATAAATGTCAAAACAGTTATCTTTTGTATCTGGAGAGCATTAGTCCCAAGACACAAAATATGAAGATGTCAACTCCCTTATATAAACTCACAAAATATTTTCATGTACTGTATAAACTTCTTCTTTATGAATATTTGTGATTAATAATGTATGAACCTGCAGAGGCAGAATCTATAGAGCATTGGTTCTTTTAGTTCAAATCTCATAGCAGCCCACTCTAAAGATGAGCAAACTGAGGCACAGAGAGAACATGTAGCTACCAAAAGCCTACCCAGTGTGATGGTTGATCTCAACTGTCAGCTTCATAAGATCTAGAAACATCATGGAGACAAATCCTTGGACATGTCTAGGAGGGAGTTTCTTAGTTAAGTTAATTGAAGTGGGAAGACACAGTCTCAATGTAGACAGCACCATTCTGGGGACTGGGGTTCTGGGCTGCCTAAAAAGGAGGAAGTGAATTGAGCACCAGCACTCAGCCCCCTCTGCTTCCTGATGATGGATGTCATGTGACCAACTGCTTCCTGTTCCTGCCAGCATGGCTTCTTCTCCATGATGGACTCTAACCTCAAACTATGAGCCAAAAATAAGCCTGTCCTTCTTAAGTTACATTTATCAGGTAACTGATACACACAGGGGGCAGAGCAGGAATTGCAGCCCCAGCAGCCTTGCTTACTGTTGCTGGAAGAATCTTTCTGGAACATTCTCCCTGATCTTGGTTTTTCTTTTTCTTAAATTTTATTTATTGATTGATATGTGTGTGATAGAAAGAGAGAGATTAAGAAAGAGACAAACACAGAGAGTGTGAGTATGGGCACGCCACGGCTTCCTGACACTGATAATGAACTCCAGACACATGTACCACTTCGTGCATCTGGCTTTATGTGGGTACTGGGGAATTAAACTTGGATCTTAAGGCTTTGCGGACAAGTGCCTTAACAGCTGTGCCATCTCTCCAGCCCTGGTATTTCTTTAGTAACAGAGTACTGTGTCTGCTGGCTGATGCCCAGTACAGAAGAACAAATGAAAACCTGTCTCACGTCTAGCTCTAGAAGGGTGCTTAATCAGTTGAAAGAGCGATAGCAAGCAAGGGGCTGGGAAGGTGGCTCAGTGGACGGCTCAAGCACTTGCTATGTAAGCACGCGTCCCTGAGCTCAGGTCCCCGGAGACCACATAACTGGACACTGTTGTGCCAGCATTGGCAATCCCAGCATGCCTAGGGAAAGAAGGGAGGCAGAGAAAAGAGAATCGCCCAAAAGCTCACAGGATAGCAAACCTGGCAAACACAGTGTGAACAAGAGACCCTGACCCAAACAAGATGGAAGGTGAGGCCTGCCACTTGAGGCTATCCTGTGACCTCCACGTGCGTGCATAGAGAGCAGTAATAAGTGGTAAGGAATATTTCTTTGATACTTGGTAGGTGCCAGGCCCTATACACAAATCTAACTTTACTCCAATGCTATGAGTGGGTTCCTTCATTTCACATCTTAACAATGAAGAAACTTGGGCAAGAAGAGGTTCCAAGTAATCACGAAGAGAAGGCCACACAGACAGACGTGGCAGAGCAGTTCAACTCAGAGCCCCCACGTGAGCCCCCGAGTGGGCCACGCTCCTGCACATCAAAGACCCTAGCACACATTCCTGGTGTAGGTGCGTATCTCTCTCCAAAGTCTGTGAGTTACAATGTGTTTTCCTTTCTAAGCCCCAAGGAAGGAATTTAATGAGAAACCGAGAACCATAATCTTCAGGAATTTTAATAAAAAATGACAATGACCTAAGAGCTACATGCTCCTCAACTCGACACTGCTTTGATTCAGCATTCTTAGTCACTCGCGACAGATGGCCAGCTCCCAGGTCATTGACGCAGAACTCGGCACACTACTGAAACCTCTTCCACCAAAGAAATGACTGGCCTGATAAATGAGGCCAGTCCAAACACGACAGGGTCACAACAAACTGGCCTAGTGGATTCAAGTGTTCCCAAAGATAAGGGTGGGATGGTTCCAGGACCAGTCACCGTCTGCGGAATGCAGGATTTTTTAGACATTATTTATTAGCATAAATTTTACAAAATAATGGAGTAAACCATGGAAGTTTCTATATCTATCTATCTAGCTATCTAGATATATCATCACATTCACCCGTCATCATCTACTCTTGTCTTTTCTCCCTCCCCACCCCCACTGGTTCATTTCCTATATCCAAAATAGTCCCCCTCCTCTACTTTCATATCTTTTTCTAAAATCTAGATTCTGTAGATGAGAGAAAACAAAATAAGTGGTATTTGTCTGAATCTGCTTTATTTTCCCTAACATGAAGGATTACATATTTATTTGACATTTATCATGCTTGAACATAAGTAATTTGATCATACTCCCCTCCCAACCTCTTTTGTCCTCCTGCCCCCCTGTCCTTTCACAGAACCACAATTGACTAGTCCCTTCTTTGCTTTTGATTAACTGCAAACAATTTATTTGGTTACGTTATTTGATGGATCCTGAAGGAAAAGGTAAGAATGAGATTCACTCCTCCCCAGCCTCCTGCTCCCTGCTGCAGCTTCCAGCCATCATGATCCACTTAGCAAGAATACAGGAAGCTAACCTGCAAAAAGATTGCAGCTTCTTGCCCCCCCCCACCCCCTGCTGCTCTGCGAGTCAGAGTAATGAACTTGAACTAGGGCAAGAAGCTGCAGGGGGCCAGGACCATACAAGGTTCATTAAGACCAACCAGCTGACATTTTTAGGAAGAGGGGAGATAATAATAATAATAATAATAATAATCATCACTGAAAAGTAAAAGGAAGGAAAGAAATCTACAGGAAAAAAATGAGTGGACAAGTAATGGGGGAGTTAACAAGGTGACAATTTAGAGGGAATATTATTAACATGTGTCTGTGAGAGTCCATTGTAACAAAAATTTAACTGAACCTCAAAGCTTGCTGACCAAGGCCAGGTGAGTGGGTCACGCCCTGTGGGGCAACAAAGAAATGTACAAGGCTTGGCTTAGGCTCCAGAGTCCCATTATCAAGGTCAGAATCAAGTGAGGGCCATGACTGACTTTAAAACATTGTCCTGAGGTAGATCAAAGGCAAGGCCCTTCACTGCAAGGAGGTCACCTCGATGATTTGCAATGACTGTTTGAAGGGGAAAAGGATTCTCACAGGTGGAAAAGGGAAGCCAGACGATTCAGCTTCATTGCTAATTTCCCCATGCTTAACGGAGAAAGGAGTTGTTTGGGCTCACAGTTTGAAAGGCTACCATCATTCAGGGACGGCAAGAAAAACATGGCAGCTGAGAAAGACCTGGTAGGTCCCAGCAGTGGTAGTTTGCAATGGGACTTCCTCACGTTCCAGTAGACCAGGAAGCCAAGAAAGAACCAGAAATGGGGTCAGGTTCCAATCCTCAAATGTGCCCCCCATCCCTGGTGACTCACTTCCTCCAGGGAGGCTCCACCTTCCCAAAGTCCACAGTTTCCGAAGACAGCACCACCTGCTGGGGGTGAAGTGTTCAAATACATGATACTGTTTGGGGTTGGTGGGAGAGGGGGTTGGAGTCGAACTATCAGGAGGAGGATTTGAGGTGGAACAAGAAGACTGGACAGTGGAATAGGAGAACAGGGAAGGGTAAGAAGAGAGAACGGCCCTGAGATTCTGAGTTGGGAATCTTGCAAAGGCCATGGAGCTACTTAGCAGCAGTGGGGATGGTAGGAAGACCTATATGGGAGGTTATGGTTCTGATGAGCTGGTAGAATAAAAGGTAGTGGCAGGTAGTATCGAATGGCTGAAAATATGAATCTAAAAGGCTAGGGGCTGGAGAGATGGTTCCATGGGGAAAGTGCTTGTCCTGCAAGCATGAAGATCCGAATTCACATTCCTAGCACCCATGTAAACATCCTGGGTGTGGCAGCATGCACCTGTTTCCCAGCACTTGGGGTAGGGGAGGTGGAGACAGGGAATCCCTGGGGCTTGCTGACTAGCTAGTCCAGCTGAATGGGTGACCTCTAGACTCAGTGTGAGGTCCTGGGTTCAATCCCCACCCCCGGTAGAAGATAAAGGGGGAAGGGAAGATGGATGGGAGGAGAGGATGGATGGGAGGGGAGGAAAAGGGGAAGGAAGGGAGGAAGGAAGGAAGGAAGGAAGGAAGGAAGGAAGATGAGACAGAGAGGAAGAAGATCAAACACTCCTCTCTGTCCAGCACAGATGGGAAGGAGCACATGTAGCAGATTGGCTGTCACACACATTAGATGCTTGGGTTCAGACTGATAGCCATTCCCTAGTCGAATCTCTCATCCACTTGATAGGTTCATACAGGGCTGGTCTACCCTGAATACGCTGGGTCTACTAACCTTCTATCCTCTTCTTTGCATGGAGGCGGGGGACCTGGGCAGAGCAAAACACAAAGGAACACTAGCTCTAGTCCTCTGTGCTCTCTCTCCTTTTCTCCCTCTCTCTCCCTCTCTCTCTCCTTCCCCCTCCATATTCCTCAAGATGGATGATAAATTGTCAAAGCAAGATAGGACCCAGCATCAACAGCACAGCTTCCGGCATTTTCTAAGCTCTGGAGAATAGTTTTGGCTCAAAACTTCTGATCTGAACCATGTGAGGAAGTAATCACAAGCTGTCGTTGAAATATGGAATGTCCCATGGGTGAAGACCTGCTGTGTAGCACGTGTGTCACATCACTGAAAGGTACTAGAAACCTTAAGAGGTAGGGCCTTGTGGGAGGAAGTGAGATCACCGGGGAGTGTGGCCTTGGAGTGAATGTCGGGATTTTTGTGCTGCTTTCTCCTTCTCTCTCCCTTCTTCCCTCTCCTTCATTCTCTGCTTCTTTGCCACCATGAAGTGAACAGGCCCCGACTGCAAGAAGCCCCCACCATGATGCACTGTGTAGCCTAACCATAGGCCCAAAGTAACAGGGCCAAGCAACCATGCATGGAAACATTTTCCTCCTTACAAGTGATCTATGTCAGGTATTTTTTTGTTACAGCAACTGAAAGCTAATTAACACTGTGTACTTTGACAATCTGGATTTAATGACTACAGAACAGTCTTGATTTCAAGAGAGAGAGAGAGAAAAAAAAGAGAAAGTGTGTGTGTGTGTGTGTGTGTGTGTGTGTGTGTGTGTGTTGGGATATGTGCACACGTGTGCATGAGAGGTTGTCTCTCAGGAATGGCATTCATCTTTACTTGAGACAGGATCTCTCTGAACCTGGAGCTCATCAATTCAGCTAGACTATCCAGCCAGCAAGCCCCAGGGATCCTCCCTCCCTACTTCCCTAGTGCTGGGGGTTACCAGTGTTCTTCGTCATGCTCAGTGTTTTTTTTTTTTTTTTTTTTTAATGGGTTCTGGGAATCAAACTCATGTCTTCATGCTCACTAGGCACACATTTTACCAAATGAGTTAACTTTCCAGCCCCTTAATTTTGGGATTTGAACCGAGTTCTAATGTTTCCTCATTGGGCCTCCCAGTACAGTATTCACGGAACTAGAAAAAGACAGAAATTTGCAGCAGTTTCTAAAAGCTGAGGCTGGCCATGATCCACACAACCCCGGTGAAGGGGATGATGAAAGAAAACCAATGGTCTCTGCGAGTCATGTTCTTGGAAGGCACCTGCCAGGCAATGACAGGAAAAAGTGTGAACACAGCACACTCTACCCCGAGCTGTGACTCCCAGGATATTGCAAACTTAGTCAAGCAGGACACCACCTCCTGACTATGGGAGCTTCAGTCGCTAGGAAGTCAAGCATCTTATTGACTACCCATCATCCCTTTCTTCTTCCTTCCTGGTATCTCTCTTTCAACCTCCAGTTGCAGATACAGTTCCAGCACATTACGTAGGCAGATGTTCTTGCATGAGCCTGTGATGCACCACACGGGACCATGAGTTCCATTTCTCCACTGTGTAGTGCTCTAAGCAAAGATGGGATAGGAACTGTGGGGCTATATGTTGGAAATTATATTTTTATTAACATTTTAAAAAAATTTTATTTATATATTTGCAAACAGAGAGAGGGGGAAGGGGGAGAATAGGCATGCCAGGACCTCCTGCCACTGCCCACAAACTCCAGATGCATGTGCCATTTTGTGCTTCTGGCTTTACAGGGATACTGGGGAGTCAAACCCAGGTCATTAGGCTTTGTAGACAAGTGCCTTAATAGTTAAGCCATCTCTCCAGTCCCTCATTTTTAAATATATTTATTCCTACTCATGACTCTTAAGCTTGGTTTGAGTATGAAACATTCCCTGCAGGACCATACGTTGATTTAGAGAATTGATAAGTAGAAAAAGAAGGTAAAAACTGTCAAGCATTGTGTGTGTGTGCATGCCTTTCAGACAGGGTCTCACTATGTAGCACAGGCTGGTCTCAAACTTGAAACTTTGAAAGCCTCCTGCAGGCTGAGACAATAACAGGCATGGATAACCATGTTCAGCTGGTTCAGCATATTTTTTTGTCAATGACTATTTACTAATACCAGAAATTTCTACATACACAGGAGCTCAACAAATGGGGCATTCTAAAACCAAAGTGGGAAGAAGAGACGGCCCATGATCCTACACTTGCTGATGGCTGGCCAACAATGGAACCCGTACTCTCTATGTTTAGAATTGAAAACAGGCCAGGGAGATGGTTCAGTGGAGAAAGCACTTGCTGTGTCAGTGTGAATACCTGATGTTGTGTAATCCCGGTGTGCCTCCAATGAGAAGGGAAGCAGAGACAGCAGAATCTATCAGAAGCTCATGAGCCAACTAGCCTGGCGTACACCGTGGTCATCAACAAGAGACCATGTCTGAAACAAGGTGGGAGTTGAGAACAAACACCTGAGGTTTCCTCTGACCGCCAAATGTCAGCAATGGTAGGTGTGAGTCTGCATTCACCACATGGATGAGCATGTGTGCATGCGTGCGCGCGCACACACACACACAGAATTGACAGGAAGTATACACTGACTCGGTATAGACCATTCTTACTCTGTTAAATTAAATTAGGATTATTCTTTTCCTAAGTTTAGAAAAGTCCTAGGGCTGGGATATGTCTCAGCAGGTAAGAGAGCTTGTTGTATAAGCATGAAGACTTGACAGGGCCTGATTTGAGCTGAGTTTGATTCCCTAGTACTTAAAAGAGAACAAAAAACAGCTGGGTCTTCAATGCTTGCCTGTAACCCCACCCCATCCTATGGAGACAGAGACAGGAGAATCTCTGGGGCTTGCTAGTTAGTCAGCAGTCTGACCAAAAAAAGTAAAAAATAAAAAAATAAAATAAAATAAAATAAAATAAACACGCAGCCTCAGGTTTAATGAAAGAGTTCATCTTAAGGAAACACGGATAATGGAGAACACCTGACATTCTCCTCTGGCTTCTGCATGCATGCGCATGTGGTTCATGCATCCGCACACACACATGCATACACCACAAATATACCGTAACACCATGCATACTACACACACGCACGCACACAAAACGAAAAGTCCTGAGAGCATCTTATACCTCACCTGATGATTTATTGTGTTAATTGAACTAGGGTCCTGGAATGAACTCTTGTCCTAGAGAGGCCATTATGACGTGCATGAAAGGTTCCCTACAGGCGCGTGTGTTGAACACTTGGTCCCCATCAGGTGGCGCTGTTTGGAAAGGTTGTGGAACCTTTAGGAGATGGAGCTTCGCGGAAGGAAGTGGGTCACTGAGGAAGTTTGAAGGTGACGGCCACTCCTCAATCTCTTCACTGTCGGTTCCCTGTCTGCCATGAAGCAGAGAAGCTCCTCCAACACACACTCCTACCACCATGATGCTTTTTGCTTGGGTGGTGTATGTGTATATATATATACACATATATTCTTCCCAGCTTAATTTCCAAGAGGACAATGGTGATGTCTTCCCTGTTCCCTGCAGTATCCCTAGGGCCTAGCACAATGGCTGTCTCATAATGGGTTTGGATAAGCATTTGTTGACTTGAATTAGAAACTATTTTCCTGGCAATAGCTCCCAAGTAGACTTTGACTTTGTGAGTGCATTGTTGGCGTCCTTGCCTTGTCCCCTCACCAAAGCCAGGTCCTTTTTCCTTCCACTCTTGTCTGAGCCTCTTGTCTTTCCATCTTATCCTTCTAGATCCAGACATTCTCTTGTTTGCAGAGGGTTATTTTTATCCAGCCTAAAGCCAAAAAGGTGGGGGGGGGGGTTGTATTTAAATTTTATTTTTGACAATTTTATACATAGATATAATGTATTCTGATCACATTCACCCCCTATTACCCTCTCATGTCACCTTCCCATTTCTAATAAAGCTCTTCTTCCCAATTAATCCCCTTCCTACTTTGATGTATTTTTGTGTGTGTGACCTACTGAGTTAAACCAGGGTTGATTATATGAACATGGGTTGGTGGTTATTTACTGAAACATGGGTAACTCAGCAGAGGCTATACCATTGAAGAAAATGTCTCTCCTTCCACCAGTAACCATTACCTGCCAATAACTCCTCAGGTACATTCCATGATAGAATGTTGACAGGCCCAATCCCATACAGGCCTTGTTCAGGTCACCACAGTTATTGTAAGTTAATGAGTGCAATGGCCATGTTATGTCCAGAAAACAGCATTCCACAACACTCCGCCCCATCCTCCTGGTCTTACATTCCTTCCACCCCTAATGTGGTAGTTTCAATGAATGGCCCCCAATATACTCAGAGTTTTATTACAGTTTGTAATTTAGATCTGCAACCACCTGGGTGGAGGTGTTGCTGGGTGGATCTGAGGGTTCAGCCCTAAGGTGTGGTGGATTTGAAATTCCAGTCTAAAAATAAGCACTTGAACTCCCCCCTGGAGTTCCTGGGCTGTGTGGTGTGACTTTGGGGTTTTGGCTTGTGGCTTTCTCTCTGCTTGGTTCTTTAAGAGGAGGCCAATTTCTTTTCCCATTATGGAACTTTCCCTGGATCTGTAACCTTCAATAAATATCCCTTCTTCCATAATTGTGCCTGGTTTGGAAGTTCATCTCAGTGACCTGGAACTTGTCTGCTACATCTCCTGTGATATTCTCTGAGCTTTGGAGAGGGTGGTTAAACAGGTGTTTTTTTTAAATATATATTTTTTAAATTTATTTATTTATTAGAGAGAGAGAAGGAGAGAGAAAGGCAGATACAGAGAATGGGTGCACCAGGGCCTCTAGCCACTGGAAACAAACTCCAGACACATGTGCCACCATGTGTATCTGACTTATGTGGGTTTTGGATAATCAAGCCTGGGTCTTTAGGCTTTGCAGGCAAATGTCTTAACTGTTAAGCCATCTCCCTAGCCCAAAACAGGTAGTTTTTAAACTTTCTTCCTTTCTCTGGGCGTAAGTAATAAGGTTTTAGATTTTATCTTTTTCTTTGGGTGTTCATGGTAACACTCTTGTCTTTTCCATTATGCTTTACTTTGCATATATCTTCATATATGACAGGATTCCTATTAAAAAAAGCAATGGGCTGGGAGAAATGGCTGAGCAGGTAAAAGTACTTTCCACTTAAACATAAGAATCTGGGGTGGCCTGCAACAGGCTGTGTTCGACACTTCAGCACCCACGTTAAAAGCTGAGCATGGTCAGGAACATTTATAACTCTGGTTCTGTGAGGACAGGGGAGCAGAAACCAGAGACTTGTTGGAGCTCGCTTACTGAGAAATAGTGGCTGTAGATGGAGAGACTCTGTCTGAAGGAAATATGCAGATGAGCAATAGAGGAGAAAATGTGATGTTCTCCTCTGACTTCTGAACACCATGGGGTGCATGCATCTGCTCACACAGGTCTATATACCACACGTACATCACATATCACACATCACCCTGCATATAACTCTACACATATCAGAGAGAGAGAGAGAGAGAGAGAGAGAGAGAGAGGGAGGGAGCACAAAAGTTCAAGGATGCCTGCCATCATTTTAATTCAGTGCCAATACTATGACTTGAAATACAAGTAAGAAATATGACTGCAGAAATGGTGAAAATGAGATTGTCACTTCTCAAAGAAAAGTATGATCATCTGTCTTGACAAAAAGAAATGACTCAGTTATAACTCTAAGGAACATAGTAATGGCAGCCAGGTAGGTACCAAGCTGAATGTTAGAAAAGATCACTATGAGGCTGCGAAGATGGCACAGTTGGTAAAGTGCTTGTTTTGCAAACGTGGTGACCTGAGTTTCATCCACAGAACCCACACAGGGAGGCTGGGCGTGGGTGTGGAATGTATAACTCATGAAGCAGAGGCAGGAGAATCCCTGGGGCTAGCTAGCTAATCTAGCCTAAATAGTGATCTCCAGTCCAATGAGAGACCCTGCCTCAAAAAATATGGAAAGTACCCAAGGAATGACACCCAAGGTTGTTCTTCTATACACACACACACACGCGCACACACACATACAGGGGAGGGGGGGAATACTTTCTTGT
This sequence comes from Dipus sagitta, assembly GCA_036346955.1. Taxonomy (NCBI): domain Eukaryota; kingdom Metazoa; phylum Chordata; class Mammalia; order Rodentia; family Dipodidae; genus Dipus; species Dipus sagitta. The sequence goes on from CM070771.1 coordinate 5,308,323, forward strand.
CTGTGGTGTTAAAATAACCATTTATTAAATTGACAAAAAAGGAGAATTCTTACAGCTAACAGAAAATCCCATCTGCAGTGCACAAGGTCAGGGCCAGATAGGTCTTAAATCACGAAGCGGAAAACAGGAGAGATTTGAGTCTCACTTGCTCTGACTAATCCTGAGGTGCATGGAGATCAGACAGTCTGATTCCCAGGTCCACGACTTTAAACACCAAAGCCAGTAATGATTAACTGGTAGAAACAGAGAGAGGTAGACATGGCCTGCACTTACTCTGGGGCTGGAACAATGGAGGATGGCTTTACCCATGAGGCCTGAAAATATGGTGCACATGTTCATTGGAAGAGATTTGAATGCAGTAACCCAACCACCCCGACTCCTAAACACCTGGAGAACTCTGCTCTGAGGCTAAGGTCTTTTTGATCCAGGCGAGGAACCCCACAAAAGGAGAAGTCTTCTTCCTCAACCTCAGTGGAGGATGGAGACTTGCTCATGGGATTCATGGGGTTATCTCTGCCTCTTGGTTTGCCTTGTCATGATGTGGCAAAGAAAATAGGCTGAAAACCCAAGGCGGGAAAACAAAGAACTCCCTTCAGAGGGTGCAGTGTCAAAGGAGGGGCGACCTTAGCTGAGTCACTGGGACACTTGTCTATTGTCAGACTACAACCAAAGGAAGAAGACCTTAGTAAAACCCTAATGAGAACAAGAAGTGAAAAGAGAAGGGATGAGTGTTCTGAAAGAGAAGAATTCAAGTACACCCAAGACTCTTGGGAGCTAAGCAGTGTGATTTTGAAATATGCAAATTCACTGACGAGCTGAAATTGTATAGGACAAGTATTGACGACTAATAAGAGAATAGCTTAGAGCCACTGGCCTGATTAAAAATGTAGACATGGGGCCAGGGAGATGACTCAGTGGATAACAGTACTTGCTATGCAAGCATGAGGACCCAAGTTCAATACCCAGAACCCACGTAAAAAAAAAAGCTGAGCATGGTCACACATGTGTCTTTAACCAGTGGTGAGGGGGCTGGAGACACAAAGATCACTGGGGCTCCTCAATCAGCCAGCTAGGACAAAATTAGTGAGCATTAGGCTTAGTGAAAGGCAATGTCTCAGGGAAATATGACGAAAGAGTAATTAATGAAGATATCTGACATGTTCCTCTGGCATCTGCATGTGTGCATGTATGTATACAAACATTTGTACACACACACACACACCACTACAAACCACAATACTACACCACACAAACCAAAACCAATGGCGACATGGAGGGGCCGGGGGTGTGGGTCACTGGTAAAGCACTTGCCTAGCACATGCATAGCCTTGGGTTCCATGCCTAGCACTGCAAAAACTAGAGCAGAATAAGATAGAAACAGAGACGTAGATTGGGAGGTCCAAGTGCATAAACCAAGCAGGTGTGTCCAACCTGTGATCTGTGTGTCCAAGATAGCTATGAGAGCAGAACTACCCTAAATTTACTTAAAACCTAATGAGTTCAGGCTGAAGTTCCTACGCATGAAGGTTGTGGATGACAATGTTGTGTCATAATATCAAAAGTGCAGACATGTCTTGCAGAGTTTAGACCTCTGATATGTAGCCCATGAAGGACAGGAAATCCGTAGAAAGAAAACAACTACAGAAGAGGCACTACTCACAATGGACAAGTTAAACAACCGGTCCAGGGGCCCATCAACAGATGAATGAATAAATAAAAATTTGGGATCTATACAAATTAGAGAACTATTCAGCCACAAAAAAGAGTGAAATTATGTCATTTGTAGGAAAATGGACGGAACTGGAAGTTATGGTGTTAACTAAAATAAGCCCATACTCAGAAAGACAAATACTACATGCTTTCTCTCTTATAAGGAATCTAGACTTTCAAAAACAGTTTAAGGACTGGGGAGATGGCTCAGTGGTTAAGGGCACTTGCTTGCAAAGCCTGAAAGTCCTGGTTCATTTACCCAGAACCAAGTAAAAGCCAGGTGCACAAACTGGCGCATAAGTCTGGAGATTGTTTGTAGCAACAGATGGCCTGGTGTGTCCATACTTTCTCTCTCTCAAATAAATAAATAAAAATATTTAAGTGTTTAGATCATATCCCTCCATTGCCACCACCAATGCTTCTTTCTGTCAAGGCAGGGCATTGCCATGTAGTCCATGCTGGCCTTGCGCATGCAATGATCTTCCCACCTCACTCCCAAGTGCAGGGATGGCAGGCGGAGCCACCACAGCAGACTTCCCAGCGAGTCTCAGTCATGTGGAAAAGCGAACAGGCAAGGAAAGCTTTAAAAATGATAGGGAATGTGAATCTATATCTAGCACTAAACAGTACTACAAAACTACAATAATGAAAAATGTTCTGAGGTAAGGGTGGATAGGAGATAACACGAGACAGTTCAGAAGGAAACCCTAGTAAATAACGATACTAAAATAAATAACTAAATGAGAGAAAAGGAGGCTATTTGAAAAGTGGTACTGAAGATAATAATTTTGAAAAAAATTTTTAAAGATAATAATTTTGACAAGCAAAAACAATTTTGTTCTTCGTTTTGCATTTTACTTTAAAATATTAAAGATATAAACTACTCTAAAGGCGGAGGCAGGAGGATTGAAGGTTCAAGGACATTCTGGGCTATTAGCAAGACCATCTTAAAAATTATAAAGAGGGTTGGCTGGGATTATAGCTCAGTGGTAGACTGCTTGCCTAGCATGATTGAGGTCCACAGTTTAATCTCCATCAATACCAGAAAAAGAAAAAGCACAGAAAAGTTAAAAAAAAAAACATAGGCTTTATACCACACTCTTCATGTTAAATGATGAAATGCTAAATTAAAATTTTAGCAATGAAGCAGGAAAACATGTGCAGAGCTCTTGACAGTGCCGCCACATGCTTCAATGCTAAAGGAGGGTAACAGATAATTCGAAAGGGGGAAAAACACATGTGAAATGTGGGAAGTTTTCTAACTTCAATAATATGAAAATAAAGCAACAATAAGGCAGCATTTTCTACATACCCAGCATGCAATGATTTCATTTACTTTATATGTGTGTGTGTATGATATACATATGAGTGCATGCATGTTCATGTGTGTACAGGTGTTTGTATATGGGTGTGCATGCACACGTGTGAGCATACACGTGGAGGTCAGAGATTGGCATCAGGTATCAAGTGTCTTCCTCAACTATTCTCCACACTAGTTTTGGAGACAGGGCCTCTCACTGAACCTGGAGCTCACCGATGCCAGTAAGTTCTAGGGATCCTCATGTGCTGCCACAGCCAGCTTTGATGTGGGTTCTGGGAATCTGAACTCAGATCCTTATGCTTGCAAAGCAAGCATTTCACCCACAGAACCAGCCCAGATTTTATTCTTAAGTGAGACGATTATGCACTGCGCCGAGCCATCTCTCTCATTCTGACTAGAATAGGCATTGGTGGAGACCTTTCTGGATGTCAGTTTGGTAGATTAAAAGTTCCAATTTAATGTTCTTTTATTTGATTTAGTAATTTGTTTTCTGGGACCCATTCTAGGGGAAGTGAAGTGATCGGAAGTTGAGAAGGAGATCTCTGCACAGTGTGCATCATCTCACTATTTATAACAATGAGCAGTGGAAAAGAGTAAATCAAAGAAATCAGAAGTCAGCCACCTGGGCTGGACAGCACTTAAAGGTGCTTGTCTTCAAATCCTGATGGCCCGGGTTCAGTTCCCTAGTACTCACGTAAAACTAGTTGCACAAAGTGGCACATGCATCTGGAGTTTGTTGGTAGCAGCAGGAGGTCCTGGAGCACCCATTCTCTCTATTGTCTTTCTGCTTGTAAATAAATAAAAGTATTTTAAAAAATTTTTGCTATTTACTTGTTTTTGAGAGACAGAAAGACACAGGGAGAGAGAGAGAGAGAGAGAGAGAGAGAGAGAGAATGGGCATGCCAGGGCCTTCAGCCACTGCAGACAAACTCCAGACACATGTGCCCCCTTATGCATCTGGCTTATGTGGGTCCTGGGGAATTGAACCAGAATTCTTTGCTTTGCAGGCAAATGCCTTAACCACAAAGCCATCTCTCCAGCCCTAAAAATATTTTTTTAAGTCAACCACAATCCAGAGATGACATTCAGGCATTTTATTTCTACTTTCCTCTAAGTCCATAAATCTAAAATTAAAATCACATTTACTTGCCTTTTTTGGGTGGGGCAGATTGGTTCCTAGTATTGAACCACTTAGAGCTTCAAATATGCTTGACAGTAATGCTGAGCTACACCCTCAGCCCCTCATTGGGGGATTCTAGGCAGGTGCTCTACTGCTGAGCCGGATCACCAGCCCTCTTTTCATATTTTATTTTGAGACAGGATCTCACTAAGTTGTCCAGTCTAGCCTTGTACTCACTCTGTAGTCCAGACTGGTCTTGAACATGGGGTCCTCCTGCCTCAACCTCCTAAGTAGGTGGGATGGCAAGTATAAGTTATCCCAGCTTTACTTCACATTCTAAAGTGAACATTTCCTGCTAAGATCATATAACTGAAAACCACAGTTTTCTCCATCAGTCCTCTATTGTTAGATAGACAGTTTCTATAACAGCATGCAGTATGTTTGCAATAAATCAGTAAGCCATTTCTCCCCTTTGTGCTTTCAATATCCATGTGGAATAATTCTTACAAGGTAATGGTTTTGCTTGGGCAGGAATGTAGCTGAATCATGCTGACTTCTACTAAGGACCACACAGCTTTCCAAGTAGGACAGAAGCAAAATGTCATTTGGCACCAACATATACATAGATATAGATATATAAATATATATCACAATATAGATAATTATGTTATATATATATAACACAGACATATATACGTTATTGTGATATATGTGTGTGAATGTATAACACAACCACCTTCCAAAGCATTCCTTGCAGAATTACAATGCTATAAAAATTGCCTTTCGATGGGCTGGAGAGATGGATTAGTGGTTAAGCACTTGCCTGTGCAGCCTAAGGACCCTGGTCAGAGGCTCGATTCCCCAGAACCCACGTTAGCAAGATGCACAAGGGAGCACACGCATCTGGAGTTCATTTGCCCATTCTCTCTCTGCCTCTCTCTTTCTCTGTATCTGTCACTCTCAAATAAATAAATTTTAAAAATTTTCTTTTCGAGCTGGGTGTGGTAGCACGTGCCTTTAATCCCAGCACTCAGGAGGCAGAGGTAGGAGGATTACCATGAGTTTGAGGCCACCCTGAGACTACATAGTGAAATCCAGGTCAGCCTGAGCTAGAGTGAGACCCTACCTTGAAAAACCAAAAAAAAAAAAAAATTTGCTTTTCTAGGACCCTACCACTATACTACATGTAACATGAAATCACAGGCCAACATCAATTATCTGCAGATGTGACAAGTGTCAGTTAGGCATGACTGTATCACTGCCAGATATGGTTAGCTTGGATGAGTTCGAAGTAGGAGTAAATGTCTTGCAGGGTGTGGATGGGAGCCACAGCAATGTGGAATTACTAGATGTCTCATGTGGGAGTCTCCATAATGCTGTGTCCACACACTGGGCCCAGGGCCCAGGGTTCAGGATGTTGGAAGCTAACTCCTGAACTGAAATAGTTGAGGTAAAACAGCTTCATAAAATTCCCCATGGGAAAGGATGCTTCTGCACCAGAAAGATCCCAGGTAGTTGGTGTGCAGAATGAAAGACAGTGACATTGAAATGAAGCTGTGACATTCCACATGAAAAGCCCAAAAGTTGAAAATAAACAACTCCTGCGACTGTCTGACTTTAAGTCCTAGCTGTCAGCACAGGAACGTGTAATCATGTTGACATGTTTCCATTTCATTGGATACTCAAGGTTTTAAATTTGGACTTAAAACTCAGTGTTATGTTTCCTGTACGGCGAATATCCAATTACAGTTATATTTTAAAAGCGTTAACTTCAGAAGTGGATTAAGCAGTTCAAAGAATTTCTTAAGGACACGTAAGATATATGAAAAGTTTGTTTCTTTTCAATTGTCTTTTTAAGAAATTCTTTATCTGGGGCTGATTAGGCATGAGGGCCTCTTGGGCCAGAGACTGCCAAGTTCTGTTCTTCAGAATCATGTAAAAAGTTACCATGTCCATACATGTCTGTATCCCCAGTCCAGAGAATTATTGGGACTGGAAGATGGCCAGATGCTCTGGGTTAAGGAAGAGATTCCATCTCAAGTAAAGAAATAGGCAAATGAATAAGAAGAGAAAGGCACTCAATGTTCTCCTCTGGCCTCTGTATGCATACCTATGGAGTGCACACATCTTCACACGCATGCGCACACACCATGCAATATTCTACCCACACACACTTTGTCTTTACTGGGGCTGGAGGTGTAGCTCAGTGGTACAGAGTGAGCTGAGCACCAGCAATCAGTGCTCTCTGCTTCCTGACTACAGACGCCATGTGACCAGCCGCCTCACACTCCTGCCACCATGCCTTCCCCACCATGAGGGACCACATCCGTCAAACAATGAGCCAAAGGAGATCCTTCCTTCCTTGAGCTTTGCCGTAGCAATGGGAGAAGTCCTAACCCAGGTCAGAAGAATCCTTTTTCCTTAACACCAACCTGTGTCTGCTTTAGCAATGTCATTGCAGAGACGATAAATGCATGCAATGCTCCAGTGACGGCATTAAGAATGAAGGTTCCAGGCTGGAGAGATGGCTTAGCAGTTAAGCGCTTGCCTGTGAAGCCTAAGAGCCCCGGTTCGAGGCTCGATTCCCCAGGACCCACGTTAGCCAGATGCACAAGGGGGTGCACGCGTCTGGAGTTCATTTACAGTGGCTGGAGGCCCTGGCATGCCCATTCTCTCTCTCTCTCTCTCTCTCTCTCTCTCTCTCTGCCTCTTTCTCTCAGGTGTCTGTCACTCTCAAATAAATAAATAAAAATAAAAATAAATTTTAAAAAAGAATGAAGGTTCCTTCACTAACACATGCTCTGGAAACGTGGGTGCACTGAACCACCTGCTGACACCCCTAGACCATGGTGCTCTCCCCATCTGAGTTTTGCCTTAATACAAGTCTGTTTAAAGGAGAAGCCCATAAGTCAGTATTTTAAACTAAACTGAAAGGAAACTATTTGGGGAAATCGTTTGTCTTGAAATATTACTGCAGGAATATTATGTCCAAAAAGTAACTGAACTTTAATAGGTGTCAGAGATTAGCTGTCAAGGTCGAGTATGATTGTCATCTGGGGACCCGTGTGGTCACAGTGCACCAATTCATGACAGCTGATGTACCATGAGTGGTACAGTCCTGTGCCGTGTACTCAGCGTTTTATAGACCTCCCTGCAATTCTCCGCAGCTCAGGTATAGTGACCTCATTCATGTCTGATTAACCACTTTGGCCGAAGGAAACGGCTGCAAACCATTTCGAGGCATTTCATGAAATGAGTGGGCAGAGCAGTACTCCACCCTGTTTCATCTCCTGAATGCAACTGCGAAACCCCCACGGAGTGTAAGGAAGAGCTCTGTGAGGACTCTGAGGAAAAAACAATAGCAGGTAGACTGGAGAAAAAGGTTGAATTTGAAAACATGAATTTGAAGATCACACAACCAACCAAGTGTTTGCTATGGATTGTCATAGCATTCCAGAGTAGAGGACATCTGGCAGAGGGCATGAGTTGGTGATGGAGACGGCGTCTACCAGAGCCCTCTAGCTCTGTGTTACTCTTCCCATTGTTGTGACCAAGTACCTGATAAGCAGCAGCTCAAGGGAAGAAAAAGAAAATAGTTTAAGGTCCTGCAGTCCATGAGGGAGGCAGGAATGGCTCTTGCCCCCGGTGGAAGTGAGGCTGCTAGCTTACACCTTGGTGAGTCAGGAAGCAACGGTGGGGATTCCTGCCCTCAGGTGGCTTTCTTCTTTCACCCTCTTTTATTCATCACATAACCCCAGTTCAGGGGGCGGTGCCACCCACAGTTAGTATAAGTCTTCCCTCTTCAGACAAACCTCTTTACAAACACCCTCACATATACACCCAAAGGCGTGCCTTGCTGATGCCCTAGCTATTTCTTAATCCAATTAGGTTATTGTAAAGATTATTACATGGCCAGAGGGCGTCAGAAAAGAGAGTCAGCTAATGATTGGAGGCAGTGACAGGCATTCTGGTTTTGTTGTTGTTGTTGTTGTTTTGAGATAGGATCTTGCTCTAGACCGGGCTGACCTGGAATTCACTATGTATTCTCAGGGTGGCCTCCAACTCATGGCAATTCTTCTACCTCAGCCTCCCAAGTGCTGGGACTAAAGGCGTGCACCACCATGGCCGGCTCAGGCATACTGTTTTGTCATCTCTCTACAGTAACGCATAGACAGGTACTCAAAAGCTCTGAACAAAAAAAGGGGGGTCTGAGGAGATGACTACTGTTAAGGCACTTGCATGCAAAGCCTAAGGACCCATGTTCGACTCCCCAGATCCCACATAAGCCAGATGCACAAGATGACGCAAGTGTGCAAGACTGCACATGCGCACAAGGTAGCACACACATCTACAGTTTGACTTCAGTGGCTGGAGGGCCTGTAGTGCCAATTTTCTCTCTCTCATAAAAAAAATACAAAAAAAGCTCAGAATAAGGGGAAACACCTTTTGTTAACAGTTACTTTTCTTGTTGCTGTGGCAAAATACCCAACAAAAGCAACTTAAGGGTTAGAGGGGTTTGTTTTGGCTCACAGTTTCCAGGGATACAGCCCATCATGGCTGGGAAGGCATGGTGGCGGGAGTGTGAGGCAGCTGATCACATTCACTCCCAAGTCAGCAGAAGCAGAGAGAGATGAATGCTGGTGCTCAGCTCACTTTCTCCTTTTGATTCAGTCCAGGACCCCAGCCCATGGGATGATGCCACCCATAGTTAGTGTGGGTCTTCCAACCTCAGTTAATCTAATTTAGAAACTCCCTCACAGACATGATCAGAAGGTTGTTTCCATGCTGATTCTAGATCTCATCCAATTAACCATAGAGGTCAACTCCTGTCTCCAGAAGAGACCCAACCCTGATGCTTTATCTCTGTTTCTCTTTCTGTTCTTCTAACACTTGGGTCAAAAAGCTAATAAAGTCCATGACAAACATTCATGGTGAGGCAAACACAGCCTCAACTCACTGACTGTAGCAACAAAAAGGGTACCATGCCATAAAGATCTCTATGCAAAAGCCTGGTCCCCAGGGTGGTAGGATTAGGAGATGATATGAATATGTAAGAGGAGGAGTCTTGTGGAAGGTCCTTAGGCCGTTGGAACCATGCTCTCAAAGGAAACATGAGATCTGGTCTTCTTTCTGGGACAAGATGTAAGTAGCATGCCATTGTGCCACAACGTCTCACTGCCTGCCTTGTCAGAACCAAGCACTATGCCTTTGAACCTCCACAACTGTTAACTAATAATTCCTCTGTGGCAGGCATTTAGAGAAGACTCAAGAGTTTTCTTACACAGTATTCAAAATGTCCAGATTGTAAGGACGGGGAGATGCCTCAGTAGGTAAACACTTACCACATGTGTATACCTGAGTCTGGATCCCCAGAACCTACATAAAGCCAGACTCAATAGCAAGTGCCTGCACTCCTATAGAAAGAGGGAAGGCAGAGACAGCAGCCTCAGGAGTTTGCAGGCTAGCTAGCTGGGTGTACTCAGCACAGAACATGAGACCCTGCCTTGAACAAGGTAGAAGGCACATGCCAACACCCAAGGCTGTCCTCCACACGCACATGGTGCAATGTCAGTGTGCATACCCACAGACAGGAAGTCCCCTCCCTGCCCACAAAAGATACAAAGGAAAGTCTCAATGAAGAAATAAAGGAGACAAACATGAAAATAATATAAATTTATAACTGGAAAAAAATAACACTACAAACTCTGTCAATCCATTCACTACAAAATTAATGTAATCAATGAGTTAGCGACGCTAAAGATGAATTAAAATAAATTAAGTCTTTCTCCTTTCATTCTATGATTTTCATATTATTAGAGTCACAAGGGGCCATAAAAGAGGCTGCAGAGAAAAAAAAAAACCAATTAAAGAAATAATGGTTGAAAAGATCCAAATTTGTTAATGGAAATAAATTAATAGACTGCATAAACTCTGTGAACTCCAAATGGGATTCACATGCAGAAATATACGTTCTGGTTGGGTATGGTGGCACACATCTGTAACCCCAGCAGTGGGGAGGGTGAGGAGCAGAGTGAAGAGTTCAAGGCCAGACTGGGCTACAGTGAGACCCCGTCTAAAAGAAAGAAGAGAGGGAAGGAGGGAGGGAGGGAGGAAGGAGAAGGAAGAAAGACATTCTCAGACATTTTGTGACCAAGTAGCTGAAAAGTAAAGACAATGAACAAGAGTCAAGCCAGCACAGAGAAAGGATGTACTACCAACAGAGAAATAACGTAAATGACTGCAGAGTTTTCACCAGCAAACATAAAGGACAGAAAGAAGTGGAAGATTTTTTTTAAATGCCAAGAGAAAAGAACTGTCAACCCAGAAGGCTGTGTCCAGTGACAAGAGCCTTCCAAACACCAAGGTGAAAATAAGACATTTTCAGATGGAGAAAAGCATTGGAATTCATTGTCCTCAGACTTGTCTTAAAGGATTTTTAAATTTTTTTAAATTATTATTATTATTAACAACATATTTTGTATGGATACATCATGTGTTGGTACCTTCTTTTCCCTTCTCCCTGCCCCCATCACACTGGGGACGGTCCTCAATGGGGTCGCAGGTATTCATTCCCTATGGGATTGTGGGTTGTGCGTTGTGGGAGAGCAGTCAGTTATTTGGGTGACTAAAGGAATTTTTTAAAACATTTTTACTTATGAGAGAGAGAATGGGCATGCCAGGGCCTCCAGCCACTGCAAACTCCAGACGCATGTGCCACTTTGTGCATCTGGCTTACGTGGGTCCTGGGGAATTGAATCAGGGTCCTTTGGCTTTGCAGGCAAACACCTTAACCGCTAAGCCATCCCTCCAACACATTTTTTAAAACATTTTTATTTATGAGAGAGAGAGACAGAGAGAGTAAAGGAATTTTTTTAAAGGAAGTTATTCAGGGGGGAAAAAAAAGATACCAGAAGGGAACTTTGAACATTAGGAATGATCAAAACAGAGGGAACTAGATTATTAGTATCTCATTTTTGTTTCTTTAAAAGTGGCTTATGTGGGCTGGGGAGACGGCTCAGTCAGTAAAGCATGAGGACCTGAATTCAGACATAAATGCTAGATGCCCAGAATCCCAGTGCTGGGGAGACAGAGACAAGAGTATCCTAGAGAGTTGTGGGTTAGCTAGTCTAGCCTAATTGGTGAGCTCCGTGTTCAGTTAAGAGACCCTTACTCCAATGCTAAGGTGGAGAGTGACTGGGAAAGACACCTGATATCAAGCTCTGGCCTCCATATGCATGTGCCCATACACACATACAAACAGGCACAAACACACAAAAAATTGAAGTAACATTATTTGGCAATTTTTTCAATATACTGGGGGACTCTAGACATGTATTTTGTCACTGATCCACGCCCCCAGCCCCTCGCTGGAAGATTCTAGGTCAAAGCTCTACCACTGAGCCACGCCCCCAGACCATCATTGGGAGATTCCAGACAAGAACTCTACCACTGAACTACATCTCCAGCCCTCTGGGTCTTATTTAAGCATGGTTGAGACCACCCATAGGTGGTTCTCTGATGTGTGAACAGACATAGGCCAGACTATTAAATGTCAATGATCTTCATCACCTATGCATTTGAAATCTAAAGAAAACATGACTCCCCATCAAATCAAGGACAGGCAAGTGACATAAATCCTGGTCACTAATATCAATTTTTTAAATTATTTATTTATTTGCAGGAAAAAGAAAATGGGCATACCAGAACCTTCTGCCACTGCCATAGGTAAAATATGAAATCCAGACACATGTACCACTTTGTGCATCTTGCTTTATGTGGAACTGGGGGAACTGAACCCAGGCCAATGGGTGAGCCTTCTCTCCAACCCAGCAAGCTCAATTCTTTTTTTTTTAATTGAAGTTTTTTTTTTAATTTTTTTGTTATTTTTATTTATTTATTTGAGAGTGACAGAGAGAGAGAGAAAGAGGCAGATAGACAGAGGGAAAGAGAATGGGCGCGCCAGGGCCTCCAGCCACTGCAAACGAACTCCAGACGCGTGCGCCCCCTTGTGCATCTGGCTAACGTGGATGCTGGGGAGTCGAGCCTTGAACCGGGGTCCTTAGGCTTCACAGGCAAGCGCTTAACTGCTAAGCCATCTCTCCAGCCCAGAAGTTTTTTTTTTTTTTTATAGAGACAGACAGAGAAAGAATTGGCATGCCAGGGTCTCAGCCACTGCAATCACCAAACTCCAGATGCTGCACTACCTAGTGGGCATGTGCAACCTTGAGCTTGCCTCACTTTTGTGCATCTGGCTTATGTGGCATCTGAGGAGTCGAATATGGGTCCTTAGGCTTCTCAGGCAAGAGCCTTAACTGCTAAGCCATCTCTCCAGCCCCAGCAATCTCAATTCTTAATGCTACTTCAACTGCCCATTGCTACTGCAGTCCAGTCTGTCTTCTGGATGAATTACCAAAGAATTTACTGTCAACTAACACTGCCCGTACAACAGTGGCTTCCATCTACTGCCCATTGACAGAATCTAGAGCACCATTTCAAAAATAACTGAATTCTTCCTTGTAAGACATATCTGAAGCAAACTATCAAATCTTCACATGACTTCTATCCAGCTAGCAGCTGTAATCTCACATGAACATGGTTTGGGAGCCTTTTGGAATCTACTTGTGTACTATGGGGATCTCAAAGTCGAGAGACCAAAACAGAACCCACCCTTCACCAGTGGTCTGTACAGCAAGCCCAGGGGAGGTAATTTGTTCCTTTACTGTAACACAGCGCCTGTGACAGCTCAGCCCGGGGATGAACTCACCTCACTGCCAGTGCTCTCACAGCTCTGCATCCACATCAGAGCTGATGTCAACCATGCCCACCTGTGCTGAAAGGTTATAGGCTCTTCTCTCTCCATTGTTGTCCAGCCAGATGTCTGCACACAAAGGTAGACCTTGCCATTGTTTCTAAATCTCATCTTGGATTCAAGCCAACCTGTCAGGACCTTTCTGCATCCACACCTCATCATACAGTGGTTTTGACAAATCGCTACTCATAGTTTTGAACCAAATAAACTTGGGGACAAAGCCCTGAGGCGTGCAACTGAGAGCCTTCCTTGGGCATAACCAACTATAGCCATAATTAACTGGATTTGTCTTTATAGACACTGACTTTTAACAAAATCTTTCATAGAAACAATACTGAAATGATGATAGACTCTTATGTGGCTTAACTTCTATAATATCTGATGGAAGAGTCAGCAAGTCAGTGAAGGAAAATTTTCGAGGGCACCCTACTCGGATACACTGATTTATTTCCTGGGAGCCTGGTGACCCCTGAGAAAATTGGGGGTCATGATAGATATTGCATACCCAGTGAGAGGACAAGAGTGGGAGGTCTCAAGACCAGAGGAGCTCATATTCAAGGCAGTCCAGGTGTTAATTTCATACAACTTTTATCAATCTATAATTTACCTGTGTACCTATCATCTACTATCTATCTGCCATTACCTTGCTGTCTGTCTGTCCGTTTATATCTATTTACACATCAGTCATTAGTTTTGTGCCTTTCTATCTATCATCTGTCATGTGTACATATCCCTACCTATTATCTATATGCTTTTCTATTTATCAGCTATCATCAATGTGTCATCTACTATCTGTTTTATATCTGTGAACACACATCTCTCTATCACCTAACTATCATTATATATCTATTCTTATATATCTATCAATCATCTGTTTTACCATCATCTATCATATACCCATATATCCACCCATCATTAATCAATAATCTGTCCATATACCATATACAGCCTATCTACCTATCTCTCCAACCACCTACCTATCTACCATCTATCTATTGCCTGTCTATATACTACTTATCTTTCTGCCTGTCTATCTAGCTACACATCGTCTGTTTATCTTCCTATCCATCTAGCTACACATTATATATCTATCATCTATTTCTCTCCCATCTATCAGACAAGACTGAGTTCATTCAGGGTAGCAGGGCCTGCCTCTCGTTCTCTCTCTCTATCTCTCTCTCTCATCATTACCATCATATATCTATCTACTTCTACCAGTCACACTGATACCAGTAACATTACTTTATACCTTCTGAGTACTGATTGTGGTATCAGGCACTTTTCTAAGAAATTTGAGAGCATGATTGACCTAGTCCTCATGGAAAAAAAAAAAAACTCAAAAGTTGATACTATTTTTATCTCCTACCTTATAGCATAAGAAAATGGAGTGCAAAACAGCTAAGAGCCCTTGAACAGAGAATGACTAACACACTTATACTCCAGATAGGACTTGTCTGAACTGAAAAAGACACTTCATGTTTTGGTGGCATGAAGCTGAGTTAGAAAAACAGGCAGAAATTCAACCTGAGCCAAGATGGGTCCCACATTTTCTTTATGGCTCTCCCATGACTCCAGAGTACACAGGACCATATTTTTAGGGAGAAAATACATAAAAGTATATTGTGTGCCACTCTAAAAAATAAGTATAGAAAAACTGGTCAATAAATTGTGATACTTTGCTGAGGAGGAAGAAGTCCACGCAAGCTGTCTGCTGATGTGATTCTTAGCTTGTTTATATTTCTGTTTTGAGATGGTCTCGTGTAGCCCAAGCTGGCCTTGAGCTCACTCTATAGTTTGCGATGGCCTTGGACTCCTGACCCTCCTGCTCCATCTCCCCAGGGCTGGGATTACAGGCATGTGCCTCCATGCCTGGTTGCTTAGGGCCATGCCTCTGCCATGTCCCCATGGTGACATCTTATATATGCAGACTCTCAGACCACCCTTTACTTGCCTGCTTCCCTTATCTGCATAAAGTGGCACACCCAACCTAGAAGTCAATGTCAATAAAATCAATGGCTGATTCTATCCTATCTCACAAACTTTGTGGAATATTTTAATTTTTCAAATGCCGATCCCATTTGTGCCCATTTCTATGAGCACTGAATTATTAGTCACTGCTTTCATGTCTGGCTCCTCTGCTAGACAATGAGTTGAACTACATGGATTCAGCAATCTCATTACCACCAACCGATTTGTGTCCACATGTTCTACATAAATAGCTTCCTGAATTAAACCTCGAATCAAGTCTCTATGGAAAAGGAAAATGGTGGGGAGGACAGCAGTCTCCCTCCATTTTCACAGGCATACATCTAGCAAAAGATCTGAAAATATAAATGACATTCATTTATTCACAAATCATATACAGGTACTATTTACTTGTCAAATAGTAGTAAAGCTCATTTTTATTAATTTTTGATTAAAAGTAGATGAGGGTGAATTCTAGTATTTTCTGCCCATATCTCCACAAATATTAACCACATACACACCACTTTGTATTCGGGAGATGTAGAGGATGATGACGCTAAAGAGCTTCTAGATTAATGACATGAGCCAGTCATTGCTTCCGGACCTCACTCCCCCAAATTTATATATTGGATTAATAACACTCATCTCACAGGGCTGGGGTGGGCATGGCTCAGCAGAAGAGCAGTTGCCTAAAATCTCCCAGTGAAGGGCTAGGAGTGAGGGTCAATGGCAGAGCAGTTGCTTAGAATACCCAGTGAGGGGGAGATAGCTGCTGAGATTACTCAGTGGTTAAGGTGCTTGTTGGAAAGCCTAATGTTCTGGGTTCAATTCCCCAGTGCCCATGTAAAGCCAGAGGCACAAAATGGCATGTGAATCTGGAATTCCACTACAGTGGCAAGAGGACATTTTTTTTCTCTCTCTCTCTGCATATATATGTATATGTGTATGTGTGTGTATGTGTACTTCTATATGTATGTGTATGTATATGTATAAATCTACCAGTGAGGGGCTGGGGTTGTGGCTCAGTGGTAGAGCTCCTGCCTAGAATCCCCCCAGTGAGAGACTGGGGGCGTGGCTCAGTGGTAGTGCTCCTGCCTAGAATCCCCCAGTGAGGGGCTGGGGGTATGGCTCAGTGGTAGAGCACCTGCCTAGAATCCCCCAGTGAGGGGCTGAGGGTGTGGCTCAGTGGTAGAGCCCCTGCCTGGAATCCCCCAGTGAGGGGCTGGGGGTGTGGCTCAGTGGTAGAGCTCCTGCCTGGAATCCCCCAGTGAGGGGCTGGGGGTGTGGCTCAGTGGTAGAGCTCCTGCCAGGAATCCCCCAGTGAGGGTCTGGGGGCGTGGCTCAGTGGTAGAGCTCCTGCCTGGAATCCCCCAGTGAGGGGCTGGGGGCGTGGCTCAGTGGTAGAGCCCCTGCCTGTAATCCCCCAGTGAGGGGCTGGGCGTGTGGCTCAGTGGTAGAGCCCCTGCCAGGAATCCCCCAGTGAGGGGCTGGGGGCGTGGCTCAGTGGTAGAGCCCCTGCCTGGAATCCCCCAGTGAGGGGCTGGGGTGTGGCTCAGTGGTATAGCCCCTGCCTGGAATCCCCCAGTGAGGGGCTGGGGTGTGGCTCAGTGGTAGATCTCCTGCCTGGAATCCCCCAGTGAGGGGCTGGGGGCGTGGCTCAGTGGTAGAGCTCCTGCCTAGAATCCCCCAGTGAGGGGCTGGGGGCGTGGCTCAGTGGTAGAGCTCCTGCCTGGAATCCCCCAGTGAATGTTTGGAGGAGCTGCTCAGCAGTGGAGCACCTGGTTAAAATCCCCTTCAGAAGGGTTAGGGGCATATATAGCTCAGCAGCACCTACAATCCTTTGGTGGGGGCTGGAGTATAGCTCAGCAATATAGAACCTGCCTATCATGTGTAAGTCCCTCACTTTCATCCTTGCTACTGAAAGTAAACCAAATCAACAGCAACAACAACAACAAAAAAAAAAAAAAAAAAATGAAGAAAACCACTTAGCTACCATACACAATTTTCTTTTTAAAAAAAAAAGTCCTCAGGTCTGGAGAGATGGCTTAGCAGTTAAGGCACTTGCTTGCAAAGCCTAAGGACTCATGTTCGACTCTCCAGGTCCCACATAAGGGAGATGCACAGGTGACACGTGAGCAATGTTGCACATGCACACAAGGTGGTGCATGTGTCTGGAATTCAATTACAGTAGCTAGAGGCCCTGGCACACCAATATTCATCTCTCTCTCTCTCTCTCTCTCTCTCTCTCTCATAAAAAAAAAAAAAGTCCAATGTGTTAGGCTTGCCTCAAAAATAAGAAACAAAAAAGAAGTCCTCAAAAGGTGAAGCCTTTTGCTCTATTTCTTACCAAGATATCTGTGCTGATTGGTGAGTGTGGAAAAGCCAGAGGTACAGGCACCATGTTAAGGGTCCTCAAAAGTGGACTGACCCTCTGTTGCAGTAACTCAGAACTGTTTTTCAGTATAACAGCACACAGCTGTCCATCAAGGACAGTGTGACTGGCCACCCAAAGGTTTATGCATTTCAACAGGGCAGGTGAGTCAGAGGAGTGCCAGGCCACCACTGTGCTGATATGTAGACATCACGAGAAACGCTCCCACGCTACGGACTGGACGTCACTGAAAGAACCAGTTCAAGCTGGTCTGCTCAGGCAGACATGGGTGAAGGGGCCCCTCTCTGTGGGACTGTTGTGTAGTAGTTTCTCCAAATTGAAAACATCCCATCCGGAAGGGAGGTTCACGAGCACTCGGCAAGCAAACAGATCTTCCGGGACTCAGGCAGCAAACCACTGACAAGCCTCAGGAAGTGTATGAACCCTGGAAGGTTCACAAAGCCCCTCTCACCAAGGCTGCAGAAGCAGGATGCCCCTGGGAAGAGGAGAGGCTCTCCAACTAGCTGAGCTGCCTGCAGGTTGTACAGGGAGCCCCAGGGGTGAGGCGTTCACTCACGAGTTGTCGCCCGTGCTGGGGCGCAGGTTTGTCAATGATGCCTTGGAATCAGCCATGCTCCTATAAGCAACTCCTCACCCTGCTCCTCTACGTAATCTCAATAAAGTCACTGGCTCACCAAGTTGGACTTGGGTCTGGGGTCACTGCCCTATCCGAGGGGAACAGACCTCAGGAAAGGTCGCACAACAGGAGCATATTTCTGGGTGGGTGGGGGTGACCTTAATATGACACTCTGGGATAATGAATTGGCATGTACACTTTGTGGCAAACACAATAACAGCAACATTAATGATCTCTCGGTTCTGGAGATCAGGAATCTAAAATCAGTGTCAAGCGTTCTAAATTAAGAGCACTTTTTTTTGACAGCAAAATTACGCGTTTATTTGCTAGAACTCTGTGACACTAAGTTTGAAATTGTGGGTACCTTGGATTGAAAATACATTTGGCTCAATGTGATTGAAAATAAGTAGAAGACTAAAGAGAAAGTTAGGTTGTAAAGAAAAGGTATAAATTATCAAAGAATTGGGCTGTAGTGATGTCTCAGTGATCAAAAGCGCTTGCTTGCAAAGCCTGACTGCCCAGGTTTGATTCCCCAGCCCCATCCATGTAAAGCCAGATGCACAAAGTGGCACATGTTTCTGGTGGGAGGCCCTGATGCCCCCACACTCACTCAATCTCTCTCTCACACACACACACACAAATAAACAAATAAATAAATATTTAAAATAATTATTTGAATGAGGGTTTTTTTTCTTTCCTCATATTTCCCCTTATTGTCAAGGAGTGGGCAGCATTAGTGATACTGACTTTTTTTTTTTTTTTTTTGAGAAGCCCTCATTAGCCTAAAACTCTTAAAACTCCTTCTGCTTCTACTGCCACGGTGCTGCGGGCGTGCACCATGCACAACCATGTTAGGTCATTGATAATTATGACGCCCCATCACTTCTTCCAGGTCACAGAAGAATCACAAATAACTATGTAAATAACTTACTGTGCTAATTTATCCTTGTTATTAGCTCTTGAAGAGAGGTATGTCAAATAGTGTACTCACGGAACTGAGAGTTTTTTTCAGTTTCTTCCTCAGCCTATCCAGGTTCAGTTTTGGATGGACATTTGTAAAAATTTCAGATTCCTGTGCCCCACACCTCTTTAAGAGCACTTTTTTGTGCTATACGAATCCATTTCTTTTTTTTTTTTTGGCATGTGTATGTGTATAGTATGCATGCATGTTCATATGTCTATGCACACACGTGTGCATGTGTGTGTAGAAACCAGTCATCTTCAGTCACTCTCCATCTTATTTTTTTAATATTTTATTTAAGAGAGAGAGATGCAGATAGAGAGAGAAGGAGATGGGCATGCCAGGGCCTTTATCCACTGCACCCAAACTCCAGATGCATGTGCCACCTTTGCATCTGGCTTACATGGGTAGTGGAGAAGCAAGCCCAGGTCCTTAGGCTTCACAGGCAAGCACCTTAACTGCTAAGCCATCTCTCCTGCCCTCCATCTTAGTTTTTTTGAGACAGGGTCTCATTGATTCCAGAGTTCAGCAGTTCTGCTGGCCTAGCTTGCCAGCAAGCCCCAGGGATTCACCTGCCTCCACCTCCCTGGTGCTGGGATTACAGGTGTGCACCACCATGCCTGGCATCTTACGTGAATACTGGGGATCAGACTCAGGCTCTCATGCTTGCGTGGCAAGCACTTTGCCCTTTGAGCCGTCTCTCCACCCTCTGAACCAGTGTCTTGCGCCTTTCAGCTCTTGCTGCCTGCTTGTGTCATGTGGTCCATGGCTACAGAACCTCATTCTCTGTCTCCACCTTCCCATGAGCTGCTCCTCTATATATACCAAATCTCTTCTGCCTCCTAAAATGGTGTGATGGTCAGTTTTGATTTTGATGGTGAACCTGATTGGGTTGAGAGGTACCTGAGTGATTAGCAAATCTCTCTCTCTCTCTCTCTCTCTCTCTCTCTCTCTCTCTGTGTGTGTGTGTGTGTGTGTGTGTGTGTGTGTGTGACTTTCCTCTCTCCTTTCCTCCCTGCTCCAAGCATCGTGTGAGGTTCTGTACTCCACCATACCCTCCCAACCACGATGGACTTAGATCTCTGAAACCATGTTAAATCTTTCCTCCTTTAAAATTGTTCTCTCAGGCTGGAGAGAGATGGCTCAATGGTTAAGGTGCTTGCCTGCAAAGCCCAACGACCTGGGTTCAATTCCCCAATACCCACATAAAGCTGGATGCACAAAAGTGGCACATGCATCTGTACTGTAGTTCATCGACAGAGGCCAGAGGCCCTGGTGTGCCATTCTGCCTCTTTATTTCCCTCTCTCCCCCACCCTTGCAAATAAATAAATAAAATATTTTGAAATAAAAATAAAATAAAATAAAAATGTTCTCTCAGGTATTTTGGTCACTGGGATAGAGAGGTAACTAACACAGAAGGCAAACATAATCACATTCAGTGTCTACCCTAATCTCCACTTATCAAGACCTTTAATCATAGCCAAGACACCTCCGTAACATTTAAGAGCTGCGAGCTTGAAGGACCTGGTATCCTTAGGAAGCCATCTCAGCCCTCCGTAACACTCCTGCTTCCCTCTATGCTGAGATGGTATGAATCCATGGTTCATGTAGGTGCATATGCATTCAGTACCTGTCATGTTACGTTTCTCATTGCTGTGACCGAATACCTAATAAGAAGTAACTTACAAGAGGAAGGGTTTATTTTGAGTACAATCCATCCTAGTGGAGAAGGCATGCTAGAGAGTTCATGGTGGCAGGAGCTTGTGTCTGAGACTCCTCCCATCTCCATGGACCAAGAAGCAGAGGGTAGACAAGATGCAGGTTGAGCCACAAACCCACAAGGCTTGGCTCCCCACTTCCTCCAATGAGGCTCCACCCCTTAAAGGTTTCACAACTGTCCAAGACAAAACCACCAGCTGGGGACCAAGTCATCAAAAACAAGAACCTATCAGGGCCATTTCACATTTAAACTACAACATAAGGTATCATACACATGAATTAATAAGTGTAAAAGCAGTCAAGAATAGGAGGAAGAGAAAAAAAAAAAAAAAGAAAAAAGCCGGGTGTGGTGGTGCACGCCTTTAATCCCAGCACTCGGGAGGCAGAGGTAGGAGGATCGCCATGAGTTCAAGGCCACCCTGAGACTCCATAGTGAATTCCAGGTCAGCCTGGGCTAGAGTGAGACCCTACCTCGAAAAACCAAAAAAAAAAAAAAAAAAAAAAAAAAAAAAAAAGAATAGGAGGAAGAGCCCAGCTATAGCCTCTTGGGTGTGAATATGGGCTTACATGTGGGTACAGCTACATGTATGCATATATGTAGAGACCAGAAGATAACGTTGGCTGGCATCCACCAGAATGTAATCACCTTCCTTCCTTTCTTTCTTTCTTTCTTTTTTTCTTGTTTTTATTTTTTATTTTTTTGGTTTTTCGAGGTAGGGTTTCACTCTAGCTCAGGCTGACCTGGGATTCACTATGTAGTCATCTCAGGGTGGCCTCGAACTCATGTTGATCTCCTACCTACCTCTGCCTCCTGAGTGCAGGGATTAAAGGCATGCGCCACCATGTCTGGCTTTTTTTTTTTTTTTAAGGGAGAGAGTAAGAGAGTAGAGATAGAAAATTGGTATGCCAGGGCCTGAACTACTGCAATCGAACTCCAGACACTTGCGCTACCTAGTGGGCATGTGCAACCTTGTGCTTGCCTCACCTTTGTGTGTCTGGCTGGCTAACATGAGATATGTAGAGTAGAACATGGGTCCTTAGGCTTTGCAGACAAGTGCCTTAATGGCGAAGCCATCTCTCCAACCCGCCCCCCCCCCCCTTTTTTTTGAGGCAGCGTCTCTTGCTGGCCTGGAGCTCACGTACTAGTCAAGACTGGCTAGCCAGTGAACCTCAGGGATCCTCCTGCCTCTGCCTCCCCAGCGCTGGAAGTACAAACATGTTCCATCATGCCTAGCTTTTTGCACCTGTCTTCTAGGGACTGAATTCTCATCCTCATGCTTACAAGTGGCACACATTACCAACTGAGCTATCTTCCTGGCCCAGCTATGGCCTTCCTAAGATGCTTCCTGGAGAAGCTCTGTTTGGAAATGTCCCTTCTCATTATCAGTGTTTGCTTCCAAACTCTGGATAGTGTGGGTGCCTGACCATCTTCTGGCACATCCTCTCCACCTATGTTCTAATTGCTTCAGGGGAAAACTCTGTCACTGTGAAGAAAACAGTCTCTCTGTCAAGACCAGCTTGGTCAGCCAAGTATAACAACACATATATATATATATATATATATATATATGAAAGGCAAGGGCAGATGAAAGTGAAATGCCTGAGGAATGAAGAAGTTATTGCCTGTTCTTTTTTTTTTTCTCTCCCAGAATTTGAGAGAAAACTTATACTAGGTCATCACATTTTATGCAGGTGCCTCAGGAGCCCAGACCAGAAAATATAAAGTGTGTTCTTGTCCAACTCTCTCATGCCCATGAGGCTCTCTCTGGCACAGTGTTATGTTATTTTTATATGGTTGCCTCAGAGACACAATTAGACTGTCCTCCTTCATGCCCCCCCAAATGGTAAATACATCCTACCTACTCTCCCTCATTATTTGTGATTCACGTATCTTCTCGGGACCCTTTAGAACCTGCTCTTCTCTCCCACTTCCTTCCTTTCCAAAGAAAGAATATTATCATTTTGACTAGGAAATGTTCATCACAGGCTCATGTGTTGAGCTGTTGGACCCTAGCGGTAGGTGCCATTTGGGAAGGTTCTGGAAGGAGGTAGAAACTACCTGGGGCAAGTAGGTAACTAGAGATGAGCCCTTGGGAGTTTATTACCTGTAGTACCTTCCTGTTAAGCTCTCTGCTTCCTGTCTACCATGATGTGAATTGTTTCTGATCCACTCTCCCTTGGTTCTTTGTCTCACATCAGCTCCAGAAAACATGGGACCAAGTGACCATGGACTGAACCCTCTGATGCCCTGAGCCAAAATAAACCTTTCCTCCCTTGAGTTGTTTGCATCAGGTATTTTGTCACAGTGATCAGAAAAGTAGCTGACACGAAGGCTGAAAGGTCCCTTGGCATGTTATGACTCTATGAAGTAGTCCTTATCTTTTTTGCATCTGATTTATTTATTCATTTATTCATTTGTTTGAGAGAGCAGTGGAGAGGAAGAGAAAGAGGCAGAGAGAGAGAGAGAGAGAGAGAGTGTGTGTGTGTGTGTGTGTGTGTGTGAGAGAGAGAGAGAGAGAGAATGGGTGCACCAGGGCCCCTAGCCACTGTAAAGGAACTCCAGATGCATACGCCACCTTGTGCATCTGGCTTATGTGGGTCCTGGGGAATCAAAAAAACCAAGTGCCCTCCCTGCTAAGCCATCTCTCCAGCCCGGTACATACCTTTTCATGTCTAAAATTTCTCATTCAATACCAAAAGAACCACAAAAGGCATCAACTTCCAAATTTGATATATAATTGTGATTGACGGTTCTACAGTTAAAATATTATAAATTTGATTCCGGCTCCTGTTCGCCTTTGCTATTTCAGTCTGAAAGAACCAAACTTTCCTGAATGTTTTAA
The DNA here is from genome assembly GCA_036346955.1 of Dipus sagitta. Classification (NCBI taxonomy): domain Eukaryota; kingdom Metazoa; phylum Chordata; class Mammalia; order Rodentia; family Dipodidae; genus Dipus; species Dipus sagitta. The sequence goes on from CM070771.1 coordinate 5,331,780, forward strand.
TAAGTCCCCCTTCCCTATCTGTGGAAAACTGAATGTAAAATGTCCCCCATAACATCCGGTGAGTGAATACTTGATTCCCAGCAGGTGGCACTATTTGGGAAGGTTGTGGAACCTTTAGGAGGTGGAGCCCTGCTGGAGGAAGTGGGTCACTGTAGGGAGTTGGGGTGGGGGAACTTTGAGATTTTATAGTCCAGCCCTACTTGTTGGTGCCTTTCTCCCCCGGCCCCCATCTCAGTCTCTCTCCTTCCGCCTTACCCTCTAGAACTGTAAGCTGAATTAAACCCTTCTCCTCACATAAGCTGTTTCTGGGTGGGTCTTTTGTCCCCAGCAATGAAAAAGTAACTGATATAACACCCATGATTCCATTTTCTTCAGTCTTATTGGAGTTATGGTTGTGAAATACAAACAGAAGACGTTCTAATGTCAAAGCCTGACGTCCCTCACCCATTAAGTCAAAACACAACCAGATGGAGGAGATGGGAGAGTCAGGAGTGCCATAAACCCATCTTCCAACCTACACAGCAACTACACTGGCAGAATCTGCTGAAGCTATTTTTGAACTCCAGGCTAGTGAAGATTTGCAACTTCCAGAGGAAGGGGTTGGATGAGAACTTGGGGTTAATTTGGTCAATTTAGATTTTAGTACATTAGCAGCTGCCCATCCCCAGCTCCCAACCTCATGCCAGGGAGCCACCTGTTCACATGCTCCTGAGACGTTCATACGCAGCCAGTGGGAATCAGCTTGGGCACCAAGAAACAACACAAACAAACAAACAGAAACTATAGGAGTTCTGGGTTTTGATCACTGAGCGTTGCCTTTAATCACAGAATTACACACAAAGAGGCAAAGGAGACTGTTGTTAAACCTTCCCCCACTGTAGCAAGCCGACTCTCCCACCAGCTGAATTGACTTCCAGAGGATTTATGGGCCAACACCATTTCTTCTCTTCCATTGTTTACATGTGTATGTGGTGCGTGTGTGTGTGTACATGCATGCGTGCACAGGTGTGCACCTGTGGATGCCAGAGGACAATCCTGAGTATTAATCTCTTTTTGAGACAGAGTCTATCACTGGCCTAGAGTTCACCAGTCAGGCTTGACTGGCTGGCCAGTGATTCCCCAGGAATCTTCCTGTCTCTGCCTCCATAGCTCTGGGATTACAGGGGTCCACCACCATGCCTGGCTTCTATGTGGGTGCTGGAGATGGCACTCAGGTCCTCATGTTTTCAAGGCAAACATTTTACCCACTAAGCTATCTCCCCAGCCCTACTCTCATATATATAGCTCAGGCTGACCTAGAATTCACTATGTAGTCTCAGGGTGGCCTCGAACTCTCAGCGATTCTCCTACCTCTGCCTCCAAAGTGCTAGGATTAAAGGCGTGCACCACCACGCCTGGCCACTCTCATATATTTGAAGCCAAACATTAAGGCATTCAAAAGCAAGGGAACATAAAGTAGAAATAGGAAAGCAATCATAGACATCCAGGGAATGGTAGAAGCTCAGAAAATAACCCCAAAAGATCTTCAGTAGATACCTCAAAAGGACCACTCTCAGAGGGGCTTTGTAAAAGAAACAAAAAATAAATAAACAACAATCCATGGGGCTGGAAAATACGATTTTCATAGGTACCACATTGCCATATTCACATGTCTAGTTGTCTAACCATAGTTATAAGACATATAAAGAAATAAGAAAATATGGGTCTAATGATATACATTTTAAAATGTGCTCAAAGAAGTTACAGAAGTCAAGAAAGTGGTATGTGAAGAAAGTAGGAAACTAATTCTCTAGAGGTATTCAAAGGCAGGTTTGAGGAGAGGGAAGACAAAAAAATCAGAGATTTTGAAGATAAGATAGGAAAAATAAAATTATTAAACCCCAGAAGAGAAAGAAAAATATTTAAAGAAAAGCAAAGGGAACATAAAGCATAGTAAAACATCAAGGGGTCTAAAAACACACTGGAAATTCCAGAAAAGAAAAAGAAATGATGAGGGAAAGCTCTTTCAAGAAATAGTGGCTGAAGCTGGGCATGGTGGAGCACGCTTTTAATCCCAGCATTCGGGAGGCCAAGGTAGGAGGATCACCATGAGTTCGAGGCCACCCTGAAACTACATAGTGAATTCCAGGTCAGCCTGGGCCAGAGTGAGACCCTACCTCGAAAAACCAAAAAAAAAAAAAAGGTAAGAGAAAAAAGAAAGAAAAAGAAATAATGACTGAAAAGTCCACGAGTTTGGCAACAGGCATTAATATAAACATCCAACAAGCTCTGTGGATTCTAAGTAGAATCCAAAGACATGCACACTAAGGCATGTTATAATCATATTGTCAGAAGACAGGAGTGTCTTCAAAATACCAAAACAGGAATGATTCAGGGAGAAGGAGAGAGAGAAAGAATTCATCACATACAAGTGTTCCTCATTCAAGTTAATAGCAGATTTCTTATCAGAAATTTTGAAGGCCAAAGTAGTACAAGAAAACATCTGTCAGCTAAGAATCTAATATCCAGCAAAACTATCCTTCATGAGTGGGGGAGAAATTAAACATTCATAGATCAGCAAGAGCTGAGCGAGTCCATTATAACAAGACCTTCCTTATAAGAAATGCTAAAGGGAAGCCTTCATGTTGAACTATAAGGACACTACTACATAGTAATTTGAAAGCATATAAAGAAACAAAAGTCTTAATAAAGACAAATATGTGGTCACCTATGAATACTGGTGTTTTGTAACACTGGTTTGTAACTTCACATTGTCTCTTATATAGTCTAAAAGACTAATGTATTTTATTAACATTTTTATACATGTATATAATGTATTTTGATCATAATCCCCTGTTACCTTCACTTGACTACATAACCTTTCTACTGAACTCCTTCCCAACTAGTATTTCTTCTACTCTGAAGTCTCTCTCTTTTTTCTTGTGAGGATCTGGCCCTCTGAGTTTAATTAGGGTTGCCTATATGATCAGGGGTGGGAAATTATTTTCCAAAGCACATGGGAGCTACCAATGGCTATACTACTGCTAAATATATCTTCTGTAGACATAGCTGTAGATTAGTTTCATTCTCTTTGGATCAAGAAGTTCTCTTTGCAGATGATGGTAACCACTTAGAAGACTCAAAACTTGTCAAAGTGCTGAGAATAAGTGACACTGGAGTGATCAATGCTAAATGAGACATTGATAGCACCTCCTCCAAAGTTCAGGAAGTTCACAGAAGAGGGGATAGAGAGAATGTAAGAGGCACAGGATGGAGGGGAGTGTGGTAGAATGCTATAATCCAGGCATGGCATGGCTGTCACATTCATGTCTAATGCATTTTCTTTAATTGCACGAATCTGACCATTCCTCAGGAGGCATAAACTATGAAGGCAACTACCCTATCTGTCTTCTAGGATGAGCAGCCAAGATCAGCCTTTGGTTGATTAGAAGAAAAAGTAAATCAGGGAGAGAATATGAAAGATCATATTGTACACTGAGAGAAGAAAAATAATCACATTTGGATTCATAAGCAAAACTGTTTCCAAAGAGAAGTTGCAGCCCTATCTGCTTTTAAGAGAGGCTCTGCCCCAGTCATAAGGGCAGGACCCACCTCAGTGACTCTCTGAGGCCAATTTGCCTCTGCCAAAACAGAGTTTTAAGGCCACTCATTTTACAGAAACCAAGCATGAGGTGCCCTGACAACCTATTTTCCAAGTTCACAGACACTCATTCATTCCATCAATTAATGAAAAGTTACAGAATGTCTACCATGTGTAGGGCACTGTCTTAGGAACCAGAGGAGAGAAGGGTAAATTGGAGTATATGATACCTGGAAGAAAGTCTATACTTAACGTCTCATGAGATAAGTTCTATAAATAAACAGATGCAAAAGAGCTTATCAGTTAAGTGCTATGCAAATGAAGGAAGGAGGGATTACTTCCAGTCACAGCGGAATGAGAGAAGGCTTTTGAGGAGGAATAAACCTGCAAAGATGGAAAATAGCTGGTGGGGGGGGGGGGTAATTTGGATTGAGGTAATATGGCTGTTATTAGTCAGGGATCTCCAGAGAAAATGCAACAAAACTAATACAAGAGATAGCTAGATATACATAGATGATAGATAGATATCATAGATGATGATAAAGATAGATAGATGATAGATAGATATCATAGATGATGATAAAGATAGATAGATGATAGATAGATAGATAGATAGATAGATAGATAGATGATAGATAGATAGATAGATAGATAGATAGATAGATAGATGATAGAAGATTAATGATAGATTGGTAGATGATAAGTGATTACTACTAGATAGATGATAGATTACTGATAGCTAGGTGATTGATAGATGATAGGTAGATAGATTACAGAAAGATATTAGATAAAACAGACAACATAGGTGAAAACTTAAAATGCTGCATCCTTGAGGCTCTTTGCCCAACTTGTAGGCCGCTCTACCTCAGAGTCTCCTCTCCCCAGTAACTGTTTACTGCCTTTATTACCTTGGTGAAGGGCCTAAAAAATCTTGCAACTTTCTGAGTTTGGTAAATTTCATGACTTTCCTGAGCCTTGTAAGTTTTAATAGCTTCCTCAATCTGACCAAGGTGTCTCTTCCCTCCAGATGATGATAAAGATAGATAGATGATAGATAGATATCATAGATGATGATAAAGATAGATAGATGATAGATAGATATCATAGATGATGATAAAGATAGATAGATGATAGATAGATATCATAGATGATGATAAAGATAGATAGATGATAGATAGATAGATGATAGATAGATAGATGATAGATAGATAGATAGATGATAGATAGATATCATAGATGATGATAAAGATAGATAGATGATAGATAGATAGATAGATGATAGATAGATATCATAGATGATGATAAAGATAGATAGATGATAGATAGATATCATAGATGATGATAAAGATAGATAGATGATAGATAGATATCATAGATGATGATAAAGATAGATAGATGATAGATAGATATCATAGATGATGATAAAGATAGATAGATGATAGATAGATAGATAGATGATAGATAGATATCATAGATGATGATAAAGATAGATAGATGATAGATAGATAGATAGATAGATAGATGATAGATAGATAGATGATAGATAGATATCATAGATGATGATAAAGATAGATAGATGATAGATTGATAGATAGATAGATGATAGATAGATATCATAGATGATGATAAAGATAGATAGATGATAGATAGATATCATAGATGATGATAAAGATAGATAGATGATAGATAGATATCATAGATGATGATAAAGATAGATAGATGATAGATAGATATCATAGATGATGATAAAGATAGATAGATGATAGATAGATATCATAGATGATGATAAAGATAGATAGATGATAGATAGATATCATAGATGATGATAAAGATAGATAGATGATAGATAGATAGATGATAGATAGATATCATAGATGATGATAAAGATAGATAGATGATAGATAGATAGATGATAGATAGATAGATGATAGATAGATAGATGATAGATAGATAGATAGATGATAGATAGATAGATGATAGATAGATATCATAGATGATGATAAAGATAGATAGATGATAGATAGATTCCTGATCTGCAAACAATGTTCAGGATACCAGCTTTAAATATCCCAAGGAGCCTAGTGGAGACCTGCTGTAGGCTTCCAAAATCAGCACTGGTGGAGAGACCCCAGGAAAGGCATTCAGGAAGAGCCTTGGTCTTGACCTGGCACTAGTGTAAAATTCACCTAAATTTCTGGAAAGCAACCTGAGGGTAGAAGGTTTATTTTGGCTCAATTTGAGGGCATACAGTTCATCGTGGTGGAGAAGGCAGAGCTCCGGTGAATCAAAAGGCAGCGAGAGATAAATGCTGCTGATCAAATGGCTCTCTCCTTTTTCCTGTTTTTTTTTTTTTTTTTTTTTTTTTTTTTGTGTGTGTGTGTGTGTGTATGTGTGTGTTTGTATTTGTATATGTGGGTGCACATGAATGTGCAGTGGAGGCGAGGTTGTGGAGGTCAGAGGACAACCTCAGGTCTTAGCCTCAGGAACACCGTCCACCTCTTTTTTGAGAGAGTGTTTCTCCTAGGCCTAGAGCTCACCAATTAGGTTAGATTAGCTAGCTAGAAAATCCCAGGAATCCTCTTGATTCCGTCTGCCCAGTGCTGGGATTATGCACACACTACCATCCCTGGCTTTTTATGTGGGTACTGGAGATAGAACTCAGGTTTATACTGGCCAGGCAAGTACTTTACCCACTAAGCTCTAGCCCCAGCCCTCCTTTCTTCCCTCTATATTCAGCCCAGGACCCCAGCCCATGGGATGGTGTCACCCATATTCACAGCAGGTTGTCAGCTGAATCTCCCTCTGGAAATGCCCTCAGGGACCCACTCAAAAGGGAGCCTCACTGCGGCCCTTCTCCACGCTTTATTCTGACAAGTTAACGGTTAAGTATCACACGAAAGAAGTATGGAACGGAGTCAAAGTTCCAAGAAAGAACTTTTCGCAGAATAGGCCAAAGACAAAGGGTTAGGCATTGGAAAGCAGATTTAAAGTTTTAACTCTGAGTCGTTCAGAATATGCAGGACACACACACACACACACACACGCACACACACGTTTCAGTGCTGAGGGCCAGTTGGCTAGCGTTCAGGAGAGTAAACGCAGACCCTCCTGCTCGTCCTTTCCATTCTCCCCTCTGGGACTGTCTGGCTGAGTGCGCGTCTAGGAAATCCAGGCGAGCTCCCTGGTCCAAAGACGCTACTGTTACAAAGGCAGCCAGCAAGGCACCCCGCTGACCGGAGAGCTTCTAATGAAAACCTCATGTGTCGTTTTGGCTTCCACAGACAAGCTCAGCCGAACCCTACCTGGGCTGAAGCTATGACCTCACCACGAGGCAAACCAGCAGAGGCCCCAGAAAGGGGAACGTTGGTGGGAGCAGAGATACTCCTAATCATCTCCATCTCTTCTACTGTCCAGGATGCCATGGTCTATGGCCAAGTAGGTGAGCTCATCCTAGGCTAAGAATCCCAAGCCTGCCTCAGACACCCCTTGGTATCTTTTGGGTTTTTGTTGGGGATAATGGATGGTTGTGACTTTCTTTTTTAATTCTGTTTAGTTGTTTTATCTTATTTTATTTTATTTGGGGTATGAAACTCATAAAAGTATGTGCTATTGCAAATGTTCTATGCTAATGAGAAATTTAATTAGACAGGACCTAGGACCCAGTCTCTATGGAGGATACCCAGCTGCAGAAGTAAGGAAGGAAGAGAATAATCAGATTCTAATTTTTTTAGCAGATCAGCTCAAAAAGACCCCATTAAGAAGAGGACACTGTAAAACAGTCAATCCACCCATATTCAGAACTTGGCATTCCAGAAACTTCCTTTACTGGCATGAGTAATAAAATGCTTAGAGACACACGTTTCCCCCTCAGACTGCGCTTTTTTTTTTTCAAACCTCGTTCTTTTCACACTTGAGCATTATTTTCATACATTTGGTAGTAACTTTTTTTTTTAAGCAACAAAGCAAAACTTTAAGGAAGTTTAAGTGTTTTAAAAATAAAGAAATACAAGGTAGGCATGGCGGCACATACGTAATTCCAGTGCTGGGGAAGCTCAGGCAGGAGGTTTGTGAGTTCCGGGGTACTCTGAGCTACCGAGCAAGACTTTGTCTTGAAAATTGAATGAATAAATAAATAATAAAATAAAAAGCAGCAGCCAGGGAGATGACTCCATCAGTAAGGCGTTTGCCACCCAGACATGAGGATACGGGTTTGGATCCCCAGTACCCACATAAAAACTGGGCTTGGTGGCACACGCCTGTAATCTCAGCACTGGGAGACAAGGAATCTCTGAGGCTTGCTGGCTAGCTAGTTTAAGCCTAATCAGGGAGCGCCACATTAAGAGAAAGCTTGTCTCGAAAGAAGACACAAGAGAGCAACTGAGTAAGACACTCAATGTAGACCTCTGGCCTGCACACACATACATCAAACACACACATGCTCACACACATGGATATATGCCCCACTCTCAAACATATGCAAACATCTATGTGTGTGTGTATTAAAATAGAAGTTGAGCTTTTGTTAAAAACAAAACAAGCTAACAGAAGGGCTGGAGAGATGGCTCAGCAGTCAAGGCACCAGCCTGCAAAGGCTAAGGACCCGGGTTTGATGCCCCAGCCAGAAGCACCAAAGTGGCGCATACATCTGAAATTCACCTGAGGTGGCTGCAGGCCCTGGCGTGCCCATTCTCTCTATCTGTCTGGCTTCTCTCTATCTTGCTCTGCTTATAAATAAATATTTTTAAAAGATAACAGAAATCCTCTAAACTTTGTGTATCACTTCTGCCCTCAGCATTCATTTGAGAATGATGGATTGCCCATGAATGGGAGAAACCTGGATTCTCTGCTTTAACATCCTGATGGATATGTATGTGCAGGAGTCCTCATGAGTTCCTTGAAGAATGTCACCATGTAAAGGCCCATGGTACTCCAAAGCTTTATGGAACCAGGAGGATTTTCAGTGTAACATTTATAAAATTTTAATTTCTAATTTAAAATTTTTAAAAATATTTTATTTATTTATTAGAGAGAGAATGGCCACATCAGAGCCTCTGTGCACTGCAAATGAACTCCACGTGCACGCTCCACTTTGTGCATCTGGCTTATGTGGGTACTGGAGAATCAAACCTGGATCCTCAGGTTTCACAGGCAAGCGCCTTAACTACTAAGCCATCTCTCAGCCCCTAGACGCATAACTTTTTAATAGTGTAAAATGCCTCCATAAGTCAGGATCCAGCAAGAGAAGACCCATTATCTGCCATGATGATTCATCTTCACTGTCAACCTGACTTGAGTTGGAGCTGGCACTTAAACACAGATCTGGGTATGTCTGGGATGGCATTTAACTGAGGAGGGAAGAGCCACCCTGAACGTGGGTGGCACCATCCCATGGGCTGAGGTCCTAGACTGCATAAAAAAAAGGAAAAAATGAGCTGAGCACCAGAATTCTCTCTCTGCTTCCTGACTGTGAAAGCCATGTGCTCCTGCCAGCACGCCTCACCCACGTGATGGACTGTACTCTCAAACTGTGAGCCAAAACAAACTTTTCCTTTCTTAAGTTGCTCTGTCAGGTATTTTTTCACAGCAACAAGAAAAGTAACAAATAGATCCAGTTTTACTTCCTGTGATTTCAGTCACCTGTGTTCAACTATGCAAAAAAAAAAAAAATTCAATGGAAAGTTCCAGAAATGAGCAATTCATAAGGTACACATTGGGAATTATCTTAAACTGTGGGAGGAAATCTCATGACATCTTGCTCCACTTTGCCCAGGACATGGCATTTTCTGCAGAGTGTCCACACTGTCTATTCTACACATCTGTCAATTGCCTGGTCATCATCTTAATTACATAACTAAGGAAACTTTCTTGTTGGTTATTGTTGTGAATCTCTTGCTATGCCTAAATTTATAAATTAAGCACTATCATAGAACATCTGGTATTATGTGTGGTTTCAGGCATTCACTGAAGGTCTTGGAATATACCCTCCATGGATAAGGCGAAACAGTCACAGACAGTCCAAAGAATTGATGACGTTTTGTGAAGACCGTTAAAGCCTAGAAAAGTAACTCTCCCACGAGAGCCTGACCCATTTGCAGTAAAGTTGCTAATTAATCTCATGCATATTTAGTCCACTTGACTTGGTTTTATTATAGGCAATGAGTAAGAAGAATCAAAAGCAACTGAAACAGAGGCTTGGTGATGCATGCCTATAATCCCACAAGGAGGGAGGCAGAGACAGGAAGATTGCCACAAGTCTGAGGTCAGCCAGGGCTCTGTAGCAAGACCTTGCTGATAAAATTGGGGGGTGAGGTGGGGTGGTAATAAAATCTCTTTTCCATAAAGGCAGTTATTGGTCAATCTTTTTTTTTTTTTTTTTTTTTTTTTTTTTTTTTTTTGGTTTTTCGAGGTAAGGTCTCACTGTAGCCCAGGCTGACCTGGAATTCACTAGATGGTCTCAGGGTGGCCTCGAGCTCACGGTGATCCTCCTACCACTGCCTCCCAAGTGCTGGGATTAAAGGCATGTACTACCATGCCCGGCTTTGGTCAAATTTTTAATGTATGTGTGTGGGGTGTGTATGCACATGTGTGTGTGTGTGTGTGTAAGCTGCAGGACAACCTAGGGTGTCATTCCTCAGGTGCTATGCACTTTTTTTTGAAACAGGGTCTCTAAGTGAACTGGAGTTCACAAATTAGTCTACACAGGCTGGCCAGTTAGCTCTAGCGATCCTCCTGTCTCCATTTTCCTGCCACTTGGATCACAGGTGTGCACCACCATGCCAAGCATTTTACATGAGTACTGGGGATCAAATTCAGGCCCTTAGACTGAGCAATCTTCGGAGCCACTGGTTATTACTTTTATTAAAGCAGGGTATAATAATTCATGTCTATATTCTCAGCACCTGGGAGGCTGAGGCAGGAGAATTGTTGTAAGTCTGAGGCCATATGGGGACTACACAGTAAGCCATTGTCCCCATTTTTTTTTTTATTAAGTAGAGAACGTTCTGTAGAACCCTGTCTGAAATGAAATGATGATGGACGATAATGGGAAAGAGATTTTGCTATCACACAGGGGCTTTGTCCTTGCTCTTCTCTAAAACACAAAGCAAGGTCGCATCAGGCCTGCAGAGACACGGTGAGTCACCATCAATCAGAGTCGTGAGGACACGCTGGGGCCACTCACATAACGAGTGCCCCTGACGAAGTAGTTTCACGCTGCACCCGAAAATGAGTGTCCTCATGCAGCTGCACTCGGGCTGGCATGAGGCTCGCTCACCATATGGTCGCCATTGTCACCCCCTTCCCTCCACTCCCAACACATCCAGCAGGGCAACAGGAGCAAGCTGAGCTCTGATAATGAGTGCACAGGCCAAGCCAGCCGGTTCAGAGCGAGGTTGCTGCCCCTCTTCACTGCTTCCTGTCACCTGGCCTATATGTCACCCACTCAGACCCTCACTCGTGGAGTCGAGCTATATTTCAGAGAGGTAGAGTTTCTGCTTGTTTTGGATATGGATTATTAATTAATTAATATATTATGTATATATGTGTGTGACGTGGATGCTTTTGGAGGGGCATGTGCGTGTGCAGGCATGCATGGGCGTACAGGTCAGAGGTCAATGTCAGGTGTCTTCTTCAAATGTTCTCCATCTTATCTTCTGAAATAGAATTTCTCATTGAGCCCTGAGCTCACCCATTCAGCTAGTCTGGCCAGCTATCTTATACCAGGGATCTCCATCCTCACCTCCCTAGTATTGGAATTACAGGCGTGTACCACCATAGCCCACTTTTACATGGGAGGTAAGAATCCAAACTGAGGTCCTTCTGCCTGCACAGCAAGTACTTTACCGACTGAGCCATCTCCTACGCCCTGGTGTTGCTTTTCTTTATATAAAACATCCAATCTGGGAATGGTAGTGCCTGTTTGTAATGCCAGTACTTGGGACGCTGAGGTAGGAGGTAAGCCTGGGCTATATTGTGAGACCCTGTCTCAACAAACAAAACCAAATGAGTTAAAAATAAAAATAATCAATACATACATGCATAAATCACCCAGGAGAGGCAGTTGTGTACAGATACAGAAAGTTGATTTATGGGAACCTGGAGATTATCGGGGAGGGGACAAGAAGAACTGGGAGGGGACTGTAAAGAGATGTGAGGTTTCTTTTTGGATGATAGAAACATTTCAAAATTGATATGGTTGCACAAACCTGTGACTATATGATAAGCCTCTGACTTGCGCACTTTATTTTTTGTGTGCGTGTATGTGTGGGTTCATGTGTGTACAAGTGTATGTGTGTGAGGTGCACTAGCATGTGTATGTGCATACACGTGTGGAGGCCAGAGGACGACCTTCAGGTGTCATGCTAGGAACACCATCCACCTTTTGAGACACGGTCTCTCCCCTCTCAGCCTGGGGCTCACTAAGAAGGCTATAATAGCTGACAAGCAGCGCCGGGGAGCCTCCTGTCTCTACCTCCCCAGTGAAGGGATTGCAGTATCACCCCACCTAGCATTTTGCATGAGCCAGGGTCCACATGTCTGTGAGACAAACACTTTACCCAGTGATCATTTCCCCAGCTCTAATTTGTGCACTTGAAATGGGTAAGTTTATGGTATGTGAATAAAAAAAAAAAGCTAGGCGTGGTGGCGCACACCTTTAATCCCAGCACTTGGGAGGCAGAGGTAGGAGGATCACCATGAGTTTGAGGCCACCCTGAGACTACATAGTAAATTCCAGGTCAGCCTGGACTACAGTGAGACCCTACTTCAAAAACACCAAACATAATTTTTTTAATTTTATTTTTGACAATTTCATACGTGTATATGATGTATTTTAATTATATTCCAACCCAGTATTTTCTCTTGTCCTTTTCACACTTCTGTGAAGCATGCTAACTAATCCACTTCCTATTTTTATATTTTCAGGGAGGTACATAAGTCAACTAAGACATGGACCCACATTTCTGGATTCAAATCACAAGATTGTTATAAGCTCAAAGTCTCATGAGTGAGCTGGATGACCGTCGCAGGAAAGGCTCTGTCTGGGCAGGGTGTAACACAAGGCTTACCATCCATGTCCAGACGTTGCATAATGATGGCCAGCTCTACCTCACTTGGCATGTATCCCAAAGAGCGCATGGCCATGCCCAGCTCCTGCTTGGAGATGAAGCCATTCCCATCTCTGTCCAGAACACGGAAGGCCTCTCGGATTTCTACAAGGAAACAGAAGATAAAAGTCCATTGGTCACATGGCTTCAATACACTGAAATTATATCAGTGATTGACTTCTAACTAATAGGTGGGTCAGTTACTTTCCTTATTGCTGTGACAAAATACCTGACAATAGCAACTTACAAAGGGAAGGCTTTATCTGGGCTCGTGGTTTGAGGGGATACAGCAGATCATGGGTAGGAAGGTGGGGGCTGCTTGTTCACATTTGGGTGGATCAGAAAGTAGGGAAAGAGGAAGGTGGCCTTCTCCTTTTTCTCCTTGTATCAGCCCATGGGATGGTGCCCCCACATTCAGGATAGGTCTTCTTCCTCAGTTAATCCTCTGTGGAAAGACCTTCAAGATACTCCTGAAGGTGTGCCCACAAACAACCTAGGCATTTCTAAATCCAGTGGACTGAAAAATCAAAATCAAACATCATACCAGGTATGTTGGTGTAGTATTTTCATCCTAGCTGCTGGAGGAGGCTGAGGCAAGAGGATCACAAGTTTGAGACCAACTTGGTCTATAACATTTCTTTTTGTAAACTGTCATTATAAGGATTGCTGAAGATGTGGTTACAGAACATTTGTACATTATTATTTGGTCATATTTTATGAAGTCAAATATATATGTGCACTACAAAATTCATATTTAGACATAGCCAGATTAGTTCACAACCTCATCAAAATGCATTAACAGTATTTGTAACAGGTTTTGATTCAGAATAGTCCAAAATTAAACAAGGCCAACTGGACAACTTAGTGAGATCCTGTCTCAAAATAAAAAGTTAGGGCTGGAGAGATGGCTTAGTGGTTCAGGTGCTTGCCTGTGAAGCCTGAGAACAGGTTCAATTCCCCAGAACCCACATAAGCCAGATGCACAAAGGGGTGCATGCATTTGGAGTTAGTTTACAGTGGCTGGAAGCCCTGATTCACCATTCTCTCTCTCTCTCTCTCTCTCTCTCTCTCTCTCTCTCTCTCTCTCTCCCTCTCTCTCTCTCCCTCTCTCCCTCTCCCTCTCTCTCCCTCTCCCTCTCTCTCTCTCTGCCTCTTTCTCTCTCTCTCTCTCACTCACTCAGATAAATAAATAAATACAATCATTTTTAAGTGAAAAAGAGGGCTGAGAATGAATCTCAGTGGAAGAGTACTTGCCTAGCATTTGCAAGACCTTAAATTCAATCCTCAATACCTTAAAGGAGAAAAATTTCCTCAAAAAACAAAAATCTCCCAACTGCTTTGAACAAAGGTCACATAGGTAGCTTCCTTGAACAGAAATTATTAGTTATTGTCTATAGGTAACTTAGCTGCTTTTCAATAAAATGAAGGAGATTACTGCAGCACTCTTAACAACAGACAAATTATGGAATCAGTCTAGATGTCTGTCAGCAAATGACTGGATAAAGATAGCATCAGTACACAATGGAGTTTTATTCAGCCACAAAGAAGAACAAAATGATGACATTTTCAGGAAAGTGGAGGGAACTAGAGATCATGATGTTAAGCAAAATAAGCCAGACTCAGAAAGATAAATATCATGCATATATCACATAATATATATATATATATATATATATATATATATATATATATATACACACACACACATCATGACAAGAAAGTAGGATGACAGGAGAAGGTAATGGGAATGAATACTGTCAAAGTACACAATAGACTTGGATGAAAATGACTTTTATAAAACATCACTTTGAATGACAAATACACACTAATAAAAAAGAAAAGGAAAGAGGAACAAAAGGAAATTAGAGGGAAAAAGGAGGAAAAGGAAAAGAAAAGAAAGGCAGGGGCCACAGAGATGCTTAGTGAGTAAGTGCTTGCCACACAAGCATGAGGGCCTGAGTTTGGATGCCCAGAACCCACATAAAAGCCAGGCACGGCAGCACGTGCTTGCAATCCCGGTGCTGGGGAAGTGGAGACGGGCGGAGCCCTGGGGCTCACTGCGTAGCTTGTCTAGCAGAATACATGAACTCCAGGTTCCCTGAGAAACCCTGTCTTGAATAATGTGGAAAGTGACTAATGAAGACCCCTGATGTCAACCTCTGGCCTGCACACACAATTTAAGAAACAGAAAAGGACACAGGAAAAAAAAAAAAGAGGAAATAATAGGAAGGGAAGAGAAGAGACGAGAAAAGGAAGTAGTAGAGAAAAGAGGGGAAAAGGAAGGGGAAGAGAAAGAAAGATAAGGGAGAAAAAAAGAAAAAAAAATACCGAGGTAGTTAGTGAGGGCCATGTGAACACTGTGATGGGCATAGTCAGGCAGTGGTCCCAGCAGAAAATCACTCAATCAAGAAGATTTTCTGAGCCAGGAAGCAAATTGAGTTTCGGTGATGAGGAGCTCTGTCATAGGCCCTCAGAGGAAGAAGCACGCGTCCCCTCTGCAGACATATTTCAGATCCCTGCTGCTACAGGAGCTGTTCTGAAAGCCTTTGCAACCTCAGAGGAGGATAGGAGCTAAGTGTCCTGCTGTTTTTATTTCATTCCTCTAATTTACAGTTGTTTTAGGGCTATAAACAGCTTCAGATCAATAAGAGTGTCAGGAAAGCGCAAAAGACATCTTTAATCGCTTTCTCTCTCCCAGGACTGGCAGAGAACTTGACTCTGCTATCAATAAGGCCCATTTCCCTCGGCAGGTGGTCTCCCAACCTCTTACCCCCAACCAGAGCTGCTCTGAATTCTGCTAAATCCCTTCTGCAGAAGGCCCCGTGGGATGCAGTCCCAATTTGACTGCATATTTCTCCTAACATTACCTTTGCAAGGCACAACATGAGGAGTTGGAGGTTACAGTTTGAAGGTGAGGGATCCTTCATTTATTCTCAGCACATTGGACCTTGAATAGTTTGGAGTTCTCTCTCTCTCTCTCACTCTCTCACCCACTCTTTCTCTCTCTCTCTTTTTTTACATATGTGTAGCGTATGTGTGTGTATGGGTGTAGGTGTGCACATTTATGAAAAGGCCAGAGGACAATCTCGGGGTCATTCCTCAGGAATGCCATCCACTTCCTTTGGGAGACAGGGTCGTCTCTCTTGTTGGCCTGAGGTCACCAATGTAAGTGCTATACCCATATTCACAAGCACAAACACATAATTTAAATAAATCAAATTTAAAAGTCATGATGGTGGCATATGCCTGTAATCCCAGCACCAGGAGGTAGTTGTAAGGGGATCAGAAGTTCAAGATCATCGTTGGCTATGTAGTAAGTATGAGGGCAACATGGGTTATATAAAGTTCTGTCTCAAAAAAAAATCTTTGCTGGGCATGGCGGCACAGCCTTTAATCCCAGCACTTGGGAGCTGAGGTAGGAGGATCACTGTGAATTCGAGGCCAGCTTGAGACTACATAATGAATTCCAGGTCATCAAGAGCTAGAGAGACACCCTACCTAAAAAAAATAATAAAAAAAAATAATAAATTTTTAAACAAATAAAAGACACACATAGGATGTCCCAGTCACCCTTCATACATATATAAGACACTTTGCCCAAACCCATTGACTATATACTGACTCTACAGTAAAATTAAAGGTTCAATAGACCCATTGTATGTCTCCTCAAGTTTCTAGTAGCTTCCAGCATTCTTGAGTTTATGGACACATCACTATACCCATGGCTTTCCCTCTTCAATCTGCAATCTCCTTTTTTATTACTATTTATTTACCCCTCATCACTACCCCTTGTCCATCTGTCTTCCTCCCATTGGTCCCACCAGGGCCTCTAGCTGCTGCAAATGAACTCCAGATACATTCACCATCCTGTGCATCTGGCTTATGTGGGTCCTGGGGAAACGAACCTGGATCCTTTGGCTTTGCAGGCAACCACCTTAACTGCTAAGCCATCTCTCCAGCCTGGTTTCCATCTCTTGACTACTGTGAATGGTGAAGTAATAAACATGCATATGAATGTGTCTCTGTGGTATGTGGAGTTAGATTCCTTCAGATATATGCTGTTGCAGCCAGGTTTGCATTGCTGGTAGAAATCACCCAACCAAGAGCAGCTTGTGGGAAAAAGATGTTTATTTTGGCTTACAGGCTCAAGGGGGAAGTTCCATTATGGCAGGAGAAAACGATGGCATGAGCAGAGGGTGGACATCACCCCCTGGCCAACATAAGGTGGACAATAGAAACAGGAGAGTGTGCCCAACACTAACATGGGGAAACTGGCTATAACACCCATAAGCCTGCCCCCAACAATACACCGTCTCCAAGAGGCATTAATTTCCAATTTCCATCAGCTGGGGACCTAGCATTCAGAACACCTAAGTTTATGGGGACATCTGAATCAAACTCCCACATATGCCTACGAGTGGTATGGCTGGATTTCTATTTTAAGTTGTTTGAGGATTCTCTATACTGGATTCTGTAGTGGCCACATCTGTTTACACTCTTATCAAATCTCACTGTCTTCCTCTTGGATAAATACGTATGCTTAATTTGTGGACCTCCCAGATAATCATCCAAGATAAACTCCTCATCTTCAAAGATCTCTTTCCAAGGAAATGTTTAGAAAATCCAGGGAATTAAGACCTGATAATCTCTGCGGTTGTTTTCCAGTTTATTATACTCTTCCATCCATGACTTCCACCTGAAAAAAAAAATGTCCTTCCTCCTTCCTCAACAACATCACAGCCCTCCTTCACAGCTACATCAAAGACTGAATTCTGAGAAATGTCCTTGCTCACAGGAGGTCTGTGATCTCCCCTTCTGCTGACGATTCTGCACGCCTTTGGTTTCCCTCACGTGGCATCTAGCATGCCTGATCTAGGCACAGCCTGACTGGCATAGAAAGTGTGTCTTCTGGGGCTTGGGAGATGGCTCCGTGGGGAAAGTGCTTGCCATAAAAGCATGAGGGCCTGACTTCGGATCTCCAGAACTCACATCAAAGCCAGATGTGGCAACGTGTACCTGTAACCCCAGCACTGGGGTGGTGGCAGAAGGAGGGTATCTAGGGCTGTTGAAAGAAGACACCTAACATTGATCTCTGGCCTCTACATGTGTGTGTACACACGTAACACACACACATACACACACACACACCTTCCCCATACCCTACACACAAAAATAATAATTAAAAAAATAAAGATATTGTGGCCTTCCTAAGAACAAGCTCCTCTTGCCTTCTGTCATGCAAGGGTGCTAGACAAAAAGCTAACGGATGTCCCATCCATCAGTCTGAATAGAGGATAATGTATTACCAGCAAATATATTCCCAGCTATCAATAGCAATTCGGCATGTGGCATGCTTTCTGCGAGTACACGTGGGCTCCAGAAAGAAGAAAGACCAGTCTGTGAGCAGGGACCCTCGGCTTCTGGCCAGACGTAATAACTAATTAGGTCTGCAGCCAAACCCAGGCGCCTCAATTTGCTCAAGTGTGAAATGAGCTGCGTTGGCTCCGAGGATCCCTCAGGTCTTACCAGCGCTCCTCACTGTGGATCCGTGGACATTGTTAAAGTCTTTGAGCGAACAGGAAGCCCCATGTTCCCTTGCATACTTTATTAATCTGCTATTCCAACCACCCCCTCTTTCTTTCCATGGATAGAATAAAAACGCATTTTAGTCCAGCCCAAAGCCCGAATGAAGGACTTCGTCTTGGGTTGGGGAAACGGCTCAGTGGGCAAAGTACTTGCCTTGCAAATAAGAGGACCTGAGTTCTAATCCCCACAACTCATGGACAATGCTGGGTGTGGTGGTGCATGCCTGTAACCCAGCATGGGGAGGTGGAGGCAGGTTCTCACTAGCTAGCTAGTCCAGCTGCATCGGTGAGCTCTGGGCTCAATGGAGAGACCGTGTCTCAAAGAATAAGAGCATGCACAACTGGGAAAAAAAAAAACCTGAGGCCTCCGCATGCATTGCACACACACCTGCACAAATGTGTACCCACATGCACACACATACATACATGCACACGCATACAAAAAGAAAATTAAAAGCAGCTTGTTTGAGTCTGGGAGGATGGCTCAGTCAATAAAGTGTTTGCCTTGCATGCATAAAGACCTGAATTCCATCCCCAGAATCTATTTTAAAAGCTGGGAAGGGTGCTGTGTACCCACAATCCCAGCACTGGGGAGATGGTTTACAGCAGAGGATGACTGTGGCCAGCTGCAAGTTCAATAAGAGACCGTCTAAAAAATGGCAGGAGGTGGCACCTGAGAGAAACGATCCCTAAAGTTGTTCTCTGTGCTCCACACATACACACAAATGCGTGTATGAACACACACGTAAGAAAATGTGTGCTTGCACACATATGCCTGTAGGAATAGGCACTAACTTCACCCCCACACACACCAAAAAAAAAAAAAAAAAAAAAAAAAAAAAACAGCAGAGACGTGGGGAGAAAATTCAAAGTACAAAACTAGAATCCCATCATCAGAGCCCCTGGAAATTCAATCTTCCCAGTATAAAGTCAGCCCTGGCACATGAGAGGCTTATTAGAAGGAAATGGGTCTTGCAGTCTGGAGGAGACATGTGATGTGTGCCTCCTTTTATTTTTTAATAGCAGCACAGGGTGTGGAATGGCTTGTAAAACCAGCGGAGACACGGGGCAGACGGGACAGCTCTGTGTGTCTGGCTCTCAACACCCGTGGGCTCTGGCTCCACGTTTCTTTGCATGCAAAGTGGGGACCCCAGATCCAGTCTTGACGGACAGAGCGCTTTTCACTGGGATCTGTCCCTTTCAGGGGGTGGACCTTGAAGTCTCTTGTGTTTCAGGGTTAGGTGAGCATGCTTGGGGTTTCGGTCTTCTATTCCATTTCCTCTCCCAGTCTCAAGTGCCAAGTGCATAATCGGCCCTTTGTCTGGCAATGTCGCCATCTCCAAGAGGCCATCGCTAAGAGGCACAGAAGGGATGCCCCCCACTCCCTGTGATGGTAACAGAAGTCTCCTCACTGTTATGTGGAAAACGAAAGGGGACGCAGTAGGACACATCTCCTGAGGGAAGGAATCCATTGGCTGTCTGTGGAGTGGTTCACAATCCAACTCTCCATTCCCATGGGGGTCTACATGAGTGAGCCCCTCCTCCCTGGGGTGACACTCTTGGGCTTGACCAGACAAGGCTTTGGAAAGAAATAATCTTCTACAGTCTACGACATTTCCTTCTCACTTTGCCAATAACTCTTTGTTTGCACGTGTATGTGCGCAGGGTGCACGTGCATATGGAGGCCAGAGGTCGGCATCAGCTGTCTTCCTTGACTGGCTTCTACATCGTCATTTTACTTTATTCTTTTGGTTTTTAGGAGGTAGGGTCTCACTCTCTCTGTAGTCCCAAGCTGGTCTTGAACTCACAGAGATTCTCCTACCTCTGCCTCCCAAGTGCTGGGATTAAAGGCGTGTGCCACCACACTGTGCTCATTTTTATTTTTTTAAATTGTTTTGTTTATTTTTATTTATTTAAGAGCGACAGACAGAGAGAGAAAGAGGCAGAGAGACAGGGAGAATGGGTGTGCCAAGGCCTCCAACCACTGCAAACGAACTCCAGACACGTGCGCCCCCTTGTGCATCTGGCTAACATGGGTCCTGGGGAATCCAGCCTTGAACCGGGGTCCTTAGGCTTCACAGGCAAGCGCTTAGCTGCTAAGCCATCTCTCCAGCCCTCATTTTTATTTTTGGCACAAGGGCTCTCACTGAACCTGGAGCTAAGCCCCAGGGATCCCTCTGTTTCTGCCTCCCCAGCTCTGGGATTACAGGTGAACACTGACCATATCTGGCTTTCAAAAAAATCTTTACTTGACAGGAGAAAGAGAGAGGGAGGGAGAAGGAGAGGGAGAATGGACCTCTTGCCACTACAAATAACTCCAGACACATGTGTCATTTTGTGGGTACAGGCGAAGTGAACCCAGGTCAGCAGGCTTTGCAAGCAAGCACCTTTAACCACTAAGAAATTTCCCCATCCCTCATACCTGGCTTTTATGTGGGTGCTGGGGATCCAAGCCCAGGTCCAGCAAGCACTTTATCTACTTACCTATCTCCCCAGCCCAATTTTTTTTCTTTAAAAATATTTACAACAAGCACTAATACCCTTCAAATCCATGAGTCTTCATAAAGACGCAGCCAAGGGGCTGGAGAGATGGCTCGTTGGATACAGCACTTGCTGCGTACGCGTAAGGGCAGAGTTGGGGTCCCTAGCACCCATGTAAATGCCAGGTGACCACGGCGACCTGTTTGTAATCCCAGTACTTGAAAGGCAGAGACAGGGGATCCCTGGGGCAAACTGGTGACCTGGACGAGCTGAATAAGAGAGCTCTGTGCTCAAGTGAGAAAACCTGTCTCAATAAATAAGGGGCAGAGTGACCGAGAAAGACATGAATGTCAATCTCTCCTCCACATGCACACAGAGGTACGTGCACAAGAACGCGTGTATGCACACACACCGCATACATGGGCAAAAACAAACAAGCTAAGAAAGATACAGCCAAGTAAGGCAGGCCAGGGATGGTGACCAAAGCACATGTGGGACAGGAGCAGGCTCCTTACCCAGGCATCAGGTGAATTCAGGCACCAGCCAAGGTTGAGTATCTGTCATTAACATTCTGGCTTTGAAGAATCAGCTGAAATTTACAACTTCAAAGTCACAATAAAGATCAATAATTTTTCTGCCTCAGTCCTTATTATATGCAAAAAATAATCCATTCACTCTCCACAGAAGTGCATGCTTAGGAAGAATGTGAGTTTTTTTCACTGCAGGGAGTGATGACTCTATGAATGAAAAGAACACATTGTTTGGACACACATCACTGAGACATTTGAAAAATCGGAGATATCCTGTCCAAGCAGGCTAGGGGAGGCAATCATTAAAAACCAATGCAAATGGTCCAAAAAATATAAGACCCAAACCTAGGAGTTTTTTTTATTCAGAAGAGACAATAAGGTAAGGACTGAGCCACTGATGAAAGAAATTTGAAAGGGCTTCTACATCTTCATTATGAAAGACCAAGGGCTGGGAGAGACAGCTCAATGGGTAATGTGTTTAAGGGCCCAAGTTCAGAGCCCACAACCTGTGTAAAATGTCAGGCATGGTAGTATGCAGCTGTAATCCCAGCACTAGGGAGATAGAGACAGGGGAATCTCTGGGGCTCACTGGTTAGCTACTCTAACCCAATTAGTGAGCTCTGGGTTCAGTGTGAGAGACAATTTAAAAAAAATAAGGTGGATAGGCTGGAGAAATGGCTTAGCAGTTATGGTACTTGCCTGTGAAGCCTAAGGACCCAGGTTTGATTCCCCAGTAGCCATGTAAGCCAGATGCACAAGGTGGTGCATGTGTCTGGAGTTTGCTGGCAATGGCTGAAGGCCCTGGTGCACCCATTCACTCTCTGTCTGCCTCTTCCTCTCTCTCTCTCTCTCTCTCTCTTTCTCTCTCTCTCCCTGTCTCTTAAATAAATAAATACATTAAATAGTTTTTAAAAAAAGATGGAGAGTGATTAACAAAGATGCACAACATTGCCCTCTGACCTCCACACACATGTTCATGTGTGGATGCTGGCACATCCCCCATACACACATGCATATCACACATATATACATATGCAAAAGAACAGTGTAAATGTTCCAGGAAAATGATAGCTACAAACCAGTTGGTCTTATTCAGAGGAAACAATAGGTAGGACTGAGCCAATGCGAAAATAAATATGGAAGGGTTTTTATCTTCTTTAAGATCAGCAAAGAAAGAGAATATTTAGAGATAATTAATACAGCCATCCATTCTACAGTAATTAATACAGTCATCCATTCTACAAGCAGTTGCTGTTTGCTTCTTATATGCCAGGGTCTGAACTAGGAGAGAGAGTTACAAAAGAAGCTTCACAAGCTTTGAGAATTTAACATTCTGCATGCAGAAACGAAGATGACCAGATGCTCTTCGGCTAGGATAACAAGTGGATAACACAGGCGCACACGGAACCCCATGGTGGAGACACTCTGCAGAAAGCTACCATGTCAGTGGGGAGACTCAACCCAGCGCTGAGGCCAACAGCCCCAGGAGCAGCCTTCTCCCTTAGAGATCTCCACTTAGCCAAAGCTGGATGACTCTGCCACAGCCAAAGTTTGATGACTATGCCACAGGCGAGGATTTCAGGACCATCAAGAGTGAAGCAAAGCTAGAGAGTTTATTTCTATAAGGGAGAAGTGTGGGAATTTAGAGAGAGACTAGACATCCAAGACATTTGTGCAGAAGTCTCAAAAAGGGGGCATCATATGAAGAAGTCTTTAAAATAGCCCACACACACACACACACACACACACACACACACACACACACACCTGGCATATTTCATAGCCAAAGTCATTCTTAATTGAAAAATAAAGTCAACTTCATCCCTTACTAGACTTCCAAAAGAAATTAGTTGATGAAATTAGCCCAGCAGAGGTATCTCAAGTCATTAGTTGGTAAAAATTAGCCCAGAGGTGTCTCTGGCCATGAAAACAAATCATTTCTGTCACAGACATGGTGACACAGGCAGTTAGGATGCTAAGGGACAAGGTATGAAGGGTCATACCTGGCATCCCAGCACTTGGGAAGCTAAGACAGGAGGACTGAGAATCCCAGGCCAGACTGGGCTACAATCTGGTCAGCACCATTTTTCTGGGATAAACTTTTAAACCAGACAACAGTTTATGGGAGGAAGGGATTTATTTGAAGCTTGCAAATCCAGGAAAAGCTTCATGAATGCAGAAGAAGCTGACTCCCTTTCACAGATTCAAGCAGTGAGAAATCACCAAACAGCAGCACCACAAAATCTCAGACTACTCTGTATACATCTAGACTGGGATTATATCTGCCCCAAGCACACCTTAAGGCTGGACTCCGGCATCTGGCCCCAGCCAGGCAGCTGGAAATTCAACTTTTAATAAAACACCTGAGTCAGGCTGGAGAGATGGCTCAGTGGTTAAGGTGCTTGCCTGCAAGGCCTAAGGAACTATGTTCAACTCTCTAGATCCCGCATAAGCCAGACACACAAAGTGATGCAAGTGCACAAGGTCACACATGCACACAAGGTGGTGCACGTGTCTGCAGTTCAAGTGGCTGGAGGCCCTAGCATGCCAGTTGCCAGTTCGTTCTCTCTCTCTCTCTCTCTCTCTCACTTTCTCTCATAAAAAAAAAAAGTAAAAGCACCTGAGTCTACTGGGGGACATACATTCCAACTTCCACATTCTGCCCTTGGCCCTCAATAGACTCATGACCATATGACCATATCACATTGTAAATTGTATTGAGTCTAACTTTAAAGGTTCCCATAGTCTTTACCAAAGTTTAAGCCCCAAGTCTCATCCGAGATTTCAGACTGTCCCTTAAGTCTAAGTCCTGTAAAATCAAACAAGTTACATACTTTTAACAATATAATGGCAGAACTCAGACTACCCTGTATACCTTTAGGGTGGAATTAGATCTGCCCTGACCCCTAAACACACCTCAATACTGGACCCTAGGACCTTCTCCCAGTGGCACCTCCTTCAGCCAGGCTGCTGGAAATCCAAGTTCATGAGACTTTGTCTTAACTCTAACCCTCAAAATACAAACAAACAAACAACAACGAAACCAGACAGTACAGAATTCAGTTTGTCTGCTGTTTGCTGCTGGCTTTTTGCTTTCTTGGGGTGCTGGCTGTTTGGTTATCTCTCTGCTTGGATTGCTGGATTGTCTGTTTCTAAACCTTATACTTCAAGACGTTGAAGAGAAATTGATTTTTAGCATTTCAGGAAGGCTAAAGCTGATGGGAAATTCCCCCGATGGCAAAAGAACCAGGCAGATTAGAACAGAAATTGACCATGGAGGCCCCTCCATGACCAGAGACTGGCTGTTGCCCCTGGCAGGACTAAACGGAAATGGTTAGATTGGATTTGAATATGTATGAGGGAGAGTTGAGCTGGAGGGTCTTGGTGTAAAATGACAAGAGCAAAAATGCTCAGAGCCAGTGACTCAGAATAGATGATGAGTGTGGGGGGGAGGGGGGAGGAGAGAGAGACAGAGACCCCAGCACAGCAGCTCTGTGTTGCAGTGGTCCCTGCTACATGATGCCTCTTGAAAAACCAGCAGGGTCTCTACCTCTCACAAGACCAGCTCTAACCCTGAGTAAGATATACTGAATTCTCGGGGTACAGTAGCTGACTCTTCTTTTAAAAAATTCCCCCAAAATGTATGAAGAAAAACCTCATCTGCAATTCACCAGTTAATCATAACTACTGCTAACACATAAGGGCATTTTTATTCTCAAAATTTTAATACACAAATGTTCTTAATTAAGTTTAAATTGTATTCTCTAGAAAGCTCTATAACATTCTTTTCTTACATTCACTTAAATCTTCCATACCAGTCACCATCTTGAAAAAAAAATACCACTTTTTGATAGCTAATGAATATTCTAAAATATGGCTGTAACAAAAACTGATTTCACCAACCCCTAACGTGTGACTTTTAGATAATGCCCAATTTTGAATAATGTTTATGGAGATATGTGTACACAACTTATCATGTGGGGAGCTAGACGTGGTGACACACACATGTCATCTCAGTACTTGGGAAGTTGAGGCAGGAAGATTAGGAGTTCAAAGCCAGCCTGAGCTACATAGAGTTTGCAGTCAGCCTGAACTACAGTGAGACCCTGTCTCAAAGAAACTAATAAATAATCATGTGTGCTAGGCTATAGCGCAGTAACAGAACACCTGCTTAGCAGCTGGAAGCCTTAGATTTGATCCACAGCACCATGAAAGAAGAAAGGGAAAGAGGTACTGAGGGAGGGAAAAGGGAGGGCAAAGAAGCCAGGTGTGATGGCTCACACTTGTAGTCCCAGCACTCAGGAGGCTGAGGCAGGAGGATTGCAATGAGTTTGAGGACAGCGTGAGCTACAGAGTGAGAATTTGTCTCAAAAAGGGGGTGGGGGCTAGAGAGATGCCTTAGTGGTCAAGTGCTTGCCTGTGAAGCCTAAGGATCCCAGTTTGAGGCTTGATTCCCCAGTACCCACATAGGTCAGATGCACAAGGTGGCGTGTGCATCTGGAGTTCGTTTGCAGTGGCTGGAAGCCCTGATGCGCCCATTCTCTCTCTCTGTCTCTGTCTCTGTCTCTCTCTCTCTCTCTGTCTGTGTGTGTGTGTGTGTGTGTGTGTGTGTGTGTTGCCCTCAAATAAATAAAAATAAGTGCTAAAATAAAAAGGCTGGAGAGATGGCTCATCAGTTAAGGCACTTGACTGCAGAACAGAAAGATCCCGGGTTGATTCCCCAGTACCCACATAAACCAGATGCACAAAGTGAGCACGAATCTGGAGTTTGCTTGCAGTGGCAACAGGTCATAGTGCTCTCATTCCCCCTTTCTCCTCTGTCTCTCTCTACTTGCAAATAGCTGAATAAATAAATGGAAGGAAGAAAGTGAGGGAAGGAGAGAGTGAAGGAGGGAGAGAGTTGGGGAAGGGAGAAGAGAGAAAGAATTTGTGATGGATATTTCCTCAAGATGTCTCCAGGACCGGGTCACACAGGGTAGGCACTGAATGCTACAGAAACTCAGTGTCCCATGAAATCGAGCCCTCGCCCAACTATCACTCAGGCTTCTGCTCCTAAAGTCCATGATCCCGATCACTACAAAGCCAGCCTCCAGGAAAGGTGCGCAATGCAGATTACAAAACCTCACCCTACCTATCTGTAGCTGGGTGTGTTCTCAAAAATTACATGGAAGGTTCCAGAAAATTCCAGGGGCTTGGGAGATGGCTGCGTGGATCAAAGAGTTGCTGCACAAGCATGAGTTTGGATTCCCAGGACCCATATAAAGCCAGACACAGTGCCAGACATCTGTAATTCCAGCCCTCCTGTGGTGCGATAAGAGGCGGAGACTGGAGACCCTCTGGTCAGCTAGCCTGGTGAAGGCAGCACCGACCAACAAGAGACCTTGTCTCAAGCAAGGTGGAAGGCAAGGATGGACACCTGAGGTTGTCCTCTGACCTCCACATGTATGCGAGGGCAAGCAAGTATGCACGCACACACACACACACACACACACACACACACACACACAAATATAAGAAAAATAATAAAGTGGAGAGCAATTAGAGGAGACAGTACCTGCCCTCCACACATGCATGCACACATATGCATGAGCACCCATACAAATATAAACATGCTCATCACACACACACACACACACACACACACACACACGCATGCATGCATAGAAAAAAGAAGTTGGTGGAGCTAGCTACAACAGGGGAAGCTCTGCTGTAGGCACAGAAATGAGCAGTGGGAAGTCATGGACCTTGAAAGAACCTCCACACTTGGCTCAGGACCTGGAGCTATGAAGGACCTCAGGAGGGACTCAAACCATGTCTGCAACAAGGATGTTAACTCAGGTGAGGAAGCTGAGGCCGAGAGAAGGAAGGAGATAAGGGAGAAAGAAGGAGAGGGTTAAGCAGGGAGGAAGCAGCTCTCCTGACTCCCAAGCGAGGATCATGGAGGAAAGCCATTTGTTCACTTCACCAGAGGAGGAACCAGGTCCTTCCTCAGAGGCGTCCATTTCTCACACAGCAACAAGCACCTGCTCTGGGGAACTTAGGCCAACTGCCAGAGACAGAAAGTATAAATCACATTATTTGGCAACAACGGCAGGGTTGGATGTGCCCACAGGCAGTGTGTGGAGTGGAATTTAACTGTGACTGTCATGGAAATAATCAATAGTTATTTTTTTAATTAAATTACATTGTTTCTGAACTTTAAAAATATCCAAACAGCATACAATAATCAGTGTTGTGGTTTGAATGCAAAATGCCCCCCCCCCATAGGTTCATGTCTTCAAATACTTGGTCTCCAGCTAGTGGTCCTATTTGGGAAGGTTGTGGAACCTTTAGGAGATGGAGCCTTGCTGCAGGAAGTGGGTCACTGGGTGTGGGTATTGAGGTTTAGTGTTCTGGCCCCACTTCCTGTTCACCTGCTGTTTCCTGACTATGACTGCAATGTGATGAGCCACCTTCCCACTCCTGCCACCATGGCCTCCCTGCCATGATGAAATGCATCCCCTAGAACTGTAAGGCAAAATATCCTCTTTCCTTTAAAAAATTATTTATTTATTTGCAAGCAGAGAGCAAGAGAGAGAGACAGGGAAAGAGAGATAGAGAATTGGTGCACCAGGGCCTCCAGCCACTGCAAATGAACTCCAAGTGCATGCACCATTGCATCTGGATTTATATGGGTTCTGGGGAATCGAACTCGGGTTGTTAGGCTTTGCAGACAAGTACCTTAACTACTAAAACATCTCTCCAGCCCCTCTTCCTTTTTTATAAGCTCTTTCCTGTCAGTTATTTGGTCACAGCAATGAATCGGTAACTCATACAGTCGGCACCTGAGAAAACAAAATTATTTGGTGGATTTTTCATGGATACATAAGACAGAAGAATAGACTTGAAGTTGCAGAAATAAATCACAATCTGAATAGAGAGAGGGGAAGCTTGTTTCTCAGAAAAAAAAAACTCACGAGGACTAGGAATGTAGCTCAGTGGGATACTGGTGTCCTTGCATACATGAGGCCCTGGGTTCCATCCCCAGCACCACAAAAAGAAAGCCATTTCTAAGGGCACACACCTCTCCTCCCAGCACTCAGGAAGCTGGAGCAGGGGAACTGTGAGTTCCAGGCTAGCACAGGCTACACAGAAAGACCTTGTTTCATACCCTCCCCGAAAAAGCACATGATACCCACCTTGATAGGACTATCTACTTGACCATCCGTCTGTGTGTTCCCAGAGAGATGCTACATCTTCAAAGAATACAGAAAGGCCGTCTCCACTGTAGCTCCCGCGGGCCTACCAGTCTTAAAATGCACCCTTGCTGAGGGGGACACTTGTACCTGCAGGTCTCGAGCCTCCCAGCTGCACCTTCGGGCAGGCTGAGTCATTCTGTTACAAGTCCATATCATTCACTCTTCAAGACCATCTTAGATCAAAACAGCCTGGGTGGCTAAGACAGGAGGGCCCCAAAGACTTCATGCTCTGCTCATGAAATAAACAAATGGAACTTTAAAAAGTTCATGAAATCATCTGTCCATGGAGGCCTAAGTGCCATGAGTTTGACACCAGCCTGGGTTAGAGAGTGAGATACAGTACACACACACACACACACACAAAACACCTGCCCAATTGGTCATGATACTGAGGCTCAAGACTAAGTGGAAAATGTGGGGAATTGAGTTTCTAATCCTGGGCTGGAGAGATGGCTTAGCAGTTAAGGCATTTGCCTGTAAATCCAAAGGACCCAGCTTCAATTCTCTATGACTCACATAAGCCAGAAGCACAAGGTGGTACATGCATCTGGAGTTTGTTTACAGCAATGGCCCTGGCATGCCCATTCCCTGTCTGTCTGTCTGTTTGTCTCTTTCTCTCACAAATAAAAAAAAAATAATTTAATTTAATATTTTTTTCAAAAGTTTCTAATCCAGGAAGGAATTCCCCTCTGTGTGTTAATTTTCCATTTATCCTATGACCACCTTGCCATTTCTTTACTCACACACAAGGGAACATAGCAGTTATAGTCTGAGTCTTTTCCCAAATATTTCTCACAAAATAGCCTGACTAGAATACACAGTGAGGAGCTGGGGCTGGGGCTTAGTGGTAGAGCACTTGCTTACCTAGAAAACCCCAGTGAGGGGCTAGGGGCATGGCTCAGTGGTAGAGCACCTGCCTAGAATCCCCCAGTTAGGGGCTGGAGGTGTGGCTCAGTGGTAGAACTCCCACCTAGAATCCCTCAGTGAGGGGCTGGGGGTGTGACTCATTGGTAGAGCACCTGCCTAGAATCCCCCAGTGAGGAGCTGGGGGTGTGGTTCAGTGGTAGAGCTACTGCCTAGAATCCCCCAGTGAGGGGTTGGGGGCGTGGCTCAGTGGTAGAGCTCCTGCCTAGAATCCCCCAGTGAGGGGCTGGGGGTGTGGTTCAGTGGTAGAGCTCCTGCCTAGAATCCCCCAGTGAGGGGTTGGGGGTGTGGTTCAGTGGTAGAGCTCCTGCCTAGAATACCCCAGTGAGGGGCTGGGGGTGTGGCTCAGTGGTAGAGCTCCTGCCTAGAATCCCCCAGTGAGGGGCTGGGTGTGTGGCTCAGTGGTAGAGCTCCTGCCTAGAATCCCCCAGTGAGGGGTTGGGGGTGTGGCTCAGTGGTAGAGCTCCTGCCTAGAATACCCCAGTGAGGGGCTGGGGGTGTGGCTCAGTGGTAGAGCTCCTGCCTAGAATACCCCAGTGAGGGGCTGGGTGTGTGGCTCAGTGGTAGAGCTCCTGCCTAGAATCCCCCAGTGAGGGGCTGGGGGTGTGGCTCAGTGGTAGAGCTCCTGCCTAGAATCCCCCAGTGAGGGGTTGGGGGTGTGGTTCAGTGGTAGAGCTCCTGCCTAGAATCCCCCAGTGAAAGGTTTGGAGTGTGACTAAGTGGTAGTGCTCCTGCCTAGAATCCCCCAGTGAGGGGCTGAGGGTGTAGCTCAGTGGTAGAGCTCCTGCCTAGAATCCCCCAGTGAGGAGCTGGGGGTGTGGTTCAGTGGTAGAGCTACTGCCTAGAATCCCCCAGTGAGGGGTTGGGGGCGTGGCTCAGTGGTAGAGCTCCTGCCTAGAATCCCCCAGTGAGGGGCTGGGGGTGTGGTTCAGTGGTAGAGCTCCTGCCTAGAATCCCCCAGTGAGGGGTTGGGGGTGTGGTTCAGTGGTAGAGCTCCTGCCTAGAATACCCCAGTGAGGGGCTGGGGGTGTGGCTCAGTGGTAGAGCTCCTGCCTAGAATACCCCAGTGAGGGGTTGGGGGTGTGGCTCAGTGGTAGAGCTCCTGCCTAGAATACCCCAGTGAGGGGCTGGGGGTGTGGCTCAGTGGTAGAGCTCCTGCCTAGAATACCCCAGTGAGGGGCTGGGGGTGTGGTTCAGTGGTAGAGCTCCTGCCTAGAATCCCCCAGTGAGGGGTTGGGGGTGTGGTTCAGTGGTAGAGCTCCTGCCTAGAATACCCCAGTGAGGGGCTGGGGGTGTGGTTCAGTGGTAGAGCTCCTGCCTAGAATCCCCCAGTGAGGGGTTGGGGGTGTGGTTCAGTGGTAGAGCTCCTGCCTAGAATCCCCCAGTGAGGGGTTGGGGGTGTGGCTCAGTGGTAGAGCTCCTGCCTAGAATCCCCCAGTGAGGGGCTGGGTGTGTGGCTCAGTGGTAGAGCTCCTGCCTAGAATACCCCAGTGAGGGGCTGGGTGTGTGGCTCAGTGGTAGAGCTCCTGCCTAGAATCCCCCAGTGAGGGGCTGGGGGTGTGGCTCAGTGGTAGAGCTCCTGCCTAGAATCCCCCAGTGAGGGGTTGGGGGTGTGGTTCAGTGGTAGAGCTCCTGCCTAGAATCCCCCAGTGAAAGGTTTGGAGTGTGACTAAGTGGTAGTGCTCCTGCCTAGAATCCCCCAGTGAGGGGCTGAGGGTGTAGCTCAGTGGTAGAGCTCCTGCCTAGAATCCCCCAGTGAGGGGCTGAGGGCATGCCTCAATGGTAGAGCACCTACGAAAAATCCCCCAGGGAAGGTTTGGGGTGTTGCTCAGTGGTATAGCTCCTGTCTAGAAACGCCAGTGAGGAGTTGGGATGTCACTTGGTAGAACAGGGGACTGGCAACAGCTCCCTCCACACCTCACTTATATAAAGTCGTGCACACCAGCCCTCCCTTTCATCGTGGTCACATTATTTCCAGTCTACTCCACCTCCTGAGACTTGTAAAAGGTTGGCTATGAACGACATTGTTCTTCACTGCAGGCTGCATTAATATCCTATTATCGATAAAAAGCAATTTATTTGCTTAAAATGGCCAATTCTCTCATTTTGTTTTAACATGCTGGTTCTCTGGCGAAATAAGTCTGCCCCTTTGAAAAGACTATTTTCAAAGCTCCACATGGCTCAAGCTTGAGAAATAAATCTGAAATCAGCCAAGGCAGACTGACCTCATCCTGTCCTCCAATATTGAAAGGGCAGCTCAGAAAAGGGAAATAATTGCTTTAGGAATCCTATCCAGAAACTTAATCCTAAACGAGTCATAAGAGACAGGGCCAACTACTGCAGAACGCACATCCACATGCATACACTCACAGGAACCATTCCAGATTCTTCTAAATAGGAGATCAGCCAGGAATCTGAGAACTATACCCTCTGTGCAAAAAAATTTTTGGTGTTTTTGAGATAGAATCTCACTCTGTAGCCCAGGCTGGCCTAGAACTGACTATGTAGTCTAGACTGGCCTTGAAATCAAGGCAATCCTCCTGTGGCAGCCTCTTGAGTGCTGGGATTGCAGGCTGAATGATACACACTGCTTTTCCTGTTTGTTTTTGGGTCGAAGTGTTGAACGGTGTGATAAAAAATGCCGTTGTACCCAGCATGGTGGTGCACACCCATAATTCTAGCACTTGGGAGGCTGAGGCAGGAGGGTAGCCAGACCTGTGCTCAAATAATAAGAAGAAGAAGAATGAAATAACACAAGGCAAAAAGGCAACAGTATAAACCATTAAAGAAAAGCATTATTCAGTACACAGGTGAAATAATCTAAGAAATTGGAAAAAAATAGGATGAAACAGTGCATCAGCCTATACACCAAAATCTATGTTTCAGAAGGCAAAAAGTAGAAGAAATACAATAATTAGTCAACAAATAATAATGTTCTTGTATATTTTAAAAACTAACAGGCCTGAGAGAGTTCTTGCTGGTACGTATGAGGGCCTAGAGGGACAGAAAGACAGAGACAGAGAAAGGGAAGAATGAAGAAAGGGAGAATGAGTAAGAAAAGAAGATAGCAGAGGAGAGGAAAGAAGGGAGCAGAGACTGAAAGAAGAGGAGAGAGGAGAGAAGGAAAGAGAAGAGGGAAGAAAAAGGAAAGATCACTGGAGCACAGTGCTGGCTGCTCAGTGTTTATGCTTTCTCTCTGCTTTTGAATAGGTTTGGCCTATAATAAAGACATTGGTACAAGGCTGGAGGGATGGCTTAGCCATTAAGGCATTTGCCTGCAAAGCCAAAGGACCCAGGTTCGATTCCCCAGGACCTACATTAGCCAAATGCACAAGGCGGCACACATGTCTGGAGTTCCTTTGCAGTGGCTGGAGGCCCTGGTGCACCCATTCTCTCTCTCTTTCTCTCTCTCTCTCTTCTCTCTCTCTCTCCCTCTTTCTTTGTCAAATAAATAAATAAATAAATAATAAATATTAAAGAGAAAAGCTATTGTTAGAGAGTCTGAATTTTTGACCATGCAGTTCTATTAGTAGGAGGTCAGCCTAATGAATAGGAAGTGTATACAAACATTTATTTCTAAAGATATTTATCACAACCCATTTATAAGAACAAAAATTTAAAGAGCCACAAATAACAGATGATAGTGAGATACATTACATTAGTTTATTCCATTGAAAGTGGGAGTGTAGTGTCAACTTGACAAGATCTAGAATCACTTGTGAGAGACATATGGTTAGCCTCTGCGCACGACCAGTGAGGAATTATCTTGATTAGGTTAATTGAGGTGAGAAGACCCACCATAAGTGTAGGTAGCACCACTCCATGGGCTGGGGCCCTAGGCTGTATACGGGGAGAGGGCTGCCTGAGCACCAGCATTCATCTCTCTCTGCTTCACTGTGGACTGAATGTGAGCAGCTGCCTGAAGCTCTTGTCGCCATGCTTCCCCACGATGATGGACTGTAACCTGGAACTGTAAGCTTCCCTCCCTTAAACTGGTTGATATGTTTTCTCTGGCAACAAGAATGTAACCAAGACAAGTAGAAAGATATGAAAGTGGTCTGGATACTCATATAACTTCAGCGTATGACTAGAATGACTGACTGTTCCAATACTGTGCAAAGATATTAATGTGTATACAAACTAAGAATGAAACCATACTTCACACCTTATACCCAAACACATTCTAGAAAAAAAAGATAAAGGATTAAAAATATAAAAAGGGGCTGGGCGTGGTGGCACATGCCTTTAATCCCAGCACTCGGGAGGCAGAGGTGGGAGGATTGCCATGAGTTCGAGGCCACCCTGAGACTACATAGTGAATTTAAGGTCAGCCTGAGCTAGAATGAGACCCTACCTCGAAAATCATATGTATATGGTCATAATTGTAAGATTTTTTTTTTACAAATCTCAAGAGTGCATGAGGTTGAAGGGAACAAACTTGAAAAGCTACAACAGAAAAGGCAAATAAATTCTTTGTAAGTTTTAAAAGTTTTTCATGGCAAAAATCATTGTAAGCTTAACAAAAAATAGAAATAAAATTATCGTTTGTAGCACTAAAAGGGGCTAATTTTACTCATAATTTTAAAAATGTTCAATTGGGTAAGGCAGCTATACCTATCATCACAGCACTGGAGAGGCTGAGGCAGGAGGATCAGGAGTTCAAAGAGAGCCTGGGCTACTTACAAGACTTTACCTCAAAAAAAGGGGTACCAAGCTGACAGAGCACTTGTTTAACATGTGGAAGACTCTGGGTTCAATCACCAGCACCCCAAAACCAAAAACAAATTTCCTGTGTAGAGAACAAACTGGCCAACATAACCTACTGAAAGACCAACTTCAGAGAAAGAACATTCGTTCCCAGGGCAGGAATTCCAAATGGCTCTTAAACATAAACAGCAATGTTCAGCCCAAAATATAATTAGAAAAAAATACAAATGAAAAGTCGCTTGGTGAAAACTGTGTTACCTGCAAGGCAGGTAAAGATTAAGAAATCTGATAGTGCACACAGACATGAAGCTGAGCGAGACTGTTTCAGATACAGGTGGAGGGAATATGAACCAGAGTAAATAAACTCTTTGAAGGCAATTTGGCAATCTATATTCAGATTACAAACAAGTTTTTTCCTTTCTTAAAAATTTATTTATTTATAAATACATTTTAATGAACAAATCCCACCTTTCAAAATGTAGCCCACAAACATCATTGCATACATATAAAATAATATATAAGGCAGATTAATATTTTCTCACAAAGAGAGAGAAGAAAACAGACACAATATTAAAGAATTATTACTTCTGTTAAATGTGATACAGGGTTTTTTTTTTTTCTTTGTCTGAGGTAAGGTCTTGCTCTAGCCCAGGCTGACCTAGAATTAATTCACTGTGGATTCTCAGAGTGGTCTCAAACTCACAGTGATCCTCCTACCTCTGCCTCTTGAGTGCTGAGATTAAAGTTTTGCGCCACCATGCCTAGCTTGGCATTCATATATATATGGACAACTTCTATACTTATAGACAACAAACCATGGTATTTCGCTCCCCTCCCCTCCTCCACTTTCCCCTTCATAACTCTGCTCTCCATCATATCCCCTCCCTCTCTCCACTAGTCTCTCTTTTAATTTGTTGTCATCATCTTTTTCTCCTATTATGAGAGTCTTGTGTGGGTACTGCTAGGCACTGCGAGGTCTTGGATATCAAGGCAAATTCTGTCCAGACTGTTGTATGTAAGGAGTGGTACCTTTCCTTTGGCTCTTACATTCTTTCCGCCACCTCTTCCACAATAGACCCTGAGCCTTGGAGGGTGTGAGATGTTTCAGTGCTGGACACTCCTCCGTCCCTTCTTCTCAGCACTAGGCTTTGGCATTCTTCTTTAATCTTCATGCATATGTTCATGTGCGTGAGTGCAGATGTGTGAACAACATGGTGCATGTGTGGAGGTCAGAGGACAACCTCAGGTACTGGTCCTTGCCCTCCACTTTGTTGGAGGCAGGGTCTCTTGTTCACCACTGGGTACAACAGGCTAGCTGACCCATGAGCTTCCGGGGCTTTCTCTCATCTTCGCCTCTCATCTCATCACTGGAGCACTAGGATTACAGATGCTCATGCTACCTCACCTGGCTTTATGCTGAGTCTCTCAGAGTGCAAACTCAGGGCGTCACACTTGTGTAGCGGGGCTTTTCCCACCGAGCCATCTCTCCAGCCAATACCAGTGTTCTTAATATCCTTATATATTTGGAGGCACATGCTGAAATGATTCCACACTCAATGATAAAATGTCTAGGACTTGCTTAAAAATAAGGAGGAAGAAGGTTGCCAGATGGGGTATAGCTGAAGCTTGGTCACAAAGTTAAAACTAGGTCATGTCCCTAGGCATTCATAATACTCCGATTTTTCTATAATAAAAGCTTGACAATTAAAAAGACTAGAATCAACTTAAATACCCCTTCACAGAAAACTGGTTAAATAAATATAAATTATAGTACACTCAAGTGATTAAAGTGGGTGCAGCTCTGAGAAGAATAAATTCTTTATTCTTCAGTGTAGTTTGCTGTGCATGATAATACTGGAAAAGCTATGTGTATGTGCATGAAGAAGCCACCATGACTGGGAAAAAAAAAAAACCCTACCACACTTGCTAGTTACTTATCTTGTCACAGTTTTACAAAATCCCTGAAAAAAGAAACAGATTGATTTTGATTCATACTTCCAAAGGAAAGAGTGCAACATGGCACTGTGACTGGGGGCAATTAAGAATGGTTTAGTCACATCTTGGTGGATCAGGAAGCAGAGAACTAAAGCAGGAGCCAGAAGTGGGCATCACCTTCAAGGCTGACCACCCCACCCCAGTGATCCTTTTGGCTAGCCAAGCCACAATTCCAAAAATTCCCCAACCTCCCGCAGAAGCACAATGAGCTGGGGACCAAGTGTTCAAACACAAGCACCTGTGAGGGACATTTTATATTCAAACCATAAGTACACACTTGCTTTCGAGGGTATAGACTGTCTATAGATAGATGCATAAAAAGTGCATGTTCACAGGGCTAGGAAGCTGGCTCAGTAGGAAAAGTACTTGTCATGTACACATGAGGGCCTGTGTTCAGATCCCCAGCACCTACATAAAAGCCAGGTGTATTCATGCCTGCAATATAAGCACTGGTAAGGTGAAGATAGCAGGATCTCTGGGGCTCACTAGCCAGCTGCTCTATCCAAATTGTGACCTCCATTTTCAGTGAGAGACTCTGTCTCAAAAGAATATAAAGTGGAGGGCTGGAGGGATGGCTCAGCAGTTAAGGCATTTGCCTGCAAAGCCAAAGGACCCAGATTGAATTCCCCAGGACCCACATTAGCCAGATGCACAAGGGGGTGCACACATCTGCCTGGGTTATGGGGATCTGAACTCAGATTCTCATGCTTGTGAGGCAAGCACTTCACAGGGTAAGCCATTTCTCCAACCCCAAAAGTGTATGTTTCCATATTAGGTTAAGAGAAATAAGTCAGATAATGAGAAATGTTCTCACTTATATATAGAAGTCTTAAAAGGAGGAGGTTGGTTTAGAGAATAGTACCTAGCTCTGTCTGGGAGTGTGTCAAGAGAGCGCACACAGGGAGAGGATGATTAATGAGGACCAGTGTGCAGCGGGGCAGTAGGAATGACTTCTAATATTCTTTGTAGTAAGGTACCTAGAATTGACAACAACTAATTACACACTTCAAAACACTAGCAGGGAGCATTCCAAAATTTCCCAACACAAATGATCATTATGCATTCTGTACAAGGGCTCAAATAACACAGTGTACCTCATAAATATGTAAAATTACATGTGTTCATCAAAAGTCAGAAAAACAACAGGGCCTGGTGGTATAGACCTGTCATCCCAATTAGTCAAGAAACTGAAACAGTAGGATCTCGAGTTCAAGGCCTGCCTGGGCTGCAAGAGTGAGGTCAGGCCAGGCAACTAAGTGAAACCCTGTCTTGAAATGAAAAGTAAAAAGAGGTCTGAGGATGTGGGTCAGTGGTAGAGAGCTTGTCTAGTTTGTTTAAGGTCCTGGATTGAATCCTAGTAATACTTATTAATTAATCAAAAAAATACGTGTGTATGTGTGTGTGATAGGCTTATATCTGTGTATGCATGTTCATATGTGTGTGGGCATTTATGTGTGTGCAAGTGAATATGAAGGCCAGAAGTCAATGTCAAGTAGTTTGATTCAGGTGTCCCCCATAAACTTAGGTATTCTGAATGCCATTTCCCCACCTGATGGTGATTTGGGAATTAATGCCTCCTGGAAGCAGTGTATTGTTGGGGGAGGGCTTATGGGTATTATAGCCAGTTTCCCCTTGCCAGTGTTTGGCATACTCTACTCTTCCTGTAGTCCACCTGATGTTGGCCAGGAGGTGATATCTACCCTCTGCTCATGTCGTTGTTTCCCCTACCATCGTGGAGCTTCCCTTCGAGTCTGTAAACCAAAATAAACCTCTTTCCCACCAGCTGCTCTTGGTCAGGAGATTTCTGCCAGCAATGCGAACCTGACTGCAACAGGTAGGGTCTCACTCTAGCCCAGGCTGACTTGGAATTCACTATGGAGTCTCAGGTTGGCCTCAAACTCACAGTGATCCTCCTATCTCTGCCTCCTGAGTGCTGAGATTAAAGGCATGCACCACCATGCCCTGTTCCACCTTATTTTTTTGAGACAAGACCTCTCACTGAAATTGGAGCTCAACAATTCAATTAGATTAGCTATTTAGCAAGCCACAAGGATCCTCCTATGTCTGTCTCCCCATTACTGGGATTATAGGCACATGCCACCACACTTGGCTTTTTCTTTTTTATTTAAAATATTTTTAATATTTTATTTATTTATGAGAGAATAGGAATGCCAGGGCCTCAAGCCACTGCCAACAAGCTCTAGACATATGTGCTACCTTGTCTATCTGATTTTACATAGGTACTGTGGAATCAATCCTGGGTCCTCTGGCTTTGCAGACTAATGCTTTAGCCACTAAGCCATCTCTCCAGCACTTGGCTTTTACTTAATGTGGATTCTGAGGATTTGAACTCAGGTCCTCATGTTGGCATGGTAAGAACTTTACCAACTGCCTAAGCCATCTCCCCAATCTCTAACAGCATTCTCAAAATAAATAAATTCCATTGATAATTATTCTTCAAAAAAGAAAGGTTATTCATCCAGAATGCCTTTGTTTGACTTACTCCTCCCCTGAAAATTTACCTAAATTCCTTCCTGTCCCTCCTTGCTTTACACAAAAGATATATGCTGTTTTGTTTGTATCAGTTTATCGTATAATGGTCTCCTCAGACTCTCGCCTCATCTGTCTCCCAACCCTTGGCCATCTTCCTTGCTGTGGCCATTAGCAGTGTAAGGACTCAAGGTGAGATTCATTGGATCACAAGAACCATGGTATCTAAGCTGTATGTGTGATCTGGCCTCCACAGTGGTGGACGACGGGCCACAGGGCACACTCCAGAAGCATGAGGGTATTAATGCCTTGAAAACTCAAGCCTGGGGCTGGGGATGTGGCTCAGTGGTGGAGGACTTATCTAGCATGTGCAAGACCCTGGGTACTATTCCTAGTACTGAGGAAGAAAGGGAGGGAGGGAGAAGGGAGAGAAGGAAGGAGGATAAAAGAAAGGAATGGAGAGAGGGAGTGAGATAAAGGGGAGAAAGGAAAGGAAATTGAAGTCTGAAGAAAGAAAAAGAGGAGAGCAAAGGAACAAGTCTCTCATCAAAGTTCCCATGCAGCCTTCTTTCCAGCCCTCTATGGCGCTAAGAGAGCAGGAGACAGCGGCTGAACCCAGTGCAGCGGTGCCGACTCTCTGTCCCTCCCTCTTACTTCCCCTGTCCTCATGCTTGGCTGCCATAGGTTTGCTCATTCCCAAATTCTCAGCACTCAAGCCTGCCAAGCTCTGCCCGCCCCATCCCCCGTCCCACTGGGTGCTACGAACCCTGTTTCTCTCCTGCCTAGAGGATTTGAGTCTTACTCTCTCACTCCTACATCTTTGCTCTCACATACTAAAAAGCCTACATAATGGTTCACTGAACCCTCATGAGCCCACAGCTCTTAATCATTTTCCTTTACAAGTTAATTTTGTTTTGGAAAAAAAAAAAAGAAAGTAGTTAATACAAACACAACTGAAGCCCTGTATCACTCTCCAATATCCCAGTGTCCCCCAAACACATTTGTCATCCTGAATTTGGTGTTCCTCACCCAAATTTGAGCTTTTAAAAGTATTCATGGCTGGGGAGATGGCTCAGTGGATAAAGTGCTTGCTGCACATGCGTGAGCACATGAGTTCAAACCTCCAGACCCTGTAAAAGCCAGAAGCTGTGGTGAGCTTTTGCAATCTCAGCACACTTAGGCATACTGTGAGATAAGAGTCAGAGAAAATAGGATTTCCTGGAAGCTTGAGATCTGGCTATGCTGGCAAAGGGAGTGGTGAACAAGCGACCCTACCTCAAAATGAGATGGAAGATGACAGCCAACAGACACATGTGCCTTCTCTCTCTCTCTCTTTCTCTCTCTCTTTCTCTCTCCCCCCCTCTCTCTCACACACAGACACACAACAAAATAATAAAAAATAAATATTTATCATAAAATATTTTAAACATTAAAGAGAATCTTACAATAAATGTGTGTTTATCTAACCCAGTTTTATCAAAGCCATAATTATACTATATTTTCTTCAAATCTTTTTTAAATGACTTTATAGACGTATAATTTAGATAGCATAGTTGGAGGCCTCTGATTGAACAGTTATTTTATTCTTCTCTTTCCAGCCCAGTAGTAACCACATTATTATTATTATTATTATTGCCCTAGACTTTTTATTCTGCATAAGTGTTTAGGGCTGTTGACCTGCATCTATAACAAACACATATATACACAGACGCACAAATACATATTGCCACAGTTTGGGTCTGAAATGTTCCCTTTGGACTGATATTGGTCTGCATCTGGTGATGCTGTTTTGGCAGGCTGTAGAAACTTTAGGAGGTGGATCCTTGCTAAAGAAAGTGGGATATTGAAAGGCCGGGTCCTTCAGGGTTTATAGCCCAGCCCCAGCTCTGCTTCTTGATCCACCAAGATGTAACCAACTGCCTCTCACTCCTACAGCCATAGCCATGAACTGCTCCTATTTTTCTGTGATGCTTTTTTTCCCCAGCGTCTTGTACTGAGTCCCCTAAATAGTGAGCCAGAATAAATGCTTCCTTTATTGAGTTCTGTCAGGAATGTTGCCATAGCAATGTGAACAATATATAATATACACATACATTAAAAACTTTATTTATTTAAGAGAGAATGAAAGAGAGAGAAAGAATCAGTGAAAATTTTTGCATACCATGTAGACAGGCTCTAACAGTGAAGTGGGAGTCAGGAAAACTTATATCAAAACATACTGGACTTGTTTCAGTGTTCTGTATTAATTCCATTTCATTTTGTGTACGTGCATGTGTATATGTCATGTGTGGTCAGGTGTGTGCATGTGTGTGTGGGGGGATCATGAACACTGTGTGCACATGAATGAGGAGGCCAGAGGTTGACGTTTGGTATCTTCCTTAATCATTCTCTACCTTATTCCTTGAGACAGGGTCTCTTGCTGAACTTGGAGGTTACTAATTTGGCTAAACTAGAACAAGCAGGCTCTAGGGATCCTCCTATCTCTGACCCCAAAGCTCTGGAATTACAAGAACAAGCTACCATCCCTGGATTTTAGGTATGTGCTGAGAATCCAAACTCAGATCCACTCATTCCATTTCTAATAGCATTCCATGCCCCTAACTAATGAAATCAGGGCTTTAACATGAGAGAGAGCTCTCTCCCAATCTCACCCACCAAGAAGTGGAAGCATTAAGTCTATTTAATGAACAAAACATAATTTCTAAAAATAGTGTTGCACACTAAAAAACATTGTGAATGTTCATTATTTATTACCAAGAAGAAACATAAATGGGTTGGATAGGCACTGTTTTGGATGAGATTATACCAAAGGACCCAGGAGACAGCTTGAAGGGGCTCATACATAAACATAGGCAGAAAGAGATTATAACTTATTAAAAATAGGAATTAAGTCTGGGCGTGGTGGTGCACGCCTTTAATCCCAGCACTCGGGAGGCAGAGGTAGGAGGATCGCAGTGAGTTCGAGGCCACCTTGAGACTACATAGTGGATTCCAGGTCAGCCTGGGCCACAGTGAAACCCTACCTCAAAAAAAAAGAAAAAAGAAAAATAGGAATTAATAAGTGCATGCTGACATAAAGGAAGGAATGGATGAAGGACAGAAAGGGCTGTGCATAAGTGAAGAAGAAAAGAAGAAGGTTCTGGGAGAGATGGCTTAGTGAACGAAGCACGTGCTGCATAAGCATGCAGACCTGAGTTCAGATCCTCAGAACTCACATAAAGCCAGATGTTGTAGCAGGAAGATGGAATCCCAGAACACCCGCATCAAGAAGGAAGAAGGAAGGCGGAGGCAGGAGAAAATGGCAGGAAGCTCACAGGTCAGCTAGCCTAATGAATGCAGCCTGGTGAACAAGGAGAGATGCTACCTCAAACAAGATGTAAGGTGAGGACTGACACTTGGAATTTTCTTTTTTTTTAATTAATTAATTTATTTATTAATATATTTATTTGAGAGTGACAGACAGAGAGAGAAAGAAGCAGATAGAGAGAGAGAGAGAATGGGCGCGCCAGGGCCTCCAGCCAGTGCAAACGAACTCCAGATGCGTGCACCCCCTTGTGCATCTGGCTAACGTGGGTCCTGGGGAATCGAGCCTCGAATTGGGGTCCTTAGGCTTCACAGGCAAGCGCTTAACTGCTAAGCCATCTCTCCAGCCCGACACTTGGAATTTTCCTCTCACCTCTACTCACCGTGGTGAGCACACATGTGCACACACACACACACACACACACACACACAGCCGGTAGGAGACATTTCAGATCCCACTCTCTTCATTCTCACCCCATTCTCCTGGCACATTCTGGATCGCAGTGAAAACCTTGTTTCCCAAGATCTGAAGCTTTTCTTCTTGCATGTGATCCCCCTGGAACCCTTTTCTCCCAATGTATATCCATCCATGCAGCCTGGAAGAGCAAACCAATAACTGATTCTGACCTGGGTGGTGTCAAGATGCGTGTTTTTGCCTAGGCTAACAAGTGAGTTAGCTAATCTTCAAAGAGGGTGCCAGCCAATGCCACTCAACAACATGAACGGCAATTTGCTTTGGGGGAAGAAAAAGTCATTTCAACATGAAAATTGACTTCACCACAATATGTCTGATGAAAACAGGGTCATAAAGGAACTGCTGGCAGGCCTACCTCCCTGCACCGCCATTCGTGGGCCTGGTAATCCCCTTTTCTCAGGCATGCTGCAGCAATGGAAAATGAGGCCTCCAGTGGGAAATCAGGTTGGGACATTTTGTTTAAACCTCTGAAGCAATGAAGCAGGACTGTTCACACATTGTACAGTCGTAAGAAATGCAATCAGCAATCACTCCGTGATTTCTACGTGAACACATAGCAATGGTTCCATATCACTACGCATCACTCAACCTTGAAAAGACTTTGTTTATCCTGCCTCTTCTTACTGATTACATCCAATGCCCAAGACATCATAGCTAATCACATATCATTTGAACATCAGATCCTGCAATGACTTCAGCTTGCTCATGAACTCAACAAGGCACTTTAAGCCTCCTGCTAGTCGACACCAGACAAGGGCTGGAGAGATGGCTCAGCAAGAAAGTGTTTGCTGCACAAACATAAGAACCTGAGGTGACCGGCAGCACTCATGTAAAAGGGGGCGGAGGGAAGTCAGGCCCTCACATGCCTGGCTGTAATCCTAGTACTGAAATAGGAAGAGACTGGAGGATCCCTGGGATTCCCTGGTCAGCTAGTCTCATCAAAGCATGGTGAGCTCCAAGTTCAGTGAGAAATCCTGTCTCAGAGAAATAAGGTGAGAGAACAATAGAGGAGACACCTAATGTCCTCCACACACGTAAGCACCTGTGTGTGCGCGCACACACACACACACACACACACACACACACACACACACTACCTTCTACACATCAAACAGACTATACCACAAACACATAAAAAATATCAAAATAAATAAATAAATAAAAGAACACCAGACCAGAGCCTATGACTACAGGGCAAGGTCATACTAATTCTTTGACACTCCAGGGTTTTACAAAACTAGGCATGCCCACCTTTTATACATCTTTTCTCTGGTCCTTCCTCACAGGTATTAGCAGTGACAATGGCTTTAGTGGGGCAGGCTTGTTTTAAGACTATGAGTTGTTTTGGTATTCAGAAGGCCCTCTTCCTTGTTACTGAGATGTTTAACTGATGAGAGAAGACCCACCCTAAATGTGGATGGCATCATCCCGTGGCCTGGGGTGGGGGGCATTCTGGACTGAACGAAAAGAAGGAAGTGAGGGCTGTAGAGATGGCTTAGCAGTTAAGGCACTTGCCTGCGAAGCCTAAGAATTCATGTTCAAATCTCCAGGTCCCACGTAGCCAGATGCACAGTGACGTCAGCGTGCAATGTCACACATGCACACAAGGGGACACAGGCATCTGGGGTTTGTTCACAGCAGCTAAGGCCCTGGTGCACCCATTCTCTCCCGCACCCCCCCCCCTCTCAAAAATAAATAAATAAGAAAAAGGTGAGCTGAATAGCAGCATTCATCTCTCTCTGCTGTCCGACTGCGGACACAATGTGACTATCTGCCTCACACTCCTGCCACCATGATTGGCTGTGTCTCTTTAAAGAATAAGCCAAAATAAACCCCTCCTCCCTTAGAGTTGCTTCTTGTCAGGTATTTGGCCACAGCAGCAAGAAAAGCAACTAAAACAGTGCCCCTCAAGTGGCTGGTGCAGGGTGTGACATGACTCTTCCATGTGGAGATTAGGCTGTGCCTGGCTCTGAATCACTCTACATTATACAGAACAACGGCTGTCAGGTTGAGCCTTGCCCTGAATGACTCCATTTTCTAAAGCAGTAGTTGGCTCCATTTGGAGTGTGAACGCTGAGGCAGAATGATTCTGCGTCTTTGTGTAAATCCAGCACCAGCCACGACGCACAGGCCAATAAGTAACTTGTTTATGCAAATAAAATACCTCCACCTATGCATTCATCAAACTAAGTTCAGGAACACATGGGCACACAGGCATCTCAAAACTGTATCAGAAGAGCCAGACCAGTAAAATTATCAAACACACCAGAGTCCTACGCCTCTAACAAACAATAAGAGGGATACCTAACTCTGGGGGATGGGGCACCCATGAGCTCTGTCCTCAGACCATCTGGGACATGTGTCATGGGAATGATAGGTGATGACCTCC
This sequence comes from Dipus sagitta, assembly GCA_036346955.1. Taxonomy (NCBI): domain Eukaryota; kingdom Metazoa; phylum Chordata; class Mammalia; order Rodentia; family Dipodidae; genus Dipus; species Dipus sagitta. Next base: position 5,376,581 of record CM070771.1, read on the forward strand.
CAAAGCTGACCCCCAAGGCTTCAGCCAACCACAGTGTCCTTGCTCAGCATGTTCAAGCCTCTCTGCAACTGGCTTCATTATATCAACAACTTAGCTAATCACCCAGAAATCTTTCTTTGCTTCCATATCAGCTATCTGTTTTTGCCTTCAGTAAGCTCTTTTGAGCCCTATAGCCTCATGTTGTGAGATGTGGTCCTCTGAGAAGAACAACCATTACCATCTTTATCAAAAGCTGCTGTGGGCTTGGAGATGTGGCTCAGCAGCTAAAGGCACTTTCTTGCAAATCCAGTAGGGCTGGGGTTCAATTCCCCAGTATCCACATAAAGCCAGATGCACAAAGTGGTGCAAGCATCTGGAGTTTGTTTGCAGTCCCAAGAGGTTCTGGAAGGCCCATTCCCTCTCTCATTCTCTGCTTGAAAATTAATTAATTAATTTTTTTTTAAGCAGCTGCGACCACACATGAGAGACTCTCAAGATCCTCTTGGTGCCTGAGGCTACATCCATTCTGAGCTGAGTATAAATCAACATGCCCACCAGAGCAAGATAAGAACTCAGTGCTGGGCTGGGGAGAGAACTCAATCAGCACAGTATTTGCCTGGCAAGCATGCGGACCTGAGTGTGATCATCGACAACCCATGTAAAATGTCAGGCATGGTGGCATGAGCTTCTGATCCAAACACTGGGAAGGTAGAGAGAGGAGGATCCCTGGAGCTCACTAGCAAGCCAGTCTATCCTGATTGACAAGCTCAGGGCCAACGAGAGAACCTGTCTGGAAAAAGCAGTGGACAGTGTTTCTGAGGATGATGTCCACGGTTGTCCTCTGGCCTCCACACACATATATACATGCATGCATACATACAAACATGCATATACCACATCCACATGCAGAAAAAAAGAAACCTTAGGGCTGAAGAGGTGGCTTAGTGGTTAAGGCGCTTGCTTGCAAAACCAAAGGATCCCAGCGACTCTCCAGGGCCCATGTAAGCCAGATGCACAAGCTGGCACATGCATCTGGAGTTCATTTGCAGTGGCTGGAGGCCCTGGCGTGCCCATTCTCTCTCTCTCTCTCTCTCTCTCTCAAGTAAATAAATTAATTAAATATATTTTTTAAAAAAAGAGAAACCTCAATGCTCACATTAGGCACCACAGGTGAGCAAAATCGATCAATGCACCTTCCTTACAAATCAGTCTCAATTAATCAATGATTTTTGTTTGTTTGTTTGTTTGTTTTTGAAGTAGGGTCTCTCTCTAGCCCAGGATGACCTGGGATTCACTACGTAGTCTCAGGCTGGCCTCAAACTCACAGAGATCCTCCTACCTCTGCCTCCCGAGTGCTGGGATTAAAGGCATGCGCCACCATGCCTGGCCACAAGTGAACAATGTTAAGAGTGACCTTTCTTGCTTATAGATCTGCATTCTGTTCTTAAGAGGATACTTGAGGATCTGCCTCTAACACCCTTGGGCTAAAGTGGTCCTACCTGGCAATGTGCATTACTGCTAAGACACCATTCCTAAGCGTGAGCTCCCCCACCAGAAGATATGCCTATCTTGCTCTGCCCTCAAGGCACCTCTGGGGTAGTGATGGCTAGACCTTGATGCAGAATTGTCAGTCCCCCACCCCTGTACTGTGGTTCCAGGAAGGTGTCAGCCACAGGCTCTCTCAGGGTAGGGAGGTCTCTATGGTACCTTAGCTAGGTGCCCATCACCACAGGATGTCACCTTGGCAGTTCTTTATTCTGCTGGTGCTGACATTTGATGGATCCTTTAAAGCTCTCTGCCTGGCATCCATCTGGGAAGTTGGTCCTGGCTAACCCAGGCTGTGGAATTCACAACACTCTGTCCTAGCATTCCCAGCTATCTTGAGACATGATTTTTTTTCGTGTTTCCAAGGCAACCTGAAGCACCAACAACTCACATCTTAGCACAGTGGAGCAGACTTTGGCCCCAAAGGAAAAAAAAAAAATCTTTGTGAATTAGAAACCAGGGTGGAGATATCTAGGACTGGGTCACAAAACAAGATGTGCTGTGGCCATCCTTTGCCTGGTAATATGTCCAGACTGAGGTATTCCCTCCTGGAGGCACCTCAACATGTGAAGACAAACCCACTGCCGTCCTGACACAGGTAGCCCCCTAGGGCAAACTGTTTCCTCCGTGTCAAGATCACTCACTTTGAGAGATAATCCTCCCACAATGAGAATCTTCTGGATGGTGGAAGCTCAGAAGCCCCCAGTTACATCTGATGTTGCTCCAGGATAAGTGTCTTAGTCTGTTTTCTGTTGTTAAGTACAAAGAACAGAAGGTTGACTTGGCTCATGGTTCTGGCTTGTCACACCTGGCAAGGGTCAGAGTGGAAAAATGACAGCCATGTTCCGAAGGGGTCAAGTACATGGGGTGGTCCTACTTTAGAATAATATATTCTTGTGGGAACAAGTCCAGTCCTGTGATAACTTCATGAATCCCTTCCAAGAGTGATGTGCCAATGACTTAATCACCTTCCACCAAACCTCACCTCTTAGAGATCAACCACCTTTCCATACTGCTGTACCAGGGACCAAAGGCTCCAGCACAAGAACCAAACCACAACAGTGGTGTGGCTTAAATGTCACTGTCCCACCTGCCCTTACTGATCATGCCACTAACAAGAGCTTTAAACACGTAGACTTCACATCACAAAGTATTTACTAAATTCCTAACCGTGGGTGAACAGTCCCATGGGCTTGGCATGTTCAAAACTAGATGAGAGTCACTGAGGCACACTCGAGTCAGAGACCTGTTATCAACATCTATGAGGCTGATATACATAGAATAGCATAAATTCCAGTCAACGTGATGCAAACACAAAATATCATCCTAATTTGGTCATAAATACTAGCAGAAGGAACGAGTGATGAATTCATCTGTTTTAGGGAGAGAGTTTGCGTCACAGTATGAGAATCAGTGGTCGCAGTTAATTCATCCCTTTGCTGACCCATTCATAAAATGTTTCTCCACCACAATTTACACCTCCCACTAAATTAAATAAACAGATCTAAAGATCAAGTGAAGTATTGTCTGGGTCTTTAAAACCTCCTGATCCCAGGAGATAGAGAATACACACACACACACACAAAAAAGTCACTGAAAGATGATGGGAACAGCAGTAAATAGACACGAAAATTATCAACATGTAGAAAAGGGAGAGATCGGCTCAGGAGAGTTTAAATTTACATCTATCCAGTCAGCCAGTAGCTTCACAAATATTTGTTTTTGAGGCCCAGTCATATGCCAGGTTCCCCACTGCAGACCAGGAATACAGCAGCGATGAGATCAACACAAGACCGTGCAGGTTAGCTCCGCTTATATGGAATGGTACACCCCATCCACGGAGACAGAGAGCAAGGCAGTTGTCTAGGGCTGGAGGGGTTGAAAAGAAGTGGAGATAATTAGCTGGTATCTGGAAAAGGACCTTGGAAGTGACAGAAATGTTTTACAATTGATTGTGGCAGTAGTTGCACAATTCTGGGACTATACTAAGAATTGTTGACTTGGGCTGGAGACATGGCTCATAGGTTAAGGTGCTTGCCTGCAAAGCCTAAGGATCCAGGTTTGATTCTCCAGGACCTATGCACAAGGTACCACATGTGTCTGGAGTTTGTTTGCAGCAGAGGCCCTGGCATGCCCTCTCTCTCTCTCTCTCCCTGCTACTTTCTCTCTCCTACTCTCTCTCTCTCAAATAAACACATAAATTTTTTTTAAAAAAAGAATCATTCCCTATGGAGATAAAGATAATGAACTCCAAGGAGAAGCTCCCATTAGCCTTCATCCAAAAGAAAGGCTACAACCATCAAATTCTCTCTCAATTAGGCTGGAGGGATGGCTTAGCTGTTAAGGTGCTTGCCTGCAAAGCCACAGGAACCAGGTTTGATTCCCCAGGACCCACGTTAGCCAGATGCACAAGGGGACGCACGCGTCTGGAGTTCGTTTGCAATGGCTGGAGACCCTGCGCATCCATTCTCTCTCTCTCTCTCTCTCTCTCTCTCTCTCTCTCATAAATAAATAAATAAATATATTTTTTAAATCTCTCTCAATTAACAATGTCTATCCCCTTTAACATATCCTGATCTTACTTTCCATTGGAGAATCTGTTTTTGTTTTCCAGAGAGCAGCGAGAGCAGAGGACAACCATAATCTACTAAACAAGACAAGAATAGGTAGCTGACTTCCTGACAGGAGATGAACCACTCCTCACATAGCAGCCAGGGCCCAGGTGAAACCACAGAGAAACTGGCAAGTGTGCTGCTTCCACAGCAGGACCTGATAACCTGAGCCAGGGTGATGGAGGCAGACACAGAGGTACTCAAAATGCGCCAAAGCAGAAATCCAGAAGCTGCTGAGAAGTCAACTCTAAAGGAAAATTAAAGCGCACCCACCAAGGCTCAAGTAAGTTTGCAGAAGAGGGGGTGGGAAGGATGTAAGAGGATGGGAAGGAATTATAAGGGACACTGTCCTCCCCACAATGACAGACTACTGCTCTCACAACTCATAACCTACAACTCCATAGTGAATACCAGCAATTGCACAGAGGAGGGCCCTCAGTGCAATGGGGGTAAGGAGGAGGGAAATGATGGTACCAACATGTGATGCGTCCATACAAAGTTTCTACTTCATAAAAAAATGAATCATTGACTTGTGACTTTAACGATTTCATTAATTTATATTTACCTATATATTTTTGTGGTAATGTGAAATGAATCCAGAGGTATGTACATGCTAGGCCACGCCCCCAGACCCTCATTGGAGGATTCTAGGCAGGAGCTCTACCACTGAGCCACGCCTCTAGCCCCTCACTGGGGGATTCTAGGCAGACTCTCTACTATTATGCCATTCCCCCATCTCCTCGCTGTGAGATTCTAGGCAAGTGTTTGTTTTACTCTTTACTTTGAGACAAGGTCTCAATTAAGCTGACCAGACTAGCCTTAAACTAACTCTCAAGGTCAGGCTTACCTTAAATTTGTGATCCTTCTGCCTTAGTCTCATGGTTAGCTAGGATTACAGGCTAGCGCTAAGAAGTTTAGCTTTGATTATACACTTTTAACAATGAATCATATGACTTAAGGAATATATGTCAATAAAGTTGATTTTTTTTAGAAAATCATGCTGGTAGCAGAAACACAGGAAGAGTTCACAACAGCTGGTGATGACATCTAAGATGGAGATGTCCAGGCTCCTATGGAAGGTACTCAGGGGCTTCCAATAGCACCTAGTGAGAGAAAGATATGGAAGATTTCCCAGAGGAAGTGACATTTTGATGAAATGTTTTCCAGAGAAAGACTCAGGCAAAGTGAGAATATAAAACAGTTCTAAGAAGAGAGAAGAAAACACATGATGTCCTTGAAAACCTGAAGAAAGTTATGGAAAGTTAAGCACAAGCCATCGTACGAAGGGCCTTACAAGTTTTTGGAGCCTGGGACTTCATCTCAATGGTAAAGGGAAACCTACTTGGGGACCTTAAGAGAGGATGGACAGCTCGGTGTGGTGTTTCATGCCTGTAATCACAGCACATGAGAGGCAGATTAGAAAGCTTGAAAACATCTGACTCTTATATGTGAATCACTAAGTTAATCCTGGACCTGCTTTCTTGCTTCTTACCATGTGAGATTTTAAAAAGAAACAGAGGGCTGGAGAGGTGGCTTAGCTGTGAAGGCACTTGCCTGCAGAGCCAAAGGACCCAGGTTCCATTTCCCCAGTACCTACGTAAAGCCAGATGCACAAGATGGCACAAGCATCTGGTGTTCGTTTGTAGTGGCTGAAGGCCCTGGCATGTCCAATCTCTCTTTTTTTCTCTCTCTCTCTCAAATAAATAAATAACAATTTTTGAAGAAAAAAAAAAAACAAGAAACAGAGCGAGAGGGTGTTTTGCAGTGGTAGTCTAAAGGATGGGATGTGAATTGTCCTCCACAGGTTCATGGGTGTCAACACTTGGTCCTCAGCAGGTGGCGCTGTTTGGGAAGGTTGTGGAACCCTTTAGATGTGGAGCCTCCCTAGAGGTCACTGGGGGAGGGTCTTGAGGTTTTATAGCATACTCCCACTTCCTGTCTGTCTCTTCTTTCTGGTCCTCCAAAGATGTGAGAAAGCAGCCTTATGCTCCCGCCTCCAGGACCTCAAGCCACTCCCACTGCCTTGCCTTCTCTATCACGATGCACGTATATCCCTTCAAACCATGATCCAGAATAAACTGGTCTTTCCCCTAAATTGTTCGTTCCAAGTGTTTTGTCACCAGGATGAGAAATTTCATTAATTCAGTTACAGAGTCTGTTTAGTATGTGTGAGGTTCTAGGTTCAATCCCCAGCATGCCAAAAAATCATAATAAAAGTAATAACTTCAAAAGAAACAAAAAAGCATCTCTTAGGTGAAGAGGCTTTGTTTGAGGTATTCTATCTATTGCAACTAACAACATCATCCATGAATAGATGGGCAATGCCAGGGATGCTGCCTGTGGATATTTTAAGAAGCACAAATAATAATAATAATAACGGGGGAGGACTGAATTGGCAGATCAATATCATTAACTGCCACTGGAGGTGAGGCAGACAGATGTCCCAAAGCGTGTGACCACCAGCTTGACAGGCACCCTGTCAATCGCCACGTCAGGGAAGACAGACAGAGAAGCAGATGTGGGCAATTTGGACGTCCCTTTGAGATTTGCAAGGGAAGGCAGCATGGGAAAGGACAGAAAGGCCTGGGCTGGTCTGAGCATCCAACCCTAACGAGTCCACCTGGCAGTGTCCCATCCTACCAGATTGCCTTACAAATGACACCACGACAACAGAGAACAACATGGCTCTTCTATGAGATGCTGGCAAGAGATGGGAACGACCACTCCCCTTTGAGTTCTCACAGTGGACATGGGAAGGAGGCACTGGGGTATTTGTTCACCAGCATTAAAGAACGCTTCATTTTTATACAACACAGCGGTGAGCCCTTAAGGCCCAATTGTTGTCGAACATGGAGTTTTCTAGATGAGGAGACAGAGGTAGGAGGATCACTGTGAGTTTGAGGCCAGCCTGAGACAACTTAGTGAATTACAGTTCAGCTTGAGCTAGAGCAAGACCCTACCTTGAAAAACAAAATAATAATAATAATAATAATAATAATAATAATAAATGGTAATAGAAGAGATCCAAGAATGTAAAGAAATATCAGAATAAGAAGCTCGGTATGGTGGTGCATGCCAAGAATCACAAGTTTGAGACAAGCTTGGAATACAAAGATTCCCCTATAATAAAAAAAAAAAGAGCTGGAGAAATGGCTTAGTGGTTAAGTTACTTGCCTGTGAAGCCCAAGGACCCTGGTTTGATTCCCCCTGTACCCATGTAAAGCCAGATGCACAAGGTGATACATGTGTCTGGAATTTTTTTTTACAGTGGCTAGAGACCCTGGTGTGCTCATTCTCATTTTCTCTCTCTCTCTCTCTCTCTCTCTCTCTCTCTCTCTCTCTCTCTTTCTGTCTCTCTTCTCTCTGTCTCTTTCTGCTTGCAAATTAAATAAAATATATTAAAAGAAAAACAATGCTTGGCAAGGTGACATATGTGTCTGGAGTTCCTTTGCAGTGGATGGAGGTTCTGGTGCACCCATTTCCCCTCTCTCTCTCTCTTTCTCTCTCTCCCTCTCCCTCCCTCCCTCCCTCTTTCTCTCTTTCAAATAAATAAATAAAAATTTAAAAAATTTTAAGTATGTAATGAAGGGATTTGAGGCGGCTTAGCAGTTAAGGCACTTGCCCAAAAAGCCAAAGGACCCAGGTTCTATTCCCTAGTATCCACGTAAAGCCAGATGCATAAGGTGGCGCATGGGTCTGGAGTTCGCTTGCAGTAGCTAGAGACCCTGGTGTACCCATTCTCATTCTCTCTTCTCTCTCTCTCTCCCTCCCTCCCTCCCTCCCTCCCTCTCTCCCTCCCTCAAATAAATAAAATATTTTTTTAAAAAAAACACTGCTTGACTGGAGAAAAGACTCAATGGTTAAGTGCGCTTCCTGTGCAAGTATGAAGACCTCAAATTTGAGTCTTCAAAACCCACATTCAAAAGCTGGGTGTGGAGCTAGAGAGATGGCTTTGCAGTTAAGGCACTTGCCTGCAAAGCCAAAGGACCCAGGTTCAATTCTCCAAGACCCACATAAGCCAGATACAAAAGATGGTGCATGCATCTGGAGTTCGTTTGCAGTGGCCGGAGGCCCTGGCACACACATTCTTTCCCTCCCTCCCTTCCTCCTCCTCCTTCTCCTCCTTCTTCTTCTTCTTCTCTCTCTCTCTCTCTCTCTCTCTCTCTCTCTCTCTCTCTCTATCTATGTCTGTGTCTCTCTCCCTCCCTCAAATAAATAGAAAATAAAATGTTTTCAAAAATAAAAACAATAGGGGTACTGGAGAGATGGCTTAGTCGTTAAGGCGCTTGCCTGAAAAGCCAAAGGATCCCAGTTCAATTCTCCAAGACCCATGTAAGCCAGATGCACAAGGGGGCACATACATCTGCAGTTCCTTTGCAGTGGCTGGAGGCCCTGGTGCACCCATTCTCCCTCTCTCTCTCTCTCTCTCTCCCTCTCTCTCTCTCCCTCCCTCTTTCTCTCTCTCAAATAAATAAACAAATGAATATATTTTAAAAATATAGGAAAGCTGGGTGTGGCCACGAGCATCTGTAACCTCTTGTTCTTGTCTGAGCCAGAGATTCTTGCTGATCCCAGAACTCGCCATTTTTTCACAAGTGCTGTTGATTTCTGGGTCTCTGCTCCCCTAAAGAACTCAGTGGGGCTTGTGGAAACAATGGCAAGTTCTGGGATCAGCAAGAAACTCTGGCTCAGACAAGAACAGGAGGAAAGGCAATGAAGTGAGATGCTCAACTTTCTGCTCCAGGCCCACAGGCAAGTGCACCTGCTCGAGGTGAGCTCATGAAGTACTGCTTAGGCACACGCATGTGCCTGCACTGTGCACTCCACATTACAGACACTAGCACACACACACGAGGGCAAAGAGGGTGCTGTAGACTAGGGAGATGGCTCAGTGGGTAAGGTGCTTGCCACTCAGTCATGAGGGCCTGAGTTCAGATCTCCAGAACCCACATAAGATATGGGGTATGGTGGTAGGTACATGCCTGTAATCCCAGCATTGGGTAGGGTGAGCCAGGAGGATCCCAAGGGCTTGTATAACACACACACACACACACACACACACACAACAACAACAACAACAACAACAACAATAAAATTGAAGCAGTAACAAAAACAATACCTAAGCAACTAGCAATAACCAAGTCTCTGAGGTCGCTGTGCTAATTGCACAATACAGAAAAGATCCCCTCCATTGAGAACCAGTATGTGGGCATTCTAGTTTCAACACCTCCAATTCTATGCACTGTGAATCTGCAAAGACCTGGTATCCTTAAGGCCACTGTGGGAGGAAAGTTGTTCATAGGCTCTGCTTGATCGCTAAATTCAGTGTGGGTCAATTAATTTATTCTGGGTCAAGGCAGTTGGCTGGATGTGTAAGAATTCATGAAATATTTATGAAACATCACAGTGGTGTCAGAGTGCTCTAATGACTGATCATACAAAGCTCTTTTCACGAACACTGAAGACAGGTTACGGAAGACAGGGTCCTGGTAATAAAGATAACCACGTACTATGAGCTCTCAACACACGAACTTAGTAACCATGAACTTGAGGAAGGAATTAATGCCCAGGTCAGGTGTGCGTTTAATGTCACTTTAACCCATAAGAATTTCTTTTCCTCTCTCTATTTTTTTTCTTTTTTAAAAGAATCATTTTTGTGTATATGGGCATGCATGTGCTATGACACACTTAGGAGGGAAAGTATATCTTATCTACTGTCAAGGTTATAAGAAAAAATTTCAAGTAGCAGGTGATTAATGAAGGGATGTAAAGAGAATACGTCTGGGCTGGAGAGATGACTTAGTGGTTAAGGCACTTAGCTGCGAAGCCTAAGGACCCAGGTTCAATTTCCCAGTACCTACATAAACCAAATGCACAAGGTGGCACATGTGCCTGGAGTTCATTTGCAGTAGCTAGTGGCCCTGGCGTGCCCATTCTTTCTCTCTCTCTACCTGCCTCTCTCTCACACACAAATAATTCAATAAAAATGTTTAAAATACATCTGAGGATTGTATATAAAGGCTAATCGTCAAAGGAGTTTACACTTGAAGGACAGTATAGACTTACGGTATCTTAAGGAAAGAGCAGAGGTGAGATAGAACTGCTGATTTCACGTGTAAAGGTGGCAGAGATTGTGGCTGACGTGTCAGCTTTTTAAATGGAACAGCGGAGAATATATGAAGCCAGCATATATAAGATTCGTGAAGTGTATCTATTGCTTGGGATTAGCACTGTGCCAGCAAGGCAGGTGTGGGGCTGGGTTAAAGGTTCCGCTTTTGGGCTGGAGAGATGGCTTAGCAGTTAAGCGCTTTCCTGTGAAGCCTAAGGACCCCGGTTCGAGGCTCAGTTCCCCAGGACCCACGTTAGCCAGATGCACAAGGGGGTGCACGCATCTGGAGTTCATTTACAGAAGCTGGAAGCTCTGGCACGCCCATTCTCTCTCTCTCTCTCTCTCTCCTCTCTCTCTCTCTCTGCCTCCTTCTCTCTGTCGCTCTCAAATAAATAAATAAACAAAAAAATTTTTTAAAAAAGTTCGACTTTGAATCTCAACAGGAAGGGACATGTACAATAAAGGAAAGATTGTATAACTCAAGTCTGCCAATCGAAATAGAGAACCTTGCCAACTGTGCCCCTTGGCAACAGACTCCTCCTCATGGACTTTAGAAAGAAACCCTGGGCAATACCCAGTAACCCACGGCCCTTGAGTATGCTTCCACTTAGGTTACCACGTCCCCTCTTGCAGTGGACTCTTGCTTTGTTCTTACTAAAGTGCCTGTTGTTTTACCGTGTGTGTGTGTGTGTTTTCCTATTTGTTGAATAAAATGCCAGGCACCTGGAAACACTCACAGACCGCCAGTAACAAGACAATGAAGATATTATAAATATCCACTGGAGTTGGGAAGATGGCTCAGTGGGTAAAGCGCTTGCCTTGAAAGCATGAGGATCTGAGTTTGATCCTAGTATTCACCTAAAAAGCCACGTGCAGCAGCACATGCCGCCCATAATTCCAGCACTGAGCAGCTGGGGCTTTCTGGCCAGCCAATCGAGCCCATTTGGTGAACTTCAGGCCAACGTAAGGCCCTGTCTCAAAAGAAAGATGGAACAGCATCTGAGGAATGCACCCGAGGTTGCCCTCTGCCCTCTTCACGCATGCATACACTCAGACACACACACACACACACACACACACACACACACACACACACAAAGAAGGTATCAGGTTGGAGAGATGGTGTAGTGGATAAGACACTTTGCCTGCAAAGCTTAAGGAACTGGGTTCAATTCTCCAGAACCCACATAAGCCAGATACACATAGTGGCATCTGGAGTTCGTTTGCAGTGGCTAGAAGCCCTGGCGTGCCCATTCTCTCTCTCTCCCTCTAATAAATAAATAAATAAATCCATTATACTCAAAACCTTCCATGGTCCACTTTCAATCCATCCCTTCCTCCATGCACTTGCCTGCCTCTCACCAACTGATCTGCCTTCTGAAACTGTTATGGGAAACTGAGGCACACAGGTCTGGCACCAGAGACAGAGTGGAGGGTCAGAAGATTTACTCATGTCAACATGGACTCAGGGGAATCACTTCCAAAGCCTGAGTCCGGAGCTCTGATAGCTCAGAGGTTTTATAACAGCACAGCAGGCAGTCTGACATCACCGTGAGTTCTTTACACTGTTGGTGGGTTAAAATTCTGGGCTACATGACTGGAAACTGCAAGTGGAAAATTAGAGACGTTCAGGGGAGTTTGTCTACGGCTACACTAACCAGCTAACGGGGTGCAGCTGCATAGACAGGGAGGAGACTCGGGGTCATGCTGTCTCCCTGGTAAAGGCTTACATGACAGAAACTGTTTCAGAGGATCATCTGGGTCTGGCTTCTCTGTCACCTTTATTCTACCACAAACAACAGACTATTCTTCATTCTCTAGAACTTGCATGTCAATGGAATGGTAAAATATGGGCTTGTGTCTCTGGCTTCTTCTTTGGGCTTATTTTGAGGTTTATCAGTGTTATTATGGTATCAGTAGCTCATGCTTCTGTGTTTCTGGGCAGTAGTCTACTGTACGGATATTCCACAATTTATTCATTCACTCACTGATGAATAGGTTTAGGTTTTTTACCTTCAGCAAGGTTTTGACTAATTATAAATAAAAGTCCTTTGGCTATTTTCTTCCACCTCTCTGTGTAGACATGTTTTTATTTTCATGGGACAAACACTCAAATTATGGGATGGGTGGTTGGCACTATAGGTTGATATTTAATTCTGTGTGTGTGTGTGTGTGTGTGTGTATGTGTGTACACATGTGTGGAGGCCAAAGGAGAATGCTAGGTGTCCTTCCTCCATCACTTATCCACGTAGTTCCTTAGGATACAATCTCTCTCTGGATGTAGAGCCGCTGTTTGTCACAAGCCCCAGCGATTCTTGGGTCACTGGTCCCCACAGGATTGGGGTTACTGATGTGCATGGCCACACCTAGCTTTTTATGTGGGTAACACAGAGTCAAACCCAGATGATCTTGGGCCTTCGTTTGTGCTTGAGGCAAGCACTCTTGCCCACTAAGCCATCTCCCTGGCCTGATATTTAATTGTTCAAGAAATTGCTGAGCAGTGGTACCATTTAAAATTCTCACTATAAGCGTGTGAAATGTCCACTTATTTGACATCCTTGTCAACCTTATATTATTAGCCTTTGATCTTAGCTGTTCTACAGGAGCAACATGCAGTTGTTAATTTTACCTGTATTTTTCCTAATGATTAATGGGTATGCCTGGTTCCTTGTGTTTATTAGCTATTTACATTTTTTCATTTGTGAGCCTCCTGTTCAAATATTTTATTGGACTTATTTCCTTATTATTGAACTGTGGGAGCCCTTTATGTCTTCTAGATATAAGCTCTTTGATTGAACACATGTTGCAATGATAGTCTTCCAGTCTGTGGTTTGTCTTTTCAGTTTTAAAAGAGTAGACATTGCACACCAAACATTTTTTTCACAAACTTAAATGTATCATTATTTGTCGTGATTCCTGCTTGCTCTGTCTGATTTCAGAAATATTGATTGCAATATCACAGACAGTTCACCAAGATTTTTTCTAATGTTTTATATAACTTTCATTTTTTTCTATTTATGTTTATGATCAATTTTGAGTTAATTTTTATATATGGGATGAGGTAATGATTGGTGTTATTTCTTTGACCATCTGGATATTCAGATGTTGCAGTACTATTTATTAACAACAAACATACTGATAGGTATGGTGGCTGATGCCTGAAATCCCACTACCCACAGGGCTGAGTTGTAAATTTTATTGTTGAGTTCAAAGGCCAGCCAGGACTACATAGCAAGCCCATGTCTCAAAAAAAGGGGGCTGGAAAGATGGCTCAGCAGTTAAGGTGCTTGCCTGCAAAGCCTAATGACGCAGGTTTGATTCCCCAGTACCCATGTAAATCTAGATGCACAAAGTGGCGCATGCACCTGGAGTTTGTTTACAGCTACAGGAAGTCCTGATTCTCTCTCTTTCTCCATGCAAATAAACAAATAAAATATTTGAAATTGATTAAGAAAAAAACAACCAACCAACCAACCAACCCACCAAGCAAACAAGCACATCCTCTTTTTCTACTGACTAGCACTAGCACTTGGTAAACTATCAATTCACCACATATATGTAAGCCTATTTCTTGAGTCTACTCTGTTCCATTCATCTATAAATCTTTACTTTTGCATTGTTATACCTTCAAAATAACTTGAAAATCAGCTGAACTTTGCCCTCTAACTCCTTTATAATTTTTTTTACTTTGGCTTCTCCCAAATATTTACCATATCCATATGTATTTTAGAATCTAAAATGTTAATCTCTATTTTTAAACCCTGACCAAGTTTTTGTCAGACTGATCTTAAATCTACAGATCAATGTGGAGTGAATTAACCTCTTACAGAATTGAGTATTCTAATCCATTATTAAGCTTTTCTTTAAGGCCTAAATAACCTTAAATTATAGCTTTCAAATCCAAAGTCTTATGTATGTATTTGGTTAGTCTTTCTATATGCTATTTCATTCATATTTTTTTTGGTATTACTGTAATGCAATGTAATTGATAGTGTTTTCTAGTTTGAGTTTTATGTTCCCTGTTCCTATTAGAATTACTATGTCCATTTATTTAAACTGTATATTCTCTGGCCTTGTTGATTCCTTTATTAGTTCTAGAAATTGTAAATGCTCTGTATTTTAGGAGCCTAGCATATTCCTGACCCCTTGGCTCTCAAGTTGGACTTGGTTAGAGGCAGGCTAACCTTGTAGAGGCTGGGGTGACAATGGTCATTAGTCTATCTAAAGTTCCCCTAGGTGGAATTTCCTGTATGTATTATTCTTAGTTTAGTTACTTAGTAAATCTCAAATCTGCAGTTAAAAACAAAAAAAAACAAAAAACACGGAGCAGCAAGTGTTTTTCAAGGAATATGGATTTGCTTTTTCTGAAGTCCCAGATGAAGACACAGCAGGAACGGGTTACTCAAATTCATCTGAGAATTACTCAGGGGCTTGATCTTGCAGCTTGGAATCTAGGACTCTTCTTCTTGCCTGAGATTTTTAATTGTTTGTGGGGAATATCAACTACATTGTCCCTGGACCTAATTTTCAGCCTGGGCATTCCGGAGACGTGGAGAGAGCTACTTGAATATGGTCAGTAACTTTTCTCTTCCTCCTTTCTCATTTATTATTACTGTGTATTCACTGCAAAAAAATGGCTTTTTATGACATTGAAATATGCCCACATTATGCACTTTGATCATGTTCATCCCCCATCATACTCTTTGCCTTCCTTCCCTCCCACTTACCCATTCCTCTTTTCCCTTCTGCTTTCTATAGCGCACAAACACGACACACTCTCTCAATGTAGATTCTGCATACGGGGGAAGCCATGTCACATTTGTCTTTATGAGTCTGGTTTGTTTTGCTTAATGTGGTCTCCAGTTCCATTCATTTACCTACAAATTATATAATTTTATTCTTCTTTATAGATGAATAATACTCGTGTGTGTGTGTACACCCTCACTGAATTTACTCGTTCCTCATTCATCTGTTGCTCTGTATGTAGCCTGGCTCCATAATGTGGCTACTATGAATAGGGCTTCAAAAAAGATGGATGGAACTACAAGCTTCTCTCTCCTGTGCAGACTTAGATTCCTTCTGGAATATACCCAGGAGGGATAAAACTTGATCCTTTTGAGAATTGGTTTGCAAGTGGATGCAGCTACCATGCATCACATTGTCTTACAGTGGATTGCTTTGTGATCAGAGACTGAATGGTGGTTGCTAAGAGAATATGACATATTTTCCTTCTAATTAGCTTCAGATTCACTAAGGCCTTATATAGACAATATAATAGAATTCAAAGACACTAAAAAAAAAAAAAGAATTGGAAGCTGAATGTGGTGGTGTATGCCTTGAAGCTGAGGAAGGTGGGTCATAAGTTTGAGTCCAGTCTGGAATACACAGTAAGACCATTTCAAGATATTTTTTAAAAAGACAGATAGGGAGAGACATAGGGAAAATAAGAACATAAGAGTAGAAACATGGAAAATATATAGAAAATACAATATGACAAATTTCACCTTTTTGAACTATTTTTCCCTTCGTGATCTTTTGATGAAAAGGGAGTATAATGAAAATTCTAGTGTTTCATTCAACAATTATTTATGTCCTACCCCATGAAATATGTATAAATGTATGTGAGAGAGAGAGGGAGGGTAGGTAAAAATTAAGTAAACATTATTGTCTACACCCCTGAAAAATTTATCCTAAAAAGGAATATAAAACTTACCATTAGGAAACTGGAAAATGAAAAGTAGCTTGGTAGAATATATTAACAGTTTTAACAAATAAAAAATATGATAAACTGAATTAGACTGAGAAGGCATCAGAACACACTCTTTCTTACTAAAGTTATAGTCTATAAATATGGTCTTGAAAATATATTGGAAAAGACAGATGGTGAAGTGTCTAGTTTTGTGCAAACATTATAAATAAAACATTTCCTGTAATCCTTGGTATTTTGCTTGGTGCATTTTAAAAGATCTATATTTTAAAGCTCTGGGCTGTAGATCGAGAAGAAAATGTAATTTCACTACTGATGCTAAAACATAAATATGAACCCAAGTAATTTTCTACAGCTTGAATAAATTTTTTAAAAATTATTCACAGTATATTTCACAAATAATCAACTTTTGTGTTCCTGCCCTGAAGATTATCAACTTTGTGGTTTGTGTTTATGAATATTTTATCTAAGGCCCTCTTCTCAACCCATGGCCAAGTTATTCTTTATTTGTAGGAAAATAAACTGTATGTTGAGACCAAGTAAAATAAATTTAATGGTAACTTTAGGGGAAAATAACTTCTCAGGAAAACTTCATGTTAAAAAAAACTATTAAAGGGCTGGAGAGATTGCTCAGTGGTTAAAATGCTTGCTTGCAAAGCCTAAAGGTCCAGGTTCAATTCCCAATACCCATGTAAAGCCAAGCCAGATGCACAGAAAGGCACATGCATCTGGAGTTCATTTGCAGTGGAGCCTCTCTCTCTCTATCTCTTTGCAAATAAATTAGAAATATTTTTTTTTAAAAAAAATCTATTATGGACTAGGAATGTAGCTCAGTTCAGCAGTAAAGTACTTACTTAAAATCACCTAGAGAGAGACTTGGAACATAGCATATTCCTACAATTCCCCAGTGAGGGGCTGGGGATGTGGCTAAGCTGTACAGCACTTGTCCAGAATCCTCTAGTGAGGGGCTGGGGGTGTGGCTCAGTGGTAGAGCTCCTGCCTAGAATCCCCCAGTGAGGGGCTGAGGGCATGGCTCAGTGGTAGAGCTCCTGCCCAGAATCCCCCAGTGAGGGGCTGGGGGCGGGGCTCAGTGGTAGAGCACCTGCCTAGAATCCCCCAGTGAGGGGCTGGGGGCGGGGCTCAGTGCTAGAGCTCCTGCCTAGAATTCCCCAGTGAGGGGGTGGGGGCATGGCTCAGTGGTAGAGCTCCTGCCTAGAATCCCCCAGTGAGGGGTTGGGGGCGGGGCTCAGTGGTAGAACTCCTGCCTAGAATCCCCCAGTGAGGTGCTGGGGCCCTGGCTCACTGGTAGAGCACCTGAGTAGAATCCCTTTCAGCAGTAGACAACTTCCCTTGCATGCCCAAAACTCTGAGTTTGAGTCCCAGCATCATACACACAAAAAAATAGATATATAAGCAGTCAATTTGAAATACTTTTTCTTTCTTGTGTTTCATGTCAAATGTGTTTGCTACAATATAAAGCCCATGCTTTACTAAGCATTAAGTTTATTTTGCTCTTTAAGCATCATAGATTTTTCTAGAAGACATATCTCAAAACAATATATTTTTTCCTTTGTAACAAGCCAGATACTAAATGGAAATTGGTCATTATTTTTAGACTAATATTAACAAAGAGTAAAAAGTGAGATATTTCCTCAAGTGTAAGTAAGTTCTTAGTTGAATTCACATCTGAAGGTTGACCTGAATTAGATGGAGACTCTTTAAAATAAATTGAGTAGGAACTCCACTGAGCAACTGGTTGACATGCAGTACTTATAAAATAAATTGACTAGAATGTCTTCCAAGGGCATTCAGTGGCAAAAAGAGGTAGGTAAGAAAAATATTCCATTAATATTTCTAATGAAGACAGCTCTGAAGGCTAGATAAGTTTCATAGGTAATTAATATTTACATAAAGAGTAGTAAGTCTGTGATGAAAGATCTTTCTAGAGTGTCATATAGTTTTGTTTAATGTCCCTGCTGTGACTGGAGGTACTGATCATCCTAGCAAACACATCTGCCCTAGATATCCAAAGAGAGGAAGACAAGCTTCATTCAACACTCTGATAACTACTCCGAGCTTCCATCAGTAAAATTTGGCAAGTTTTCTTTTAGCAGAGAGTCTTGTCTCACTAAATACTTGTTGATTACTTAACGTACTGCTATGGTAATTAAACTGACATAGAAAACATGTAAGTAAATATTTGTATTTAAATATATACAAATATGTATAAGGATAGATATATGCATATACATGAATATATGTATAATTTCATATTATAAATAATCTTTAAGCATGCTCAAAATTACAGATAAGAATTAAGTGGAGCTGGAGCTATAGATAGCTCAGTGGGTAAACTGATTGCCACACAGGCAGGAGGACCTGAGTTTGGACCCCCAGTACCCATGTAAAGGCCAGACATGGTGTCACATAAATGTAATCCTAACACTAGAAGTCAGAGATAGTTAGGTCGTTGGGGCTTGCTGGCTATCTGAAGCAGTAAGCTCTAGGTTCAGTAAGAGACCCTGTTTCAAAGAAGAAGGTGGAGAGTGATTGAGTGACCTCCAAAATTACCTCTGGCCTGTTTACAGATATATGCCCATGCACACACACACACACACACACACACACACACACACACACTATATTTCAGATTCAACAATGATGAATGTTGCTACATTTCCTACATCTTCTCCTCTTCCTTTATTACTTATTTTTTTTAAGACATAGCTTTTGAGCCCAGGCTGGCCTCACATTTGAAGTGATCATCCTGCCTCTGCATCCCAAGTGCTGAGATTTCAGATGTGTACCACCACGCAGGCACTGAAATATTTTATAGCACTGAGACATCATACCTTCATACTTCAGTGAACATCCATTAAAAAAGAACCACACAAGCCGGGCGTGGTGGCGCACGCCTTTAATCCCGGCACTCGGGAGGCAGAGGTAGGAGGATCGCTGTGAGTTCAAGGCCACCCTGAGACTCCATAGTGAATTCCAGGTCAGCCTGGGCTAGAGTGAGACCCTACCTCGGAAAAAACAAAAACAACAACAACAAAAAAAAGAACCACACACTGCTGTCTCTCTAACGAAAGACACAATCCTTCTTACACTGAATGGGATATTTGCTATTCAGATGCCCATCCAAAGTCCTATCTTTCGAGTGTCATTTTACATGACATGTCTGTATCCAGGTATGAACAAGGGACACACATTGCTTCGTCTCAGTCCACAGTGGCCCATCCTCTCCCCAGGACTATTTCTTTTCAAGTTCTTGGCTTGCTGCAGAAAGCAAGCTATATTGTACACTGACCTAGATTCTGGAAGTCCTCGTGAAATGGTTATGTTGCTTTCTCTGTCCCTTGTATTTCCTGTAGATGTAAATTGTCTCTAGGAGCCTAAAGAGATCAACATCTTTGGAGCTGGGAGTGCTGGTGCACGCCTTTAATCCCAGCCCTCGGGAGGCAGAGGTAGGAGGATCGCCATGAGTTCAAGGTCACACTGAGATGACATCGTAAATTCCAGGTAAGCCTGAACTAGAGGGAGACCCTACCTCAAAAAAACAAAAAGAAAAAAGAGAGAGAGAGAGAGATCAACATCTCTGGAAGACAAGTTCCTACCTGTCACACTACTTCATACTAAAACCCCACAATACAGGGATATCTCAACTGTAGAGAGGATTGGCTGGTTTGAACTATTACATTTCAAGTTTTTTTTTTAATTTTTATTTGTATTTATTCATTTGAAAGTGACAGACAGAGAGAGAAAGAGGCAGATAAGATAGAGAGAGAGAGAGAATGGGCGCACCAGGGCCTCCAGCCACTATGAACGAACTCCAGATGCGTGCACCCCCTTGTGCATCTGGCTAACGTGGGTCCTGGGGAATCAAGCCTCGAACTGGGGTCCTTAGGCTTCACAGGCAAGCGCTTAACCGCTAAGCCATCTCTCCAACCCTCAAGTTTTCTATCAACATCTCATTTGATGGCTTCTTGTATGAACAATTATGGCTTGAGGCTGGTGTTCTGGTTCAAAGTGGTGATTTTTTCAAATTCAGTCATTTCTCCTGCCATTAGTGGCTAGAATCCTCACAATAGTCTCCCTTATCAACTTATCAACTCAGACTTCTTGACTACATTTATGCTAGTTAAGTGTCAATTCTTATGTCAGTAAGCAACAATACTTATGTTGGTGAGCTTCTTTTCGCTCTGAACAAAATGCCTGATAAGCTTAAGAGAGGAAGGATTTGTTTTTGACTTGTGGCTTTGCAGGGTATGTCCATGGCTGCTTGTCCACATGCACAGGATTTGAAGGCATCATGGTGGCAGAAGTGCATGGCATGCGATATCTTTGCTTCTAGACAGATGGAAAGCAAAGAAAGAGAAGTAGAAAGGGGCTCAATATAATGTTCTAAGACACGCCTCTCCAGCTAGACCACAACTTCAACAAACTCTCAGAGCTGCCCCACCAGCAAGGAGCCAGGCATTCAATACATGAGCCCGGGGTGGGGGTTGAGGCACTTCAGATTCAAACCATGTGGTGGTTAGACTGTGCAATGTCTTCCTATAGCCTCACGCTCAATCCCCAGCTGGTGGAGCCTTTGGGAGGTGGAGCCTTGGTGGAGGCGATGTGTCACTGGGGTTGGACCTTGAGGTTGCTTTAGTCCAGCCCACTGGGTATTCAGAGTCAACCCATTCTTGTTGCTACCTCTCAGCTGGTGTGACAAAATGTGACACCCAGCCTCTGCCCTCCCATGCTTTCTCTGCTATGATGAAACTTCCCTTGGGACTGTAATCCAAAATAAGCCTTCCTTCCATTATGCTACTTTTGGTCAGATGTTTTGTCCCAGCAATGAGGAGGTAACCGGTTACCGTTAAAAATCATAATTACACAGTGAGTTCAAGGCCAGTTTGAACAACTTCCTAAGCCACTGCCTTAACATGAAAAGCAACGTCAGGGCTGGAGCTCAGTGGAAGAGCATTTATCTAAAATGTTGAAAGGCCTAAATTCAACCCCCACCCCCCAGTACAGGGAGAGGGAAAAAAGAAGAAACTCTTCAAAGACAAAATTCATAGGATTTAGTGAATGACAAAATGTGAGAAGTCAGAGAAAAGAGGGAACAAGGCTGACTGAGCTTTCTGAAGATAAACAGGAAGTCATTGAGTGGCAATTTCCATTTGCTTAGTCAAAGCAAATTGCAAATTAAGATTTAACATTGACTATACTACTTGCAGATAGGTATGGTGCCAAAAAACATCTTAGTGAAATAAACTCATCAGGAGTTCTGTGTGTGTGTGTGTGTGTGTGTGTGTGTGTGTGTGTGTGTGTGTAGGCCAGAGGTTGATATCAGGTGTCTGCCTTGACTGTCATCCTCTTTATTAACTGAGATATGGTCTTTCACTTGAACCCAGAGCTCACTGATTCAATCTAGCTAGCCAGCTTGCCCTAGGAACCCTGTCTCAGCCTCCTGAGCACTGGGATTAGAGGTGGGCCTCTGTGCCAAACCGTCTTTTACATAGGTGATAGGGATCCCAACACAAGTATTTATGCTTGTATGGAAAGTGCTTTATAAATGTAGCCATCACCCCAGCCCTAGGAGTTCTATTTTAAAAACACATAGGGTAATTATCATTTGTCACCTCCACATTTAAAAAATTATTTGAATACTTATTTATGAGAGAGAGAGAGAGGAAGAGAGAGAAGAGGGAGAAAATAAGTGTGCCAGGGCCTCTAGCAACTGCAAACAAACTCCAGACACATGTGCCACCTTGTACATCTGGCTTTATGTGGGTACTACGAAATCAAATCCTTGAGCTTTGCAGACAAGCATATTTAACTACTGAACAATCTCTCCAGCCCACACCTCTACATTTTTATGGTTCTCTGATAGTAACTTATATATGTCTTAGTAGGTCACCCCTAGGGTCTAAGTAGATTCCCACACTCTGTGTCTACGTATTGAAATATCATACTAAAGAGGTAAAGATATCTAAGGGAAAAAAAAGTCAGGAGGTATGGGAAAAGACTCACCATACACACTATACATATGCAAAAGCTTAAAAATTAGAAAATAAATATCACATCAAGCCCCATTCTTATCATACTAAATTCCCTTAATGTGCACAATTAATAAAGGTTAATCAAAATACTTTCATTAAGATGAAGTCTCCCACATTTGAGATCTACCAGCAGCCAACATTTCTTGGAGCAAAGAAAAAGTGACAATTTTTTTCCCCAATAAAGTGTTTTCATAGATCCACAGTAAGACTGAGGGGAAATAAACAAATGGTCAATAAAAATTGACCTTGGGGCTGGAGAGATGGCTCTGTTGGTAAAGTGTTTGCTTAACCTCAGAACTCATACGAAATGCTGGGTGCGGTGAAGTGAGCCTGTTACCCCAGCGCTAGCACGGTGGGCACAGGAGGACCTGTGGGGCTCACTGGCCAGCCAGTCTGGACTAATTGGTGAGCTCCCAACCAAGGAGAGACCCTATCTCAAAGGAACTGTACAGCATTCCTGAGGATGTCATCTCAAGTTGTCCTCTGACCTCCACATGCACGTGCGCACACTAAAGAGAATGACTTTATCAGACATGTGCAGTCAGTGCAACCACTGGATGATTCATTTGTGTTTCATCTGTGATATAATGTTCAATTGCAAATAAAACATTTAGCATTTGCTAACATGCCTTTGCAAAACAAGAAATCTGAGAAGTAGATGTGGCAGTGCCTACCCATCATCCCAACACTCGAGAGGTAGAGGCAGGAGGATTAAGAGTTCAAGGCTAGCTTTGGCTACATAGTGAGTTCAAGACCAGCCTTGGCTACATGAGACCCTGCCTTCCTGTCTTCCCCTGCAAATAAAAAGTAAGTTTTAAATCAACTGGCCTTATGACTGGGTCAATCAAATAAAAGTGATTAGGCCAACAGCAGGAGGCACCTCACATTCTCCAAGAGCCATTTCAGAAACTTTCCAGAGGTTAGTGTCCATTTCCCATCCCTGATTAAGCCCAGTATGAGAGGATCCCTGCTTCCTCTGAACTCCCATTTTATGACCTAGAGCCCCAGGAGCAATGTCTTGAAGGGTAATAACCTTGCAGTTGTCTTACCTGAGTATATGGCCATGTTCAAGGCCATAATCTTACATGTATGTACCAGTTCTGGACCCAGATTGTGTGAATTTGTGGATTTTTTTTAAATTGGATTTTCAAAGTAGGGTCACTCTCTAGCTCAGGCTGACCTGGAATTCACCGTGTAGTCTCAGGGTGGGTGGCTTCGAACTCATAGTGTTCCTCCTACCTCGGCCTCCTGAGTGGTGGGATTAAAGGCATGTGCGACCATGCCCAGCCAGACGGTGTGAATTTGAATCCTAGCTCTGGCCCTTCCTATCTGGGTGACTTTGATAAATTGTTGGATGTCTCTGTGTCTCAGTTTCCTCATCTTGAAAAATGGAGATAGCAGTGGTTTTGTCCCTAGTAGTTCTGTGAGCACTGAGTCTATGATATATGCATGTACACTTATTTATTTATTTATAAGGAGACTGAGAGAAACAGAGAGGGAGAGAGACAAAAACAGGCATAGAAGGGCCTCTTGCCCCTGCAAACAAACTCCAGATGCATGTGCCACTTTGTACATCTGGCTTTATGTGGATACTGGGGAGTCAAACCCAACCTGTCAACTTTGCAAGCAAGCACCTTAATCATGTAGTCATCTCTCCAGCCCATATTTACATTTGTATTGTGTGTGTTCATATGTGTGTGGGCCCACATGTCCATATGGAGGCCAAAGGACAATGTCAAGTGTTGTTCCTCAGACACTGAGGAACAACTTTTTTATTTGAGACAGGGGCTCTCATTGGCTTGGAGCTCACCAACTAGGCTAGGCTGGCTAGCCAGTGAGCTCCAAGGATCCTCTGTCTCCACCTCCCCAGCACTGAGGTTACATTGCCACACCACTACACCCAGTTTGTATTTTATATTCATCCTGAAGATTGACCTTAGGATTTTGTATTTATATCTGCACAGTAAACACTTCACCAAATGAGCTATCTCCCCCTGACTTATATTTTTATGTTTACAACTTAGAGATATGAACAATCTATGAATTTTAACTATTTAAAGTACTTGAGGGCTGGGGAGATTGCTCAGTGGCAAAAGGTTCTTGTTTCCAAAGTCTACCAGCAATGGGTTCAATTCACCAGGACCCACGTAATTGCAGTAGCAAGAGGTTCCAGCACGCCTATTCTCTTCTCTCTCTCTCTCTCTCATAAATAAATAAATTGTTTCATGAAAGATAAGGAAAGACACCAGGAATAGTCAGGGTGTCTTTCCTTATCTTTTCTGCAACATTCCTTGGCGACTGAGCCGGGAGAGAATACATAAAGGAAGCAAATAAACTAATGAAAATATTTTAAAAATTAAAGCACTTGGCACGGTCGTGCCACACAATAAGCATCCAGTGGCTGTTGGCTGTGGTTAGCATTTCATTATTCTGCTTTGTTCCATCTGAGCTGTGGCTGTTTCTTCTCCACATAGCATTTGCCAGAAAAAATGATGGATACTTTTCTGGTTATTTCTCCCACCCCCTACCTTTACATTCCTCTTAGCAGTAGAATCTCTACTGCACCTCAGAACTCCAAAAAAAAAAAAAAAAAAAGGAAAAAAAGATGTCAAGAATTGCTTGATTACAATGTTCTCATGTCGAAGATTCCAGAGTTCTGTATTTTATGAATTTTTAAAAATGAGTGTATAAGGAAACGTCTTTCGTCATGGCGTTTTCACACACAGTTTGTTCTTGTTAATTCTTGTCTGTTCCCACATTCCCTCCCTCATCCCCCTCTCCCTCCTCCCCACAATTTCCCTTCTTCTGCTTTCATGTCACCTGTAATCTGTTGCCTTCTATTTTCTCCCCCCTCTCTTTTAAGAACTCTTTCCCCCCTCTCATGGTTCCCTTTATGGTGTCATAATGTGTGTGTGTGTGTGTGTGTGTGTACAGACATACATACACAGCCATAAAAATTAAAATCTAGGATTTTCATAAGAGAAAATATGCAGTTTTATTCTGAGTCTTGGCCTAACAATAATTCCCAGTATATATCCATTTTATGCAAATGTCATGATGTTTTTCTTCTTTATAGATGAATAAAATTCCATTGGGAAAAATAAGTAGTGCTTGAGAGTTCTGCAGGGGGATAAAGCAGTTTGACAGAACCACATAACCTACCCCAGGCATCTCTCTTTAGTGGACAAGAGGAATTCACAGTCCTTTAAAAAGCAAGTCTAGGGCTGGAGAGATGGCTTAGCGGTTAAGTGCTTGCCTGTGAAGCCTAAGGGCCCCGGTTCGAGGCTCGATTCCCCAGGACCCACGTTAGCCAGATGCACAAGGGGGCGCATGCGTCTGGAGTTCATTTGCAGTGGCTGAAGGCCCTGATGCACCCATCTGCCTCTTTCTCTCTCTGTCTGTCGCTTTCAAATAAGTTCATAAATTAAATAAAAACAAAAAAAGCAAGCCTAAAAGCTCCTATGTGTGCCTGAACCAGCTTACCCAAAGAGTTCAAACACGGAGTTTTCTCTCTGGTCATATGTACATGGAGAAGTCAAGCGTGGTGCCAAATGCCTGTCATCCCAGCACTCGGGAGTCTGTGGCAGTATGATCGCAAGCTAGGGGCCAGGGTGGGCTACATAGTGAGACCTTGTCTTGAAATAAAGTGGAAAAACAGGACACGGAAAGAGATACCTTTAACACACATAAAAGGAAGAAAATTTCCTGAAAGATATTAAAAATGGTCTTAAAGCCGGGCCATTGTGGCGCACTCCTTTAATCCCAGAACTTGGAAGGCAGAGGTAGGAGGATCACAGTGAGTTCGAGGCTACCCTGAGACTACATAGTGAAATCCAGGTCAGCCGGTGCTAGAGTGAAACCCTACCTTGAACGTCGCCCATCCAAAAAATAGGGAAAAAAGGTCTTAAGAAGAAGAGAAGAGAGGAGAGTAGGAGAATAAGGGAAGGGAAGGGAAGGGCAGGGCGGGGAGGGGGGAGGAGGGAAGGGGAGGGGAAAGGAGGAGAGGGGAGGGGAGGGGAGGAGAGAGGAGGGGAGGAGATGGTAAAAGGAGAGGAGGGAAGAGAGACTATATTGAGCTTTAGGTTCTGAAAGAGGAAGAGCTGGGGTGAAGGGGGAGGTCTACATAACTAAGCAGTCCTGATAGAAGTGTGGTCTGGTGGATGATTGTTCCAGTTTGGATTCTGCAAGGCGGTCCAGAGAAGTCCTTCTTGCTTGAGGGGACAAACTAGTTCCCTGGAGAGGATTACTCCTGCTCCAGCAGCCTCACAGCCATAGGTGATTGCCTTCTCGGTGAGAGGGGGTGATCTGTCCTTCATGGCTCCCTGATGCTTAAAGGTAGTTTCAGTTATTGGTCATAAAAATGTATGTTTATTCACGTGTATGTGTGTGTATTCGGGTATATATGGGTGCACGTGCACATGTATGTGCATATACCTATTCATATGGAGGCCAGAGACAACCTTGAACGTTATTCTCAGGCACTATCCATCACTTTTGAGGCAATGTATCTCTCTAGCCTGGAGCTTACCAAGTTGGCTAGACTAGCTGGCCAGGAATCGTCCTGTCTCCACTTGCTCGGTGCCAGGATTACAAGCATCTGCCACCACGCCCAGCTTTTTCACATGGGTTCTGCTGGTGGAACTCAGTCCTTGTGCTTATGCAGCAAGCACCCCACTGATGGAGCCATCTCTGCAGCCCAGCCCTGTTTTTCCTAGAATTCAAAGTGACTGCAGATTTAGCTCAACATCTGGAGACCTTCAAGTGCAATTTTGGTGTCTGGAATAGGACGTTGTAAAAGTGGGCAGTAAGATGCCTAAGGAGACAGAATCAAAGCGAAGGCAGGAATTTCAGGCCTTTATCCTGCTTCTAGGGCAAGTGGAGAGTCCACGGTTTTTAGCAAAAGTGGTTTCTAAGTGCCTATTATAGTCTAAGCATGGACTGCATTCTCTGCCTTCAGGTCTGTGGAACCTTCAGTAAGGGAAAAAGAGAGAGAGAGACTTAGAAGCAAGAAGAAAGGCTGCGTGGTTCTTTGAACTGTTAAATCTGGTCAAGACTTAAAGTAAGACAATTTTACCCACAAAATTGGCCACAGTGAAAAGTAAATGACCTCCAGACAGGGTGTGAACACAGCCACGGGTGACAATGATGCATTCTCCTGACAGGAGCTGATCAAAAGTTCAGTGTCCCACGCTTTGCATTTGGTACCAGGTACTCCAGCGCAGAGGCCAGCTGCTAGGTTTCAGAATCTTCAAGATCAAACTGAGAATAGTCTATGAATTATGGGATGCCTTCATTACTTCTAATTTTATTGAAAATGGCTTTGTTTCTCTGTGAGATAAACAACTGGACTCTGGTTTCGCAGAGGATTTCATTATATTAGAATTATAAAGCTAGTTTAGAAGGAGAATTAGAGGTAGGAATGAGACTACATTAAATCTATGAGTATTGAAATTATTTTTATTTTCATCTTTTTCTTACACTGTTAATAAAATGGACTAAGATAATGAATAGTTTCCCAAGGTAACATACCAGGGCATGAGATAAAATTCTACGCACTACCAAATCCTTTCAGACTTCTGTGCTTATGTCTGCATTTCCTACACTGTTCAACAAGATGTTACTAAGCATGGAATTGTTATTTCTTTTTATAGAAAATTCTCCAGATTGAAAATAAGCACTGGGAAAGAGCTATAATAGGCTAGTGGGCATTGGCACCCACGGCCTTACACATGCTAGGCAAGTGCTCTGCCACTGAGCCACGCCCCCAGCCCCTCACTGGGGGATTCTAGGCAGGAGCTCTGCCACTGAGCCACGCCCCCGCCCTCATGGGGGTTTCTGGGAGGAGCTCTCCCATGAGCCCCCCCCACCCCCTCACGGGGGGGATTTGGGCAGGGCTTACCACTGAGCCACCCCCAGCCCCCCCTGAGGGATTCTGGGGGGGGAAATTACCATGGCCCGCCCCAGTTCTGGGGATTTGGGGTTTTCCATGCTGACCCATGTTCCCGGGGAATTTTAAAAGAAAATAGAGTGTAGTTCACAGTGGCAGTTGACCTGGGTCCTTCCCCAGCGGGCTATTGACGTTTCTCAGAACACTATTGTGCAGAGCACTGGTTTTCAATGTGTTGCTTAATAGAAGAACAATTCATATTTGTTTATGTCCGTGGCAGTTTGAATAGATGGCCCCCAATATATTCAGTTTTTTGTTTGTAATTTGCATCTGTAGCCACCTGGCTGGAGGCAGTGTCACTGGGTGGATCTCAAGGTGTGGTGGTGGGTTTCAGATTTCAATCTAAAGATATGCGCCTAGCAGGAGTTTCTGAAGTGTGCTATGGCTTTTGGCTTTTGGCTTGTGCTTCTCTCTCTCTCTCTGCTTGGTCCTGTGAAGGCAGGCCAGCTTCTTCTGCCATTATGGAACTTCCCCTGGATCTGTAAGCTTCAATAAATCCCTTCCTCCATAACTGTGCCTGGTCTGGAAGTTCATCTCAGTGAACCTGAAGCTGTCTGCTATGGAACTATTGTGCAGAGCACTGGTTTTCATTGTGTTGCTTAATAGAAGAACAATTCATATTTGTTTATGTCTGAAGTACATTTATTAAGATTTGAATTCAAAATCATGTTTGTCAGGCAGAATAAATTTAATATTCACTCAAGTTTCAGAATAGCTTTTTTTTAAATATAGAAAAATCATGATTACTTTGAATATTTGAAAGACTTCACTGTCAGGTGTCTCATGGGAAAGCAGCATTTGATATTTTTGTAATTTCTTGAATTTCATTGTACCCTTTCTGATACCCTATGTAAGTGCTACTTAAGTAAACTGAAAATGCTTTTAGTTAAAAACTGTTTTCCCTGATTTAAAGATTAAATCTGATTAGAATTCAGCGGTGTGTTCTCATGTTTGCATATCCATCATAGCAATACCATACGCACATTCTCACTTCTAATGTTGTTAGATCTTCTGCATTCATTCATTCACTCACTCATTGAGCAAAGAACTAGACTGACTACTGTATATCACCAATAAGGCACAAACACATGGGTAAGACAGAGTCATTGCTTTGACAAAAGTCATGGACTAGTGTGAAAGACAGACACATACACAAATCATTATAATCCCCTGACATGACAGATGGCATGAAGCCAGGTATGGTGGCTCACGTCTGTGATCCCAGTGTTCAGGAGTGGGGGAGAAGAGGAGGAGGAGAAAGGGGAAGAAGAGGAGGAGGAAGGGCGGGGGAGACAGGAGACAAAGAGAAAACAAGAGGTGAGAGAAAGAGAGATGAGATAGAAGAGGCACAGAAAGTGAGACAAAGCAAGAGGGGAAAAAAAAGAAGAGTTAGAAAGAGAGGAAAGAGGAAGAAAGAGCAAAAGTCTTGCAGGCAAATTGTGAAAACAGAAGGAAAGTGAATAATAACAGCTGGTGATTTCCTCTAAGCTTTCAGGTCCTAAAAGATGGACAGACAGCGACAGGCCACTCCCCAGGAATCTACGGAGAGTACAAGAGGGGAATGAAGACATTTACGAAGACAGGAAGGGGGGAGTATAGCCAGCACAGGGCAGAGGAAGGCAGGAGAGGAGGCTCTTCAAGAAAGTTTTGAACCACAGTTTGAGACTGGAACTGCCACAGTGAGAAACGGTCATAAACTGAAGGGCTTAAGAAAACACAAGGCAAAATCGTAAAGCTCTTTAGAGGGAAGTCTTAAGTAGGTTTCACTGGAGAAAATGAAGGTGTCAGCAGGGCCACACGCCCACCCTTCAGATAGTCTACAGGACCATCTATTTTCTTGTCCTTTTCAGCTTTTCCACTCTGCCTCAACTGACCTGTGTGCTCTGTAGCTGTTTCCTCTGATCTAAAAACATTCCCTCCTGGAGGGAGGAGGGAAGGAGAGTCGGGACTCCTAGAGCTCATTCAGTTGACAAGACTCAGAAAGCTTGGAACGTTCACAAGATTCACAAGGCCCTGCCCCAAGGTTATATGAGCCATATGAATGGCTGAATAAGAACAGACTCCAGAGCAGCTGCCTGTGAGTTGTGGAGGGGCCTAAAGGGATGAAGTATTTGTGGTCCTCACCCATGCTGGGATGGGTTTAAAAAATATTATTTTCTTTATTTTATTTTATTTTATTTTACTTTATTTGCAAGCAGAGAGAGAGACAAAGAGAAGCGAGATAGACGGATAGAGAGAAAGAAACAGAGAGAGAGAGAATGGGCACACCAGGGCCTCTAACCACTGCAAACAATCTCCAGATGCATGTACTACTTTGTGTATCTGGCTTTATGTGGGTACTTAGGAATCAAACCCAGGTAAATAGGCTATGTAGGCAAGTGCCTTAACCACTGAGGTATTTTTTGTTTGTTTGTTTGTTTGTTTTAATTTTTTTTTGTTCATTTTTATTTATTTATTTAAGAGTGACAGAGAGAGAGAGAGAGAAAGAGGCAGAGACAGAGAGAGAGAGAGAGAGAGAGAGAGAGAGAGAGAATGGGCGTGCCAGGGCCTCCAGCCACTGCAAACGAACTCCAGATGCATGCGCCCCCTTGTGCATCTGGCTATCGTGGGTCCTGGGGAATGGAGCCTCGAACCAGGGTCCTTAGGCTTCACAGACGAGCGCTTAACCACTAAGCCATCTCTCCAGCCCATGTTTTGTTTTTTTTACTGATGTAGCTGACTTCCAGAAACCCATGCTCAATCTTAATAAACTCATGAGTTTACCAGGCTGGACTTAGGTGAGATGTTTCTCTGGTCTCTGTTGTTAGTGCATTCTCCCAAGTAAAGAGAAGTTTGTTCATGTCTCTTCAGGAAAACCACACATCACTGAGACTCCTTCAGTCTTTAAAGTGAGCAGTAAGTAGTACATCTTCTCCCTTGTCTGACTCTGGCCTCTACTGCCATCATCAAGTTTACCTCTCTCACTCTGACCTCCCTTCCTCCCTTGTATAAATGATATTAGAAAGAAACATGGTCACAGGTCCCCAGAAATGTGGTACTCTACATGGAGGGAGGGTCACTGTTGTGTCAATCACAAGGCTCTACCTAGAATCTGAATTTTGTACTGCAAACAGTAAGGGACAACGTGAAGGTTTTAAGCAGAAAAGCTTCCTGATAGAACACATCAGAGAACTCTGGGCAGAGTACAAAAGAAAGCCCAGGGAAGGTACAGACTGCTAATAAGCCCAGCTAACACACAATGCAAACACTTAACCTAAGGCAAACAGACACAGCAAGGATAGACTATGGGTTGAGTGGCACAGAATATTCCAGTTATTCAGGAGGCTGTGGTAGCAGGATCACAAGTTCAATGCCTGCCTGGCCTACACAGTGAGATCAAAGCTAACCTGGGTAACTTAGTGAGACCCTGTCTCAAAAAAAAAAAAAAAAAACAATTAAAATAACAATTAAAATTAAAAGAGAGCCAGAGATGTTGCTAGGTGAGAGAGCTCCTGCCTAGAATGTCCCAGTGAGGGGCTGGGGACGTGGCTCAGTGGTAGAGCTCCTGCCTAGAATCCCCCAGTGAGGGGCTGGGGGCGTGGCTCAGTGGTAGAGCACCTGCCTAGAATCCCCCAGTGAGGGGCTGGGGGCGTTGCTCAGTGGTAGAGCTCCTGTCTAGAATCCCCCAGTGAGGGGCTGGGGGCGTGGCTCAGTGGTAGGGCACCTGCCTAGAATCCCCCAGTGAGGGGCTGGGGTGTGGCTCAGTGGTAGAGCACCTGCCTAGAATCCCCCAGTGAGGGGCTGGGGGCGTGGCTCAGTGGTAGATCTCCTGCCTAGAATCCCCCAGTGAGGGGCTGGGGTGTGGCTCAGTGGTAGAGCACCTGCCTAGAATTCCCCAGTGAGGGGCTGGGGGCGTGGCTCAGTGGTAGAGCACCTGCCTAGAATCCCCCAGTGAGGGGCTGGGGTGTGGCTCAGTGGTAGAGCTCCTGCCCAGAATCCCTCAGTGAGGGGCTGGGGGTGTGGCTCAGCTGAAGAGCTCCTGCCTAGAACCCCCCAGTGAGAGGCTGGGGGCGTGGCTCAGTGGTAGAGCTCCTGCCTAGAATCCCCCAGTGAGGGGCTGGGGTGTGGCTCAGTGGTAGGGCTCTTGCCTAGAATCCCCCAGTGAGGGGCTGGGGTGTGGCTCAGTGGTAGAGCTCCTGCCCAGAATCCCTCAGTGAGGGGCTGGGGGTGTGGCTCAGCTGAAGAGCTCCTGCCTAGAACCCCCCAGTGAGAGGCTGGGGGCGTGGCTCAGTGGTAGAGCTCCTGCCTAGAATCCCCCAGTGAGGGGCTGAGGGATTGTGGCTCAGTGGTAAATGCTTGCCTGACATGTGTAAGGTCCCAGGTTGTATCACTAGCACCACAACAAACATTTAAAAAATGAAAATATCCTTTCCTTTGTGTTCTAAAAAATAACCAAGTTCTTTAAAATCCCCATGGATTCTCAAAAGAAAGGATCATTCCATCTTTACACAAGGAGTGTCTAAGATTTCTCTCATCCAGTGCATATACTGTATTGCTTTCAGTCTTTCCAGCAAGGAAATTCCAATTTCTTCTTGAATTATTTTAAAAATAGAAATGGCCCTGGCAATAACGCATTCTTAATGCAAGCAATGCATTTCGAAGTTAAAAGAGGGCTGGTATGTCTGAGTAAGTGAAAAGGCCAGAGGAGACAGGCATTTGTGATCAGATATTTGCGAGGCCTTGACTTCAGTGTGATGAATGGTCACAGTGACATATAAACTCCCATGTAAGAGCTCTGGCTTCCGTTGCTTCTTACATAATCAATTTGGCATTTTGATTTTGGCAAACGATCGCAGGTAGCTTGCTTTATTTATTACCTCAGATTAGATTTTAAAAAAAATCAGCGTTATCAAACCCTACCAGGTTTTCTTCCTAAAGTAACGTGCAGACTTTCAGTGAAGGATGGTGCATTCCTGACACCAAGGTGTCCTAAACAGGATTTTATTCTTTGTATGTATGCATAGTGTGTGAATTTTTACATGTATATTTTTTTTCTTTTTTTCTTCAAAAAGGGTCTTACTCTGTTATTCAGTAGCTTCGGCCAGCCTGGGACTCGTGGCAATTCTCCTGCTGCAGGCTCCTGACCACAGGAAGCATCACTGTGTCTGGCGCTTCAACAGGATTTGCAAGTACATGACACATAGAAATAGAGGCTGAGAGATGGCTCCGTGAATAGAGCTCTTGGCACACAAGCACCACTCCCCAGCATCCACACAAAAGCGAAGCGTGGTGGCGCACCTGTGCAATTGCAGTGCTGGGAGATGGAGACAGAAGAACCCCCCCCCCCCCCACCGCCAGGCTTTACTGGTTAGCTAGTCTACCTGAAGCAGAGGGCTCCAGATTCAGGGAGAAGAGATCCTGTCTCGGTAGATAAGATGGACAGTGACTGGGAAAGACACCTGACGTCAACCTCCCTCCACTACACACATGCGCACAGAGTGCATGTTCATTCACACACACACTCACAACCATCCACGCAGAAGTTGCACACACATGCACACAAACACACGCACAGAAGAAAATACAACATTCTACTCTCACCACCCTCTGTTCACTTCCCTTGCAAAAAGCCCTTAAAATATTCAACTCCCACCAATTCTGCCTTCCACCAACTATTTCGCTTCTAGCTAGTGACAACCTAAAAATAATAATAAAAAAAGGAGTATGAAAGAACTCCTCATCAAAACTGGGCCAGAGGGGCTGGAGAGATGGCTTAGTGGTTAAGGTGCTTGCCTGAAAAGCCAAAGGACCCTGGTTCAATTCCCCAGGACCCATGTAAGCCAGATGCACAAAGTGGAACATGAGTCTGGAGTTTGTTTGCAGTGGCTGAAGGCCCTGAGGTGCCTATATTCTCTCTCTCTCTCTCTCTCTCTCTCTCTCTCTCTCTCATAAATAAATAAATGATATTTTTTTAAGAAACACTGGGCCAGAGCTGGAATGGACAGCTTACAATGTCATCTCAGTACTATGGAGGCTGAAGTAGGAGGATCACTATGAAATCCAGGTCAGCCTGGACTACGACTCTAAGACCCTATCTCAAAAACTAATACGAGGGGCTGGTAGAAAGCATGAGGACCTGAGTTAGGGTCTTAAGCACCTATATAAAAAAAGCTGAGCAGGGGCTAGAGAGATGGCTTAGCAGATAAAGGACCTTTCTTGCGAAGCCTGATGGCTTTGGGTTCGATTCCCAAGTACCCACGTAAAGCTAGATGCACAAAGGGCCACATGTGTCTGAGTTCGTTTGCAGTGGCAGGAAATCCTGGATAGAGCAAGACCCTACCTCAAAAATCCAAAAAAAAAAAAAAAAAAAAAAAACAATTCTGGGCATGAAGACACGTGCCTGTGAACTGAGGAGGTAGAGATAGGAAGATCCTCAGGGTTTGCTGGCTTGCTAGACTAGCCGGATCAGTAAGCCCCAGGTTCCATCAGAGACCCTGTCTCAAAAAATAATGTGAAGTTGGGCATGGTGGTGCATGCCTTTAATCCCAGCACTCGGGAGGCAGAGGTAGGATGATCGCCATGAGTTCAAATCCACCCTGAGAAAACACAGTGAATTCCAGGTCAGCCTGGACTAAAGTGAGACCCTATCTCAAAAAACAAGCAAAAAAAAAAAAAAAAGTAATGTGGAGTATGATTGAGTCAGACATCTGACATCATCCTCTGGCCTCCATATGTACATGTACTCACATGCATCCACACATGTGTGTACTACACACACACACACACACACACACACACACACACACACGAAGCCATCTCTCCAGTCCCCCTGGATCAAAGAAGAGAAGGGCTCTCAGGCACCAAATCTGTCACTCCTCATTCTACAGGGACAAAGGTGACAGGCCTCAGGGTGACAACAGGCTTGCTTTCATTTGGATGAGAGGGTTTGTTGCCTTGGGACAGTTTAAGTGATGCTGTGATCCAAGAAAGACATAAGGCCACACTCTGTTCCTCATTCCTACAATGACCTGTGTGCCATCAAAGGCTCTCAAGGAAATTTCTAGAACCATCTGAGACACTAGGAGTAGAGGCTTAAAATGACAGGTCCTAATGGCCACTCCACCAGATTCCCATGAAAAGCTAAAAGTCAGTCAAGAAATGGACAAATGAACTGAACAGACACTTCTCACAAGAAGAAATACAAATAGCTAGTAAGTACTTTAAAAAGTGTTCACCATCCTTAGGCTTCAGGGAAATGCCAATTACAATCATCTTGAGATTCCATCTTTCCCCAGCCTGAATGGACGCCATCAAGAAAACAATGAAAAGTGCTGACAAGGGTGTGGGGAAAGGCTGACTGTTCCTGCCTTCAGAATACAAACGAACAATACCAACTTCAGAAAGACAGCACCTTAAAGGATGGCAAGAGATGTGCTACAGATGAAATCATAGGCTTTCCCTTAATTAACTTAGTCTGAAAACTAATATCCAAGATGTCACCATATTTCTGGGGACTTGTGATATCTGCCACCCCTCTTCCCAACACCTGCTGTCTGCTCACTTTTGGGGACCAGGAACTATACTCCTGACATTGCACACTGAATCCTCTGGTTCACGCCAACTTCTCTGACCACTTAAGGATCACTGGAAATTCTCTATCTCACTCTAACTATAAGGGATATATGAATTATTTATACTGCTGATGCTATGAGAGCTTATTTCTCCTTTCCCCAGATGGAGCAGCATAAATTTAAAAGATGTCTTCATTGCAAAACAGTTTGGGGTCTAATTTTCAGCTTCTTTATTGCCTAATAATATTTTACTCTAAACGCATAAGTAATTCAGTGCCCAAAGCAGAAAATACAGAGAAGCAACACAGGAAAAATAAGCAAATACAACCCACAAAGGTTAAAGAAAATAGTTGTGAGATTGTTTACAATGGCGCACATAGTCTTCACACATTTCTATTCTTCATGATAATGATATTTAAATGACATCTAATGATATTAAGTGTTTGCAGATTATGGAGTTCACAAAGTATCACAAAATTCCCTTATCAAAAAAATTCAACAATTTAGGGCTAGGGAGTTGGCTCAGGGATTAAAGGTGCTTGCTCCACAAGCCTCCATCGACCTGTGTTTGGATCCCCTGCACTCATGAAAAGCTGGACATATGTGTCTGTGACCCCAATGTGTCTACATCAAGGGGAGGTGGAGACAGGAGAATCCTGAAGCTCGGGGGCCAGTGAGTCTGTCCTTCCCAGCAGCAAACAACAACAAGAGAAGCCCTGTCTCAAACAAGATGGTCTCCTTTCACCCCGACGTTGTCCTCTGGCCTCAGCAAGCACACTGTGGCGCATGTGCACCCAGACACACACAATAAAAAAAAATTCAACAATCAGGGCTGTGAAGATGGCTCAGTGTGGGTAAGTACTTGCCACACACATAAGCATGAGGAACTAAGTTCGGATCCCCAGCTCACACATAAAAGCCAGGTATGGTGGCACATGCCTGTAATCCTAGTGCTGGAGAGGCAGAGACAGGAGGATGTCTGGAACTTACTAGCCAGCCATTCTAGCCTCATTGGTGAACTCTAGGCCAATAAGAGACCCTGTCTCAAAAAATAAAGTGGAGAGCCACCGAAGAGGACATCCGATGTCAGCCTCTGGCCTACTCAGATGTGTGCCCACGCACATACAAGCATGCATGTACACTTTTCACACACATCATGCACACACTCACAAGAAAAACGTTCAGCAATCTTATTTTGAATGCACTGTATCTGACGAATGAGTAACTGCAATCCCCGGTTACTGGGCAATTATTTTTAGCACTTTAGGAATTAGGCTACATGCTACACATTAAAAGTGCTCAAGGTGGTCGTGAAATATTTAGCTTGCAAAGTCAAATTTCTAACATCAAGTCCCTGTTCCATTAATATCTACTAGACATGACATGATGGGCAAATTTATCAAACAATCATTGCCTGTTTTCTCCAGGAATAATGGACTTACGACTGTTCTTAACTCATGGAGTGATGTAGATTAAACGCATTGATATGTGTAAAAGCCTTGGAGGGTGGGGAGATGTCTCTGTGGGTAAAAGAACTTACTTCATAAGCAAGAGGATCTGAGTTCAGATTCCCCAGGCCTCACATAAAGCCAGATGTAGCAGCGAGTGTCTATAATCCCAGTGTGCGTACGGCAAGACAAAAGGGAGAGACAACAGGAGCCTGGAAGTTTGTGGGCCTGGTGAATGCAGCAATGAACAACAGAGAAAAGCATGCATGTGCCCACACTCACATACATGCATGCATGCATGCATGCATAAGACAAAAAGACTGGGAGAAAAAGTTTTAGAATACTCCCTACATCAAAACAAACAAAAATATTTAGGTTGCTCAAGTTCTTTGCTGTTCAGTGTAGAATGACCAACCTTCTACATGTATCATTTTTATAATATTTTATTTATTTGAGAGAGGGAGAGAGAGAGGTTAGGTGTTCCAGGGCCTCTAGCCACTGCAAACAAACTCCAGACATATGAGCCACCTTGTGCATCTAGTATTGGGGAATTGAACCTGGGTCCTAAGGCTTTGCAGGCAAGCACCTAAACCATATCTCCAGCCCCTACATGTATCATTTTTAATTAGTGCTATTATTGTGAGATAAAATTCTTATAAATGAATAGTTATGTCCAAAAGCAATTCAGATTTTATTTTATTTTTTCTTTGTTGGACTTTCTTAGACAGGGTCTCCTGTATCTCAGGCTGGTTTGGAACTCACTTCGAAGCCAAGGATGACCTTGGATTCCTGATCCTCCTGTCTCCGTCTCCTGAGCGCTGAGATTATAGAAGTGTAAGGCTTCAATTCCCATTTTAAACATTGTAATATTTAGCATCTAGGCTTCACAATGAAATGGACAATTTCATCACCCCAGCAATAAAAAGTGACAAAGTCCATTCCCACATTGCCTTCCCAGCAGTGCCTGTCTATGTTTCTCCCCGATGCTGCTAAGATAGTGGATGAAAACTGACATTTTGTGGTTTTCTTTTGAATTTTTATTACCAAAACGCTGCTCATTCTTTTCTGTAAGCATATTGATCATTTTTATTTTCATTCCTTTTGTACCAAAACTGTACAGATTTTGTTGGGAGTGTTTTTCTACTGATTGGCAAAAATACTTTATGGGTTGGGAATAAGTATTTATAATATACAAATAGTATAATAAAAATCCAGGTGTTGGGATGGAGAGATGGCTCAGTGGTTAAGACGCTTTCCTGCAAAGCCTAACAACCCGTGTTTCATTCCCCAGGACCCACATTAGACAAATATAGAAGGTGGCGTATTTATCTGAAGTTCTTTTGCTGCAGCTAGAGGCCCTAGCACATCCATTCATATTCCCTCTCCCTCTCCCTCTTCCTCTCCCTCTCTCTCCTTCTAAATAAGTAAATAAGTAATCCAGGTGTTATAAAACACTCCTGCAAACCCAGCTATTTGGCAGGCTGAGGCAGGATTGTGACTCCCAGCCCAGCTTTGGTATATTAGTTACTCTCTCACTGCCGTGAACAAATACCTGACCAGAAGCACTTTAAGGAAGGAAGGGAGTTTTAATTCAGCTTAAGGTTTCAAAGGGAAGTTTCCTAGCAGGGAAGGCATGGTGGCAGGAAGCTGAGCAGCAGAGCTGGTCACAGTGGGTTCACAATCAGGAAACATTGGGTGAACAGGAGTGGAGCTGGGCTGTGAAACCTCAGGGTTGGCCTCCCAGTGTCCCACTTCCTCCGGCAAGGCTCCACTTCCTAGAGGTTCCACAGCCTTCCCAAAGAGCACCACCACTACCACAGGTATCCTAACACATTTTTACATCCAAACCAGAATACCTGGCTATTTAGTGAGACTCTGTCTCAAAATAATAATAAAAAAAAAATGTACAGTGCTCGCTTCAGCAGCACATATACTAAAATTGGAACCATACAGAGAAGCTTAGCATGGCCCCTGCGCAAGGATGATACGCAAATTCATGAAGCATTCCATATTAAAAAAAAAAAAACTGTACATATAGCCAGGTGTGATGGCGCACGCCTTTAATCCCAGCACTCAGGAGGCAGAGGTAGGAGGATCGCCAAGAGTTCGAGGCCACCCTGAATAGTGAATTCCAGGGCAGCCTCAGATAGAGTGAGACCCTACCTTGGAAAAAAACAAAAACTATACATATAAAAAAGAAAAGGAATTCATAGCCAGGCTAAAGCATTAAATGTGTTTTAGGGGGGGTCAGATTTTAATGAATATTTTACCCACAATAATTGCCTATTTGTTATAATATATAGATATAGGTATAAATTTTCTTTAAACT
This sequence comes from Dipus sagitta, assembly GCA_036346955.1. Lineage (NCBI taxonomy): Eukaryota > Metazoa > Chordata > Mammalia > Rodentia > Dipodidae > Dipus > Dipus sagitta. The sequence goes on from CM070771.1 coordinate 5,415,860, forward strand.
CTGTAACTATGGGAATTATTTCCTTTACATAATTGCACATACACAAACACATATATGTTTTCTTTTGCCACCTACTCCTTTTTGTTTGGTTTTTAAATTAGGTAGAACTGATCAGACTTCTCTTCCTTAATCACGTGAACTGAAAACAGGAGTATGGTGGTTGTGAGGAGAAACCTCTAGGGAAATGAAAATGCCAGTAAAAGTATGAGCACGTTCTCCTCTTTCCTACAAACATTTTCAGGAGACTCCCCACTTTTTGTCATTACTGTTCTTGTCACTGGGTCTCATTTTGGTCCTCTGCCTTGCCTTCTTCTCCTCATTTCATTAATGCCAGGCAGAAGCCCTTCCGTGTGAACTCCCCTCAGACTCTCGCCTTGCGTCACTGCTCTGCACTAGCGCTGCACAGGATCTTTATGGTGAGCAGTTTGAAGAAATTTTTGTGGAAGGCAAACAAGCCCTCAAATCATTTTCTCTGGTCTTTTTTTATGGGTATCATTTGCCCTCCCATTGGTTTTTGGAGTTGTTTATTGAAGATGTGGTTTTTGACAACCTCACTAAAATTTCTTAAGTACTGGTTTGTGAAGGGTTATCAACATTATCCATTCCATTTATAAGAAGGAAGAGAACAGCTAATAAACTTTACTACAAAAATATAAATAAAAATAGGGCTGGAGGGATGGCTTAGCGGTTAAGGCATTTGACTGCAAAGCCAATGGATCCCGGTTCGACTCTCCAGCACCCACATAAGCCAGATGCACAAGGGGGCGCATGCATCTGGAGTTTATTTGCAGTGGTTGAAGGCTCTGGCATACCCATTCTCTATCTCTCTCTCTCTCGCTCTCTCTCCCTCTTTCTCTCTCTCAAATAAATAAATAAATAAAATATATTTTAAAAAATAATATATGAGTAGTATAATAGTAGTATATTAGTGGTCTATTGATATGTAAATATATGTTGGATTAATATTTCAGATTTGATTATCTTGTTCTGATTTTTTAAATCTATTTAATTTTATAACAACAGACACACCAAACTTCTTTTGTCAGCTAAAGGTTTATAATTATGGCTGGGAAATTATTTTGAAACTGAATGTTTTTCATGTGTTTCCCCTATATAAGTCTCCAATAGTTCTTTGTGATTTTACCTTTTATATTTAACTCCATAATCTAAAGCCAATATATTTTTTTTAACTTTAGTACAAGGAAAGAAACTGATCATTTTCTCCTTAAGTATTTACAATTTTATCATCATATTTCCAGAATCCCTTTCTCACTGATTTGATTTTTTTTAAGTAGAAACTGTGTATAGACACATCATATGTTGTTACCATCATCGCCCTCCTTCCACCGAAGGGCCTCCATGGAGGGATTGCTGGTATTCACGATGGGGCTGTGGGTTATGCGTTGTGAGGGCAGCAGTTAGTCATTGTGGGGGTCCAGCAATGCCTCTGGATAGTCCCTCCCACTCTGTGGCTCTTACAAGCCTTCCACCCCCCCTTCCACAAAAGCCCCTGAGCCTGAAATTTTTTTTAATTTTTTTGTTTAATTTTATTTATTTGAGAGTGACAGACAGAGAGAGAGACAGAAAGACGCTGATATATATAGAGATAATGGGCATGCCAGGGCCTCCAGCCACTGCAAACGAACTCCAGATGCATGCACCACATTGTGCATCTGGCTTACTTGGGTCCTGGGGGATCAAGCCTCGAACCAGGGTCCTTAGGCTTCACAGGCAAGCACTTAACCGCTAAGCCATCTATCCAGCCCCTGAGCCTGAAATTTTTAACATACACTATAAAACTTACAACCCCAAATCTATCACCGGCTTGTCTGTTGTATTTTTCTATTTGACAAGAGTCATGATTTCGAAGTGAATTCTACTATCCGGAAGAGCAAGAGCTCACTTGCCGTCTTATTTTTGTTATTGATGGTTTAACTGGCTCTGCTCAGCAATTTATTCTTCAGACGAACTTTACAGTCATATTCCCGATGAGACCCAGTGGGGATTTTGCTGTTGTTCTATTGGAAACACAGCAGCTGTTGCTGTATTTGTTTTGGAATCTCTTCAGAAATGCAAACGATCCATAAGTGGGCTTGTCACTCTCTGTCCTCTCCACTTAGAACCTCAAAAGTAACTTACTTTCTTTGTCCTCAACAACAAATTCGCCTTTATTACTAAGTAGATCCCGTGTGTGTGTGTGTGTGTGTGTGTGTGTGTGTGTGTGTGTGTGTGTGTTACATGACAACCTTGGGTGTCATGCTCAGGAACATCATCTTAGACCTCCTTAAAGACAGTGTCTCTCATTGACTTAGAGCACGTCAGTTAGGATAGACTGGCTGGCCGGCAAGTCCCAGTGATTCTCCTGTCTTTACTTCCCCAGCCTTGGCATTACGGGATGTGCCACCATTCCTGACTGTGTATTCACATGAGTTGTAGGGATTCACTGCAGGTTCTCGTGGTTGCAAGCCAAGCACTTTACCCACTGAGCTATTTCTCTAGCCCTACACTGAAGCTTTCAGACAAAAACTTAAATTTTAAATTGAGAAGTATCAATTTAAGACATTGTTTTGTAAAAGCCTCGGGTGACATTCTCTTATTTTAATTTAGTTTGTTTACATTTTTATTTATTTATTTAAATATTTTATTTTATTTGTTTATATGACAGTGAGAAAGACAGAGGAAGGGAAAGAGAGAGAGAAAGGATGGGTGTGCCAGGGCCTCCAGCCACTGCAAACGAACTCCAGATACATGTGCCACCTTGTGCATCTGACTTACGTGGGTCTTGGGGAATCGAACCTAGGTCCTTTGGCCTTGTAGGCAAGTGCCTTAACTGCTAATCCATCTCTCCGGCCCTACATTTTTATTTTTTAAAAATCCTAAATCTTATATCTAGGTAGTTATAGATCATAGGTCTTAAAAGTTACACTTTTAAGATATCCATAAATGAAACAGGGGTTATAGGAGAAAAAATGTTTTTAAGCTTATACAATTATAAGTTAACTAAGACAGACAAACTTTCATCCTGGAAATCTCTCATAAACTTAATTTATAATGCATTTGTTTGTGACTTACCACTGTTGCCAATAGGTGGGAATACATTTGAAATCATAAATGTGAATAAAACACTTACATGACCACTGAAGCATACCGAGAAAGACTGGGGTATCAGGGAAGCTATTTTGAAAACCAAAGATAAGCCTCCTATTAGCAATTGCATAAAAGTTCAGAGAAGGAAGGGTTGTAGGAGGAGACAAACCACGAATATGTTAAAAAATAGTGGTTCCACCACTGGAGCAGTGGGCTGCTTGGGGACTTCTATTCTTTCATTTTGCTTTTCTGAATCTTGCAAGGATTTTTGTTTTGAATGGGTGTGTATTAATTTGTAATGTGTAAGATTAACTTTAAAATAGTCCTTAGCCGGGCATGGTGGCGCACGCCTTTAATCCCAGCACTCGGGAGGCAGAGGTAGGAGGATCGCCGTGAGTTCGAGGCCACCCTGAGACTCCGTAGTGAATTCCAGGTCAGCCTGGGCTAGAGTGAGACCCTACCTCAAAAAAAATAAAAAATAAAAATAAAATAAAATAAAATAAAATAGTCCAGAGTTATGCACAATATGGCTAGATCTCACAAGATCTCACAAGATCTCACAAACGTAAAGTGTAGTCACAGGAGGCAACCACAATAGACCATTGGTTTCTTTATGTGAAATCCAAAAGTGGAAGTGTACACGGTGCTGGAAATAAAGACAGTGGCTCCTTTCAGAAGGAGGAGGGGGTTGGGAGGCCTCATTGTCAGCCTCTCCCCTCTTCCTTCTCTGCTTTCCTCCCTCCTTCCTCTTATTTCTTTCCTTTCTTCCTCCCTTTTCAGCCCCTCCCCTATATTCTTTCTTTTTTGCTTTCCTCTCATTCTTGTCTTCCCTCCCTTCCTTTTATCCTCCCTCACCCATCCTTTCCTTCCATCCCCTTCATTTTCCCTCTCTCCCTCCCTGCTTCCCACTCTTCCAGTCCATTCTTTCCTTCCCTCCTTCCTTCCTTTCTTCCTTCCTTCCTTCTTTCTTTCCTTCTGTCCTGCCTTCCTCCCTCCTTCTCTTCTGTCCTTTCCAATACTTCTTCTTACTTATTTCCCTTTCTCCTTGCTACCCTTCCTTCTCTCCTTCCTTTCCTCTTTCCTTCCTACCTCCCTTCCCTTGATTCCCTCTCTCCTTCCATTCTTCCATTCTTTTCTTCCTCCTTCTTTGTCTCCCATCCCTCCCTACACTCTTTTCTTCCTTCCCTTTCCTCCCTCCCTCTCTTTGTCCTCTCGTCTCCTTCCCTTCCTCCTATGCTGGTGCACAGAAGTGCATAATGTTAAAACAACTTGACCACCTGGGGAAAGAACCCCCATATGGCCTTTCAGCAATGCCCTCTTCTTACTCCCTGCCCTAAGCAGCTGCTTACATCCCTTTGGTCTCTGTATATTTATCTACTCTGGACACTTCACAGAAATGGAATCATGTATAGCTTTTTTATGCCTGGGTTCTCTCCTTTACTCTAATATTTTAGGTATTTTTTTTCAGTCAGACATTCCAGGATCTTGGAAGATGGTTCAGTTGATAAACTGCTTGCTCAAAGGGCCTGGGTTTGGTTGCCTAGCACTCACATAAACAGCTGCATGTGACCACACATGTCTGTAACTCCAGTCCTGTGGTGAGCGGACTCCAGAGAATTGCTGGGTTTGGCTGTTCAGCCAGTCTGACCAAGAAGACAGGGGGTAGGCAGCTTAGGGTTCAGGAAGAGACTCGACCCCAAGGAAACTATGCAGAATAGTGATGGGGGAAACACCAGATTTTCTTCTCTGCCTCATGTGTGTGCATGAGGTGCACACACACAAGTGCATACACTATACACGTACACACCATGCATACTGCATATCTTACACACTTCTACATGCAAACCAATTTTTAAAAATCCTAAATACACATTAAAAAGAGAAACAAAGACGCTGGAGCGAAGGCTCAGTGGGTAAATGTTTGCCTTCAATGCTTGCCCTGTAAGCATGAGGAACTGAGTTCAATTCTCAAAACACACACATACCAGGCATGGAAATGTGAACCTGGACCCCAGTACAGAGTAGATAAGAGACAAGAGGATCCCAGGGGCTTACTTGCCAGCCACTGTAGACTAATTGGTGAGCTCCTGGCCAATGAGAGACTGTGTCTCAAAAAGAGGCTTATGGCGTACCAGAGGAAGAGATGTAAGGTTGTCTTGTGCCCTCCACACATGCGCACACATCTGTATGTGTAGCTGCAAACACGTCTGCCCACATGCATACGTGTATGCACACCAACACACATATATACATGCAAAAAAGAAATAGAAGCCAAGGGCATTACAGCAATGCTCACCTGCGTCCCTGATCTATCAAGACGCTAGCCCACTGCCACCTTTCTGAATCTTTCCCAGCTCTCACCAACTACTACCTGCCTTTGTCCTGCCGAAGAAATCACTTTTCGGGTCACACAAGATCACTATAGCAATTTTCCCTCCTCTTCCAGACACTCCATCCACCAGCCCATGCCCCGAGCTCTGGGGTTCTAGGGTTAAGACCCTCCACTGGGTGCATGCTGTGGTTCCATTTTCCCTGCTCCCCCCCACACACACACGCACACCCCGACCTAATAAAAGTTCTCCTCTGTGCCTCCTAGCCCTAGGGAGTCTTGCTGAATATGAAAAATAAATTGTCTTGTTGAGATTCTGTGCTGGCCTCGATCTTTCTGAATTGAAAATGTAATTGCTAAGCCTCTAATGAAATCCTCCCCAAAGGCTCTCCATTGCCAACAAAATTAACTCAGACCCCACCATGGCCTCTGCACTCCAGGCTGCGCTTGACCCTTTCTTCACCTCCCCAGACCTCAGGAGGTCTCTGCCCCTCCTTTCCTGCCCTGTCCATGGTGCTGACAAACTGGGCCACGGAGAGCTCCCCAAATCCATGACGCTCTTTGCTCCCTCCCTCGCTTTGATTATAGGGGTTTCTTCTACCCCAGATGCACGTCCTTTCCATTCCCTTCTTACCTACTTTTTCTTTTTCAGCTCGGCTGAAAAAGCGACTAACTCTCTAAGGCACTGCAGACCATCTGTGCTCTGCAGAGCTTCATTCCGTCTTTCATTCCAGCACCCAGGAGATGCCAGGTGCAAAATGACGCTCCCAGGCCCCCTGACTTTCAGCAAGTTGGTTGAATCCCCTTGTGCCTCAATGTACCTATTAGTAAAATGGCAATGATATGGGGGTTGTTCATGTCCAGAATATATAAAGAACTCAAAATAATCAACAAAATAATAACCCCTCAATGCATGGGCAAATGAAATGAACAGATGTTCCTCAAAAGATAAATGACCAATAAATATTGTTTTTTAAAGTTCAATATTTTTAGCCATCAGTTTAATGCAAATTAAAACTACTTTGAGATTCTATCTTTCCCCAGTCAGGATGTCTATCATCAAGCAAACAAATGATATAGGCCCTACTAGGGAAGCTACCACTGTTGTTTGGCTAAATGGATATGTTATGCACATTAAATTGCCTTCTAAATATTCATGTTTATAGACTAGAGCTGCTCTAATTTTTTTTCTGTCAAAGAACTATCTTTTTGCAAAAGTTGGTGATTACTGGGGAGACTCAAAACTCATCAAAGTGCTGGGACAAAGTGATAATTGAGTGTTCACTAAATGAGACATCTCTATCATATCCTCCAAGGCTCAAGAAACACTGAGGAATGTAAGAGTCAAAGAATGTGAGAGAAGTGCTTTGGAATGAATGAAGTGTTCATTACATTCATGATGTCATAGCAACTGTCATTACCTACACAAGATCTGCACAATATGGGGCCCTCCAACACATCATCATGAATGATGGAGGAGGACAAAGACAGATCAAAATCAAAAACTAGTCGTGAAGAAGAGGTTCAGTGAAAGATGGCAGGGCTGGGCAAAAGAAAGTAATTGGAAGGGATTATGATAAAAATAGGTTATACACATTTATGAGAGTTCTCAATAAAAAAGTTTAAACAAAAAAGACATATGACAACCAAATTCTGGCAAGGATGTGTGGTAGGGGAGACACACGTGCTTACGGGAATGTAAATGAATATAGCCATGTGGAAATCAGTATGGAGGCTTCTCAAACATCTGAGAAATAGAACTGCTATATGACCCAGCTATGCTACTCTGGGGTATTACCCAGAGAACTCAAAGGATATCATGCCACACAGACACTTGCATATCCATCTTTACTATCACACTATTCACAGCAGCCGAGGTATGGGTCCAGCCTAGATATCCGTCAGTAGATGAATGGATAAAGAAAATGTGGTACCTTCCACAAGGGGACTTATTCACCCATAAAGAAGAACAAATTTTTGTCATTTGCAGAGAAATGGACAGACCTGAAGACCATCATGTTAAGTGAAACAAGCCAGATTGAGCAAGACAAATCTCTGTCTCATAGGTAGAACCTAGATTATATTTGAGAAGAGGAGGGGACAAGAAGGAAGAGTAGGGGGACAAGAGAAGGTAATGGGAGTTAATATGATCATAGCATATGATGTACTTGAATAAAAATGTCATTATGAAGCCTATTATTTTGCCCAAGGAATATATGCTAATAGAAGATATTCTAATAATAACAGAAATGACTCAGTAGGACTATAGAAAGAAAGGAATTGGGGCTGGGGAGATGGCTCAATGGGTAAAGCACTTAATATGCAAGCATGAGGACCTGAGTTTAGAGCTTCGGAACCCGTATATGAGGCTGGACACAGTAGTGCTGTTATCTCAGTGTGTCTACGGCAAAATGGGAGGTGAAAACAGGAGAATCCCTGGAAGCTCATGGGCCAGTCAGCCAACTATCCTGACAAATGCAGTGGTGAACAAGAGACCCTGTCTCAAATAAGTTGGAAGATGAAGACTAACACCTGGTGTTATCCTCTGTCCTCCAACACATGCATGCCCCTGGCATGCATGCCCATACACACACACACACACACACACACACATGCACACGCACACGCACATACTCATACATGCACACTAAAAACAATAATTCCTAGATATAAAAAACAATGCCTGTCACATTCCAAATGCTCAGTGAGTATTAGCTAGTATAAACTCTACTGAATATGTGCTCTTTTATATTCTATGCTTCTGAAATGAATGACTTTAAAAACCCATTTCATTCATGGAAGTTGACAGGCAGGGTTGAAATTTAATATCCTTCCATCTATCAGCTGGGCCAGTTTCCACATCCCTACAATGGACATACAATAGTGTTATTAAAAGGATTGGAGAATGATAGCAAGCTCTTGGCACATTTTCTGGCCCCCATTCAAGAAATAATAAGCTGCTTTACATATGATTTAAGACCAGACTGACAACACATTCTCAAGCAACCTTTCATTAATAGATCCCAGGTATCTGATTGGGTTACACTTTTGAACCACACCTCTTACGTTTTCTTAAATATCACAGAGGGGCTGAAGCTACCCAGTAGAAAAGTGCTTGGGTAGCCCCGAGGTTTCTGACTGAGAAATGACTCATTCCTGGCACAACTATTCCAAAATTATCTTTGTTATCTGTAATCATTATGTGAATTACATCCTCATTGCTGTGATAAAATACAAGAGCAACTTAAGGAAGGTAAGGTCTATTTTTTTCTCAATGTTTATTAACATTTTCCATGATTATAAAAAATATCCCATGGTAACACCCTCCCTCCCCCCACTTTCCCCTTTGAAATTCCATTCTCCATCATATCCCCTCCCCCTCTCAATCAGTCTCTCTTTTATTTCGATGCCATGATCTTTTCCTCCTCTTATGATGGTCTTGTGTAGGTAGTGTCAGGCACTGTGAGGTCATGGATATCCAGGCCATTTTAAGTCTGGAGGGAGCACGTTGTAAGGATTCCTACCCTTCCTTTGGCTCTTACATTCTTTCCACCAGGGAAGGTAAGGTCTATTTTGAATCATCATTTCAGGGGATTTTAGTCCATCATAGTGGTGAAGACATGGCACAGAGGTTCCTGCCAGTAGCCACAAACTTCTGCTTCTTCACCTGGTGGCAGACAGGGAGCAGAGAGCTAGACCACAAACATCCTACAACTAGTATCTAGGTCCCACCTCATCTCCCAGAACAGCACCACCAGCTGGAAGCCAAGCATACAAACGCATGGTTCCATGTTCCTATGGGAGACACTGTGGATACAAACGAAGCCATGCATTAGGCTTCACATACTGAAGACTTAGTTTAATATGAAAACATTTCTGTAGAGGGCAGCTTTTACTAACCAGTGAGTAGTTACAGAGCAAAATACCTTACCCCAACTCTGTGGCTCATGGGTAGTATCCTCTCAGGGGTACTTTTGGTTGACGCATGTGATGGTGAATATTGATTGACAATTTGGTAAGATTTAGAATCACCAAGGAGATACTACCATTCAGGTAGTTGTGGGACACTTTGTAGATTAGGTTCTATGAGCAACATAATTCCATAGGCTGAAGACCAAGACTGCGTATTAAAAGGAAAAGAAAAGAAAGTGAGGTGAGCACCAGCATTCACCTACTTCCTGACAATGGATCCAGTGCGACCAGTTGCCTCAGGCTCTGGCCACCATGTTGGGCTGTGTTCCCTCAAACTGTGAGCCAGAATCAGTCTTTCCTTCCTTATATTGCTTTCCTCAGGTATTTGCCCACATCAATAAGAAAAGTAACTAGTACAAAAGTCAAGAAAATAAAATGTCCTGACAAAACCACCAGAGAACACCCACCACTGGGGATATTCCTTGCTGCTGGCACTGCCACCAGTTACAGATCACATGACCAACCATCCACGAATGTCTATTTGACATGTAAGTCAATCCCAGAAAGCAGTGGGCTGTCTGACAGAAGCCTTTCTACCAAAAAGATATGTTCTACCATGCTATATTATGATAACTACTCATGCTTCTCCTGTCCTAATTAAAAGCAGAGCAAAATTTCTAGATGCCCATTCCCAGCAAGCCACCCAGGATGGTCCATTGTGCCTCACAGTCAAAGGCCATGTGTCAATTTTTGGAGATCTTGGAGATCAAGCTATTTTCTGGATCACTTGCTATAAGGTTTTTTTGTTTTGTTTTGTTGCTTTTTTTTTTTTCTTTCTTTCTTTAAGCAGCAAAGCCTTAGGCAAAAGCTTAGGGGCCAGAGGAGGAGAATTCACAGAAGCAGAAAGTAGATTAGTGGCTTGCTTCTGCTGGCAAGTGGGAATAGGGAAGGACTGCAGATGGGCCTTAGGGGTGTTTCGAGGGTGACAGAAATGTTCTAAAATTGGATGTGGGTGATGGTTGTGCAATGCTGTGAATTTTATGTAAAAGTTATGCTTTCATAAATTATACTTCAAGGGACTAGGGAGCTACTTCAGTGAGTAAAGTGCTTGCCTCACAAGCATGAAGACCTGAGTTTGATTCCCAGCATCCACATAAGAAAAATCGGAACAGGGCTGGAGAGATGGCTTAGCGGTTAAGCACTTGCCTGTGAAGCCTAAGGACCCCGGTTCGAGGCTCAATTCCCCAGGACCCACGTTAGCCAGATGCACAAGGGGGCGCACATGTCTGGAGTTCGTTTGCAGTGGCTGGAGGCCCTGGTGTGCTCATTCTCTCTCTATCTGCCTCTTTCTCTCTGTGTCACTTTCAAATAAATAAATAAAAATAAACAAAAAAGTTTAAAAAAAGAAAGAAAAATCAGGACACATGCTTTAATCCCAGCACTGGGGAGGTGGAAATCGATGTATATCTGGGGCTCACTGGCCAGCTAGTCAAGCCAATTAGCAGACTTCAGGCCAGTGAGACACCCTTTCTCAAAAAAAAAAAAAAAAAAAAAAGGTGGACAGTGTTCCTATGGTACAACACCCAGGGCTGTCCTCTGATCTCAACATGCACACACGGTGTACTCCCCCCCCCCACATACACACACACGGGCTTCAACACTAATACACATACTGTGGTGAATGCAATGTCCACCATAGGCTCATGTGTTTTGAATACTAAGTCCCTAGCTGGTGACAGTTTGGGGGGAGGAGTGCGTCACTAGGGATGAGATGTTTGGGGAAATATATTCCAGCTCTGAGCCCAGGATTTTCACTCAGGTCATGTCACAAGATGCGATGCCCTCTGTCTGACTTTGCCTTGACTTCCCTGCGATGACGAATCTTTCCTTCAAGTAAGCTGAAATAATCCCTTTTCTCCTACAAGCTGTTTCTGGCTAGGTATTTTGTCCCAACAACAAGACAGTGACTGCTAAACACACATTAAAAATATACTTCAAGGGCTGGAGAGATGGCCTAGTGATGAAGTTGCTTGCCTGTGAACCTAAGGACCCATGTTCTACTCCCCAGATCCCACATAAGCCAGACACACAAGGTGATGCACATGCAATGTCACACATGTGCTCAAAGGAGCATATAGTTCATTTGCAGTGGCTGGAGGTTCTGGCATGCCAATTCTCTCTATCACACTCTCTTCCATTAAAAAAAAAAAAAAATATTTCAATAAAATCGTTTAGAATGGGGAAAGAAAGTTTGCAATAGGGATATGAAGTTGTAAAATTTAGAAAGGATGTATTCCTATATTAGCCATGGCTCTGTGTCCAGCTGATGGTGTCTGCCCACCCGCCCACCTTCTTGAACAAGCTCTGTCCCAGGACTATGTTCCAAGCAGAGCAGGGGAAGAATATTCCATTTGCCTCCAGCACTCCCTACACTGTTTGCTACTTGCATATGAGCTCAGAGAAGCTCCAGCACTTTCTTGCAGCTCAGAGGCCACAGTGAGGTGAGACACAGCTCACGACAAACTGAGAGTCAAGAAGCACAGGCCACAGTGAAGCCTGCGTTTGGAGTGGCAGAATACATGAAAGAGAGCCAGTGTTGTGATTTGAATGTGAAACATCATGCACAGACTCGTGTATTTGAACACTTGGGCTGTCTGGGGAGGTTGTGGAACCTTTAAGAGGTGGAGGCTCTGTGGAGGAAGTGGGTTACTAGAGAAAGACCTTGAAGTTTTAGAGATCTGCTCCATTTCCTCTGCGTCTGTCAACAGGTCTGCCAAGATGTGAACACGCAGCCTGGGGCTTCTGCCAGCAAAGATGAAAGCAGACCGTTCCTCTTCATGAAAGACTAGAGTCCATCAAACTGCTAGTCAAAATAAACCTCCCTTAGGTTGCTTTTTGGATTTGGACATAGCAATGAGAAAAACATAACCAACGCACCAGAGGGTGAGGTGGGAGAAGCACAGGCATTACTAGATGCTGGTAAGTGCATAGATCCAGACAGGAACACAAGCTGAATCTCATCCATGGTGGAGAGCCTCTACCACCAGAAACCTTGTTTGGCTAAATGTCCCTCCTAAATATTAAGGCCTAAAGAGGGCTATGCAACAACAACGAAAAATGATCTCTAGAAACCACATAAAAATGCCAGGAGTGGTATCACGTGCACCTGTAATCTCAGTGCCAGGGAGGTGGAGATAGGAAGATCCCTGGAGTTCACTGGCCAGCCCGTCTAGCGGAATTGGTGAGCTCCAGACTAATGACAGACACCTTCTGAAAATGAAAAAGGTGAGAAATGACATCTGAGGCTGTCCTCTGGCCTCCACACGCATACGTGCACATGCACACACACAAACCACACAAACGTATGCATATTCATGAGTGTAGCAGACAGCTTCAGGTCCCTGAAATGAACTTCCAAACCAGGCAGTTACGGAGGAAGGGATAGTTATTGAAGATGGAGGGGAAGTTCCATAATGGCAGAAGCTGGCCCGCTTGCACAGGTCCAAGCAGAGAGAGAGAGAGAAAAAAAAAAAAGCACAAGCCAAAAGCCACACCACACAGCACACTTTAGCAACTCCAGGCAAAACTAAGCATTTTTCATATCTTTAGATTGGAATTTCAAATCCACCACCACACCTTAAGGCTGGACCCTAAGATCCACCCAGTGACACCTCCTCCAGCCAGGTGGCTGGAAATCCAAGATGTCTTAATAAACTCCTGAATCATTTGGGGCGTATTTATTCAAACAGCCACAATTTGCATAAAAATAAGTGAGTAAATACCACATAAGGTGCAATATCCACTAGCAGATTTTTCTCTGTAGTGTCACTGGGCTTCATGATCTATTCAGTAGCACTTCGACTAAATTCATTGAAGCTGACCTACCCCACAGGTGTCAAGGGATAAGGCTGGCAGAGAAGCAGAGAAGAAAAGGTAGAGAAGGGAGAGGTGCAGACTGACACACAGCAGGAGATGCCCCAGGTTGAACATGAATTAAACAGGAAATCATGCTGCCTCTGGATTTTTCCCACCTGTGACTTTGAGTCAAAGAACATGTGCTTTTGTTTGAATATGGATTCATTAGCTAAGCTCTCAGACATTCTATTTCTTAATTGCCTAAAGTGACTCTAAGAGCTAACCATGAGCACAGAATGTAAAAACTTACTCTCTGGTGACAGCCAAGTGGTCACCCATAATTGAGTCAAATGCCCTTCATTTAAGAGTCCATCAATCTCCGTAGTATGGAAATCGGGGATGCAGCATGTTATATGGCCTAGTTTGACTGTCCAGTGAAATCCATGAAGGTACACGTGTGTGCACATGCATACACACAGAGAGAGAGACACACACACAAATATAGCCAGGAACACACAAGCACAAACATATGATTGAAAAGGAAACTACGAGTAGGTATGGTGGCTCAAACCTACCACCTACCTAGGCTCACCATCTACCACCCCGGCAGAGAGGTACTGGCAGGAAGATTACAACATGAAAGCAAGTCTGAGATACAGACTGAGCTCAAGGCCAGAATGAGCAACTTAGTGAGACCATATATCAAAATAAAATATGAAAATAGGGTTAGGTGTGTAGTTCAGTGATGCAGCACCTATCTACAATCCCCCAGTGAGGGGTTAGGGGCATACCTCAGTGGTACAGCACCTATCTACAATCCCCCATTGAGGGGCTGGGGGCGTGGCTCAGTGGTAGAGCTTCTGCCTAGAATCCCTCAGTGAGGGACTCAGGGATGTGGCTCAGTGGTAGAGCTCCTGCCTAGAATCCCCCATTGAGGGGCTGGGGGTGTGGCTCAGTGGTAGAGCTCCTGCCTACAATCCCCCAGTGAGGGGCTCGGGGTGTGGCTCAGTGGTAGAGCCCCTGCCTAGAATCTCCCAGTGAGGGGCTGGGACATAACTTAGTGGTAGAGTGCTTACCTAGGCTAGGGTATGGCACAACAGTTAAGTATCTCCCTAACATGCTCAAGTTTGCAAATTGCCCAACCAAACCTTGATGTGGACAAGATCTACCATCTACATCTGTCATATAGATAACATCAAAGAATGTAGAAAAACATATTGGCCAGCCCTCAAATAAAAAAATAAAGTCAACTTTACCAGAAATGAAAGTAAAACCAAAATACAATGTATTTTAAACTGTAAGGTTATGAGTAATTCTTAAGACCCCTGAACACAAAGGTGGTAATATTGTACAGAAGTGGGAAGCTTTTCTCTTTTTCTTTTCCGGTTTTGTCGTTTGGTTTGATTTTTTTAAGTAGGGATCTCATATAGCCCAGGTTAGCATTGAACTCACCATGTAGCCAAGGATGACCTTAAATTCCTGATCATCCTGCCCCCACCTCCCAAGTGCTGGGATTAGAGGTGTGTACCCTCTCACCCGGCCGAGAATTTTCATAAACTTTTCCATGTCACAGGTTGGCAGGGTCCTTTCACCTATGCAATTTGGCAACTGAATCAAAGGTCTAAAAGATTCTTATAAGTTTTGACTCAGTGCTTTCACTTGTATGACATCTACACTGGAAAACAAAATTAAACTCAAATGCAAGCAGCTACTTCTGCAAAATAGCTCACCACAGCATTGTTTATGATCAGGAAAATAAAAAACAGTGCAAAGAAAATAGCATCTGTCTGGAGGTGAAGGAGTAATTGAACAAAGGTAAGTCCATCTCTCCATGAGCTGTTCTTTTCCAGTGAGTTCTTCCCTGTGTGTCTGTCCCACTAGGTCGAGTGTGACCTGAATCAGCTTGCGGCTGCAGCACAGAGCTAATGTGAATCCAACCAACGTGAAGGCTTTATGATCCCACTGTGTAACCTGGAGCAAATTATCCAAGAGGTAATGAATATAGGAAGGAATATGCGGATGGAGGATATCACACTGGTCAACAAACCTTCCTTATAGAAGATTTTTTGACCCTGACGCTCTTCCCAAAGACTCAAAAGGCTTGACAGTCCCTATAAGAACTAAGCCCACCAAAACAAAAGAACAATTCTAAATTAGAATGAAGGTGCTATTGATGGAGCTGTCAGTCAAGTGCTTGTCTAGCAAACATGAGGACCTGAATTTGATTCCCATATTAAAAAACACACACAATGAGCTGGAGAGATGGCTTAGTGGTTAAGCGCTTGCCTGTGAAGCCTAAGGACCCCGGTTCAAGGCTCGGTTCCCCAGAACCCACGTTAACCAGATGCACAAGGGGGCGCACACGTCTGGAGTTCATTTGCAGTGGCTGGAGGCCCTGGCACGCCCATTCTCTCTATCTCTCTCTCTCTCTCTGCCTCTTTCTCTCTCTGTCTGTAGCTCTCAAATAAATAAAAAATAAACAAAAACAAAAACAAAAAAACTTAAATAAAAGAAACGCACAAAAAAAATAATCTGGAAATGGTGGCATGAATATGTAATCCCACCACTGGAGGTACGGAGACAGGAGGATCCCTGAGGTCATTGGTAAGCTAGTCAGTTCCATTTTCAGAGACCCTGTCTCATAAAAAGGTGGATGGTGTTCCTGAGGAACAACACTGGAAGTTGTCTTCTGGCCTACACACACACACACACACACACACACACACACAACCAGTACACATGTGAACATGAACATACACAAAGATAATGAAAGGATTGAGAATGTAGCCAGCCGCATAGTGCTTATGTGGAATCCACCAATGAGGAACTAGGGTTGTAGTTCAGCAAGAACAATTGTTTAGAATCCTCCAGTGAAGGATTGTGGGTGCGGGTCAGCAGTAGGGTACCTGCCTGGAGTTCTCTAGTGAGGACTAGGGGTGTGCAGTGAGGGCTGGGGGAGGGGGTAAGCACAGTAGTAGAACACTAATCTAGCATATGAGAAGTACTGGGCTCCATCCCCAGAACAGAAAAAAATATAAATAAATAAATAAAAACTAGGGGCTGAAGAAATGGCTTAGTTATTAAATCACTTGCCTGTGAAGCCTAAGGATCCAGGTTCAATTCCCCAGTGCCCACATAAGCCAGATGCATAAGGTGGTGCATTTGTCTGGAGTTCATTTGCAATGGCTAGAGGCCCCGGCACGCCCATTCTTTCTCTATCTGCCTCTTCCTCGCTCTCCCTCCCTATCTCAAATAAATAAATATATCAAATATTTTTAAAATAAATAAAAAATAATATGAATGAAAAACAAGAATGGAAGACAGGGAAAGGAGAAAGGGGCAGAAAAATAAGTTGCCACCAGACACCAGGGAAGGATTTAATTATTGCGAGTGAGAACTGAATTTAGCACTGTGATTGCTGACAGCTGAAACAAAGCATGGACTAGTTGCATAATAGATTTCATATTGTCTGCATTACAGAACAAAAAATAAGAAATAAGGACAGTTTCATTGGAAGAATGAGTTATTGTCGAGTAAGGGATTAAAATAGTGAGTTCATGCTTCTGTTATTTATGGTTTTAAATAAGTGACACATGGCAAGGAAATCAGCCAACCTCCTTCCCCCTCCCCCCAGCCTCGTGCCTTCTCAGTCTTGCTCATCTTTCCTACCAGACCGCATCCCTCAGAGAGCTGGGCTGCCCTTAGTTCACTGTCATCCACGTGCTTGCTTCCTGAGGCAGAGTTGAAGAGTCCAGGAAGGAGTGTGACCCTCCTTCAGCAGAAAATCCAACAAAACCCAAAGCAGCTACCAAACACGACTTTGTCCTCCTTGCGAATCAGATGGTCGAGATTGGACAAGCACACTGGCTGCCCATTCAGACTGGCCATGACAAAACCAGCCTAGGCTAAGGTCATCCCAGGAGGCGCCTCCCAACTCTCCCACCCATCCCCAACTCCACCAACACGTGCCACAGGGAAGGAACTTCAGCTTGCATTTGTCTTTCTGAGCCTGGCTTCTTTCATTCTTTCACTTAGCATCATGACCTCCAGTTCCATCTGTTTTCCTTCAAATGACATCATTTCATTCTTCCTGATGGCTGAGTAATACTCTAGCATGTATCTATGGCACATTCTCTCCCCCCTCTCTATTATTTTTTTTTTTTTTTGAGGTAGGGTCTCACTCCAGCCCAGGCTGACCTGGAATTCACCATCCTCCTACCCCTGACTCCTGAGTGCTGGGATTAAAGGTGTGCACCACCACACCTGACTTATGGCTTCTGTCTCTTTTTTGAATGCATGTATGTATTTGATGTGTGTGCCCCACATACATGCATGTGGAAGCCACAGAACTCCAAGTGTTCTCTTATTTTATTTTCTTTTTAAACCTACATTGTTTTGTTTATTTTTATTTATTTATTTGAGAGTGACAGACAGAGAGAGAAAGGCAGAGAGAGAGAGAATGGGCATGCCAGGGCCTCCAGCCGCTGCAAATGAATTCCAGATGCATGTGCCCCCTTGTGCATCTATCTGGCTAACATGGGTCCTGGGGAATCGAGCCTCGAACCACGGTTCTTAGGCTTCATAGGCAAGCACTTAACCGCTAAGCCATCTCTCCAGCACAATCATTTGTGATGTTTTCTTAACATAGGGTCTCTCCTTCAACCTGGAGCTGCTGTCCCTCAGTGATCCCCAGTGATTCTTCTGTCTCTACCCCATAAATATAGGCTTTATAGGCATGCATGACCACAAGCAGCTTTTAACCCAGCTTCTAGGGAGTAGAACTTGGCAGTCTCCAGCCCAAGAGGCCCTCACACCAAACACTCTTAATTGCTGAACCATCTCTCTGGCCCACATTTTCTCTTTTTTATGCCACATTGTCTTTATCCACCTGTGATAGTTCATCTAGGTTATCCATTTGACAGGATTTGGAATCACCATGGAAACAAACCTATGGGCATGTTGTGAAGAGTTTATAGATTAGGTTAACTGATGTAGGAAGAGTCACCCTAACTGTAAGCAGCACTATCCCTTCCATGGGCTGGGCTCCCAGAATGAATAAAAAGAAAAACAAATTAGCTGAGCATCACCATTCATCTCCCTCTCTCTGCTTCCTGCCCATGGACTGCTTCATGCTGGTTCATGCTCCTGTGGCTTTTGCCAGATTATTTTGCCACAGCAACAAGAAAAGCATGTAACTCACCACCACTCAGAGACTCTTGTGGCCAGAAAGCATGGGTTGGAAATAAAAGAGACAGGTGTCCTTTACCTGGGCTGAACTCCAGACTCCCAATAAAGCAGTAAGTACAGGAACATGGGCAGCAGGGACAGTGGGAGAAAAAACTCACAATGGCAGCTTTCCTAGATGCCAGTTATTTGAGGGGAGAAGAAAGGGTCTCATATCAAGACAGCAAAGCTGAGCTGAATCTGAGATTACAGCTGGAGAGGCACATACTGTTATACTCCCCAAAATAAAATGCAAAGAATGAGTTCAGATCATTGGAGAAGGTGAAATGCCAACAGAACTTCACCTATGTATCCAAAACAGGAGAAAACCAGCCCTAAGAAACAGGGTTCCTGGTTCTTAAGTAGGATGGCAGGTGACCAGGCTCTGTTTTGGTTGTTAGGTTGTTCATTTAGAGATATGGTCTCAGCTAAGCCAGACTGGCCTTGAACTTCCCATGTAGTGGAGAATGACCTTCAACTTTAGGTCCTCCTGCGTCCACCTCCCAAGTGCCAAGAGTGCACTTAAGTCACCTGGTTTATGTGGTGCTGGGGATGGCATGCAGGGCTTTGTGCATGCTAGGCACTGTACCCGAGTTACACGCCTAGCCCTAACCCCAGCCTCAGGGTCCTTTTTTTTTTTGATGAATATAACAAAGTAAATGAGGAACCAAGTATCCAGACGGGTGTGGGGACACATACCTATAATCACAGCACTGGAGAGGCTCAGGGAAGAAGGAATGCTTTGAGTTTAAGGCTAGCCTGAGATACAGAGTGAGACTTTCTCAAAAGATAAAAATAAAATCCAGGAAAAAAAAAAAAAAACTGGGGCTGGAGAGATGGCTTAGCAGTTAAACGCTTGCCTGTGAAGCCTAAGGAACCCGGTTCAAGGCTCAATTCCCCAGGACCCACGTTAGCCAGATGCACAAGGGGATGCATGCGTCTGGAGTTCCTTTGCAGTGGCTGGAAGCCCTGGCGTGCCCATTCTCTCTCTCTCTCTCTCTCTCTCTCTCTCTCTCTCTCTCTCTGCCACTCTCAGATAAATAAAAATAAACAAAAAAAATTTTAAAAAGAATAAGATACTCCCAAAATTTCTCTGAACTTGGTCTCCCATAGACCCACCAGGCACTGAACATAGTCATGACCCAAAGCACCCAAGCCCAACCATTGATGTCATCTTGTAACATGAAGGAAGGACCCCTCCCCTCTCTTATATGAGCCATCTGGGTAAATATAAGGGGGTGGTGATGTCCAACTCCTCATATCTTCTTCAACCCTTCTTCCAACTGACTTGATCTTTAAATGTTCATTATCAATCACTGGGATAAGGATGGAGAAGTGACGCCCCAAAAGGGGCCACTTCCAAAGAAGAGAGCTGTAGGTTTTATCCTGTGGAGCATTGATCTTCAAAAAGATCAGCCAGCTAAGGAAAGAGGTCGAGCTCGGTTCTCTGTAGCAACCACGGGTGCTCCACGAGAAGATCACACACAGTACGGTCTCTGAGGCACATAATTCCGTGTGTGCTCTATTTTAAAGTGGAGCCCTCGGTGCTACCTTGATTTTGTAGAATTTACACTGAAAGGGCAGAAAATGTCACACCATCTTGTGTGTTCCCCACTTCCATGTGCTCTTTGCAAGAAAATCAAACGCAGCTGTTTCCAAAGCCTTAGCAAGCACCCACAATGTCTACGGCACACAATCTAAACTGTGCAGATTTTCTGAGAGGCGAAAGGGTAGAGGGAAAGAAATAGCAGCAGAAATCTGTTTGTGAAGACAGACTTGGTGGCTCACGTTTGTAATCCCAGCACTCAGGAGGCTGAGGCAGGAGGATTGTCACAAGTCCGAAGCAAGGCTGGGCTACCCAGTGAGACCCTCTCTCAATAAATAACAAAACAAAATGAAAGTGTTCGTGAAGCGTGGATGCGCCTCTGAGACAAAAACTTCCTCCTGCGCAAAATGAGGACTCCACTGTCCTTACAGAGGTGACCTCATGGTAGTGTGCTTAAGAGTGCACCTATAACAAAACTTATGTAGCTATTTCCTCTGAATTGAAACATTCCTTTCTGGCGGGAGGCTGTTAAGATTCAGAAAGTAAAGAAAACATACAAGGTTCAGGAAGTAAACAAAATTCACAAATCTCAGGAAACTCCTGAAACTTCTAAGGTTCACACAGGCCTTCCTCAAGGTTACAGAAGCAGCAATAATTTGTGGGGAAGAGGAGACTCCTCAGGAGAGCTGCCTACGAGTTGTCAGGGAGCTCAAGATGGGTTTTCAGTCATACAAGCCTTAGAATCATCCATACTTCTGTAAGTAACCCCTCATCCAGGGGTGGATTAAGGTAGACCTGGGTGGAATCATTTCTTTGGTTTGTCCTTGATGCCCCATCTGGGGTGGAGAGATGTTTTCTTGTTCATGTCTCCCCAGGGGAAATCACACAAGAGTCTAGCACTTTCATCGGTCTTGTCTCTTCCATTCTACTGGCCTGTTTCCTCCCTTACACACTTGCAAGGCTGGGTCATGAAGGGAGACAGCTACAGGAGATGAACCAATTTCAATACCCTACATTATGAGGACTTTCCTTCGAGCAACTTATCCATGGCCGGCCTCTATCACTGAATTGCATCCAAGCCTTACGTGGCCAGGGTGAAAGTTAATAGAACACCCAAATCGTCCTCTCATGTGTAGACAAGGAAGAGAACAGAATGTTTCAGAACACTAGGAAAATGCAGAGGGCCCAGGATCCTGGGATAGGCTGTAAACACCATCTTAAAAGACAACTACTAAGGGCTTGAGAGATGGCCCAGAGGTTAAGGCGTTATCCTGCAAAGCCAAAGGACCCAGGTTCAACTTCCCAAGGACCTACATAAGCCAGATGCACAAGGTGGCGTGTGCATCTGGAGTTCGTTTGCAGTGACTAGAGGTCCTGGTGTACCCATTCTCCCTCTCTCTCTCTCTCTCTCTCTCTCTCTCTGTCTGTCTCTCTCTCTCTCTCTCTCTCCCTTCTCTCTCTGTCTCTAATAAATGAGTAAACATAAATAAAATTTAAAAAATATTTAAGCCAGGTGTGGTGCGCAAGGCTTTAAAAAAGACAACCGCTAAGCTATAACCCCAGCCCACAAACTTTGTTTCTGTTGCATCAAACTTTTCCTGAAGAGAGGCTGGGAGGATGGTTCAGTGGTTTAAAATGCTTGCTTACAAACACCCTGATGTACACGCCAGTGCAATAGTGGCACACAGCCTTGGTGCATAACCGATAGCTTTCCGATAGGCTAAGAGATCCTCTCAGTGTAAAGGAACCCATATCTGGAATTGGGAACCAGATCAGAATCCTATGGAGACAAAGATTATGCTCTCCAGTATCAAGATCTCACTAGTATTTGGCTAAAAGAGGGGTTACAGACATTAAATTCTCCCTAAATTAATAATGCTTATCCCATTTAAACTAGGCTGACTTTACTCTCTGTTGGAGAATCTGTTTTTCAGCAGACCTAGGAGATAAAGTACCCCTCATACTTCAGGCAAACCACAGCTGAATTCACAGAGGAATGGGGGAGACGAGCAAGAGCGCTGCTTCCATGCTGAACCTGATAATCAGCACCAGGGTGAAGGAGACAGACCCTGAGGATACTCAACACGTACTAAAGCAGAGATCCAGAAGCTCCTAAGAGCTCATCACTGAGGTAGACTTAAAACTCACTGATCATGGCTCAGGGAATTCTGCAGAAGATGGGGGGCAGAAAGATTGTAAGAGCCACAGGTTGAGACATCATGCCCAGAGGCATTCCTTCCCTGCCAAATAACTGCTGCTCCCATAACACATAAACCACAACCCCATAAACCCTGCAATCCCACTGAGGAGGGTCCACAGTTGAATGGGGATAGGGACGAGGGAAAAGAGGGTACCAATACATGATGTATTCATATGAAATATGTTGTTAATAATAAAATGAAAAAAATGCTTGCTTACAAAGACTGCAGGCCTAGGTTCAATTCCTCATCCATCCACATAAAGCTGGACAGGCATCAGTTTGCAGTGCAAGACACACATGTGTGCACACACATGTGCATACACACACACATACACACACAGAGAGAGATATCAAATAAATTAAAAAAGGGTTTTTTTTTAAAAAAAAAGTTATTTTTCTCTAAGGAGATGGAAAGAAACATCTCTTCACTCCCTGCCCACATAGGACACCAACAGAAGACCAAAGAAACAATTCCACCAAAGTCCAACTTGGGGGACCAGTGAGTTTATTGGGGTTACTTAGGGGAGAATGGGTGAGGGGTTACTTATGAGAGAGCATGGACCAAAAAGGCACATCCCAGCATACTGGATAACTAATGGAAGCTGCGACTCTAGAGCTCACTGCACACCTTTCAGGCACAGTTCAGCTCAGCTCTAGTGGGAGAGTCTCTTCTTCCAACCAGTTCTTAACTCCTTATATCAGCTTAGGGGTGTGGCTTGTGGATCTTGTAAGTTTTAGAAACTTCTTGAGACTTGCGAGATCCTGAGCTCTGTTTACATCCCGAGTCTTACTGAGCCACTTAACTCCCCAAGATTTCGGGAGATTACCTATGTTTCAATTTGGAACCTCCTAATAAGCCTACCTCCAGGATGAAATGTTTTCACTCAGAGGACATTGCTATAGAGCAGTTTCTATACTTGGAATCTACTTGCATCCCTGTGTGCTAAACAGATGGAATTCTTATTCAAGAAATAATAACGGAAAACACACACCTGTAGTCTCAGACTTGGAGGTGAAAGTAGGAGGGTCAAAAGTTCAAGGCCAGCCTCAGCCTACTAAGTAAGTTTCAGGCCAGCCTGGGCTGTGGGAGACCCTGTCTCAAAAACAAAAGGCCAAAACAATGGTAATAATAATAATAGAAATAACAGAGTGGAGTATAGTGGACACACCTGTAATCCCAGCACTAGGGAGGCTGAGACAGGAAGCTCAACAGAAGTTCAAGTACACTCCATCTAAATGAAAGAATGAATGTGTGCATGAATGAATGAACAAACAAATAAAGATTCACATGCATTTGTCTATACACAATCATTTGACCAGGACACAATAGGATTTATTTCCCCTTTAACAATAATGAAACACTTATGCTATAAGTTTTTAATGTTTTCAGCAAAAACAACAATTATGGGCTGGAGAGATGGCTTAGCAGTTAAGGCACTTGCCTGAAAAGCCTAAGGACCTAGGTTCAATTCCTCAGTACCCATGTAAGCCAGATATACAAGGTGACGCATGCACCTGGAGCTCGTTTGCAGTGGCTGGAGGCCCTGGCATGTCCATTCTCTCTCCTTCTGTCTCTGTCTCATTCTCTCTCTTCCTCTCTCTCTCTCTCTCAAATAAATAAATAAATAAATAGGGGGGTAAAACACTTAAAATCTAAATAACTAAATAAGTGGAGCTAGCCAGTTGAGTTGAGAAAGTTAGTAAGTGTAGGTGGACAAGGCTAGCTGGTCCAAATTCAGGCTCCTGGTATCCACCAGGCCCTGAAGACAGCAATGTGAGAAGACCCAACCCTAACCTCAGAATGCAAGGGCAGTATTTCCCCTCTCTCAATCTTTGTTCACTGCAGGGAAAGTTTTCCAGTTAATAATGATTTTGATCAAAGATAGGAAATATTCCATCAAAAGTGGAATCATTTAAGCAATTTGAGATTAATCCAAAGGAATAAATATAACAAATCAGCTCTAAAAGCTCTTCTAAAAAAAGATCTTGAAAAATGTTCCTTGGCTGGAGAGATGGCTCAACAGTTAAAGGCACTTGCTTGCAAATCCTGCTAACCTGGGTTCAATTCCCCAGTACCCACATTAAGCCAGCTGCACAAAGTGAGGCATGCATCTGGAATTTGTTTGCAGCCCTGATGATTAGACTCTATCTTCCTCCATCCTCTCTCTCTCCTTCCTTCCCTCCCCCCACTTCCCTTTCTCTTCTCTCTCCCACAACTTGCAGGCAGTTCCATCGTAGAGTCTCCTCTCAAACAATGGCTTACTGGCTGGGCGTGGTGGCGCATGCCTTTAATCCCAGCATTCAGCAGGCTGGGGCAGGAGGATGGCTGTGAGTTTGAGGCTACCCTGAGACTCCATAGTGAATTCCAGGTCAGCCTGGGCTACAGCGAGACCCTACCTGAAGAAAAAAAAAATGGCTTACTGAAGCCGGGCATGGTGGTGCACACCTTTAATCCCATCACTCGAGAGGCAGAAGTAGGAGGATCGCCATGAGTTCGAGGCCACCCTGAGACTCCATAGTGAATTCCAAGTCAGCCTGGGCTAGAGTGAGACCCTACCTCAAAAAAAAAAAAAAAAAAAAAAAAAAGGCGTATGGCTTACATAACTTTGGGGAGGGGCTTGTGAAATTTGTAAACTTCTGAGCTTCCTGAGTCCTAAGAATCTGTCTCTTCTCTAGGAGGGAATGTCATTTTAGAGGGAAGAACTAACTAGCACTTATATTCCCAGCATTTTGTTGTTGTTGTTGTTTTGGAACAGGGTCTCACTATTTGGCCTGTAGTGGCACAATGTCAAGGTCCTCCAGCATTAGTGCTAGACTCACAGGCACACACCACCACATGTGATCCCAATTCCCTGAGGGCAAACGTTCGCTTTGATATAAACTTCCATACGCCGCAGATCCTAGTGGCCTAGTGGCAGTGGCTGTAGCATCAAGTTTCTATTGCTGTGCTGGTTAAGTGTGACTTTTCATTTGATTGACATGAGAGACAACTAGGAGATTAGGAAAGCAACCTCTGGGTGTGTCTGGAAATGACTAGGACATGAGGACTCTGACCTAATCGATGAATGGATGCTAACTTTGAATGGACGATTGGGATATGGTGTAACTATCAAAATCGGGGCCTGGTTAGAAGAAGGAGATTGTTGGTACCTTCAAAGGATATATCTCCTGTGTCAAAGGATATATCTCTTCTTGTCTCTCTCTCTCTCTGCTTCCTAACTAACACGAGGTCAAGAAGCTTTCCTCCACCATGCCTTTCTGCCGTGGTGTTTCTGTCTCACCACACCTCCAAAGCAATGGGGGCTGCTGAGCATAGACTAGACGGGACCGGGACCTCTTAAACATGAGCAAAAATAAACTTTTCCTCCTTTGAAATATCTCTCTCAGAAATTTGTCACAGTGACAAAAAATGCTGACTGTCACACTATCATGTCCCAACATACTGGCTAAAAGTTACTTTAAACTGGGCGTGGTGGCGCACACCTTTAATCCCAGCACTCGGGAGGCAGAGGTAGGAGGATCGCCATGAGTTCAAGGCCACCCTGAGACTACATAGTGAATTCCAGGTCAGCCTGGGCTAGAGTGAGACCCTACCTCGAAAAACAAACAGTTGCTTTAAAGAAGCACAGTATATGAGCTGAGAGATGGCACTGTGGTATGAAAATGCTTGCTGCGCCAACATGACGACCTGAGTTCGAATCCTCAGAACCAATGTAAAAACGGGGCACAGCTGTGTGTGCCTGCAATTCCAGTACTGGGGCAGCAGAGACAGGAGGATGTTGCTGGCTTGCTAGTCTAGGCAGACAGTGAGCTCTAGGTTCAGTGAGAGACTGTCTCAAAAAATAAGGTGACAGTGGTTGAGGAAGACACCTGACACCAACCTCTGATCTCCACAATGACACGGCATAAACACATGTTCACATGCACCCACGCACACATGAGCATGCACAAATACACATCATACAAACACACACACAATGAAACACAATAGATAAAAACTTATTAAAGAAAGTAGACTGTATCCATATCCTTATAGGATTTCCTTCAATACTGACCTCTCTTAGTACATTTTAAAATACACTTTGCATACTGGAGAGATGGCTTAGTGGTTAAGGTGCCTGCCCATGAAGCCTAAGGACCCAGGCTTGATTCCCCAGTACCCATGAAAGCCAGATGCACAAGGTGGTGCATGTGTCTGAAGTTTGTTTCAGTGGCTAGAGGCTCTGGCGTGCCCATTCTCTCTCTTTCTCTGCCTCTTTCTCTCTCTCTCTCTCTCTCTCAAATAAATAAATAAATAAAATACAATTTGCCCCTGAGAACTCTACTTTGAGGGCTACTCCTAAATAAATAGCTCCACCACGTAAAAATTATTTAAAACTAGTCCAGACAGGCTTGCAAATGAAGCCCTTCACAGTCCTAGCAGAATGAATCCCATGCTGCTGAGGAGCCGAGAAGGACGCTAATATGGTCCTCAGTGACCACACTGTGAAGTGCTCCTCAGCTCCTCTCAGGGGATCTGGCACATTTCAAAGGTGTGGAAAGCCTCTCAACTTCCCCATTAACCCTGGATTCCATGAAATTTCTCCTTCTGCTGTCTTACGTTGTTATTAAACCCGTCAATCAAATCTCTACCTCATCTCCCCAACTCGTCCATGTAATGCTTGAAGGTCAGATTATAACCAGCTCTCTCATTGATTCTGCCTTCTTCTCCCCACATGTGTACTTTGTACACCTCCAAGGTGAAGAATGATAAATGTAGGAGGTGTCCTAATGAAGGCCGAGCCCCAGGATCCAAACGACCCGATTTCATGCGCTAGTCCCAACTTGCAACTTACAGAACTTCAGAAAAAGGGGAATAAATATCATCAAAGTGAAAGGGTGTACAATTTTGAAAATGTCATAATGAAACTCATTACTTTGTATAATTAACATATGCCAATAAAAATCACAATTACAGGCTGGGGAGATGGCTCCGTGCATAAAGTGCTTGTTGCACAAGCATGATGACTGGAGCTCAGATCCTCAGCGCCCACTGGGCAGTCATGGCAGCCTGCCCACCATCCCAGTGCTCAGGAGGCAGACACAGAGGATCCCTGGGACATACTGGCTAGCTAGGCTAGCAGAAAAGGCAAGCTCTGGGTTCAGCGAGAAATCCTGTCTCAGTAACCAATAAAATGAAGAGCAACTGAGGAAGACACCCAACATCAGCCTCTGGCCTCTCACACACATATGTTCACATGCATCCCACACAAATACAAACACGCATACCTGCACACACATACACATGCCAAAAAAAAAATCACAATCAAGGCAGATGGCTCAGTGGATGAAGCGCTAGCTGTGCAAGTGTAAGGACTTGAGTTTGGATCCCCAGATCACATGTGAAGCCAGACGCTTTAGAACTACCAGCTAGAATGACACTCTGCCTATGGCAAGAACAGAAGAGCCAGAATCACCTGGAAGCTTGTGGGCCAGTTTGGAGAATGTAGCAATGGACAATGAGAGAACCTGCCTCAAATAAGGTGGAGAGTGGAGACGAACATACAAAGCTGTCTCCTAACCTCCAAATGGATACAATCACACACACACACACAAATCACAACTAAAACTCAGACAAATCAGCTATTTGTTCAAAGGAGGAATCATGATAATTCTAATGGCGAAAGGTTCTTGGACCCACCGCTTATCCATGGAAGGCTTCCTTAAGCATAATCACTGAAGGCTTAGTGAATAATCTCCTACACACTTCCCAATCCACTCACTTTGAGAATAAAACTTCATCCTCGCACCATGATAACTGAGTGCTGGGAAGAGGGAATTGCCTTACCCAGTGAGGGTTTCACTTTAAATAACAACACAAGTAAGTCACTGTCCATGAAATAGGCTCAGTAACTATTGTTTATTATGTCACAAGCGATATCCGTGGTCTTGGCTCAAGGGACAGGGTTATGTCATGAGATCTCCCAGTACTGGAACTCAGCACGCTAGGAGTCACTTTCAGAAACCTGGCATGATCTAGTACAACTGTCACTGACTAAACCACCAGGGGACATGTCCTCCAAAGGCAGTGTCTAAAGGAACAGAAATCAACCTCATCTCGCTGTCCAGTCACACAGGCAGTACTACTGTTGATCAATCCAGCAGCCCATGACTTCCCTCTAAACTACCACTAAAATGACACCAGTCCTCCAAAGAAGAGATTTGTTACCGGTGAGTTTCTTTCTGAAGAGTCCTCAAGTGTGGACAACTTTCCTGGGGAAAGAATGACTAACTTGTAGGTGTCTCTGATGGGCCTGGTTGTGTCTTAAGTGACCTGTACAAAACAAAATGTATCCCACAACCTGTCTGTATCAATCACTTCTGCACGGATGTGACTAAAATACCTGACAGGAACAACAAGGTAGGCGGGGTTAATTTGGGCTCATAGTTTCAAAGGGTTCAGTACATTGCTTGGCCCCATGTCCTCGGGCAAAACATCATGGCTGCAGGAATGGGTGGAGGAGGAGAACTCTTCACTACGTGACAGTCAGGGAGCAGAGAGTGAAGCCAGGATGGGAGACCAGGTATAACCTTCAAATGTCCACACCCAGTGACCCACTTCTGCCAGATAGGCCCCATCCCCTAAAAATTATATAGCCTTGGGCTGGAGAGATGGCTTAGCCGTTAAGCGCTTGCCTGTGAAGCCTAAGGACCCCGGTTCGAGGCTCAATTCCCCAGGACCCACGTTACCCAGATGCACAAGGGGGCGCACGCATCTGGAGTTCGTTTACAGAGGCTGTAAGCTCTGGCGCGCCCATTCTCTCTCTCTCTCTCTCTCTCTGCCTCCTTCTCTCTGTCACTCTCAAATAAATAAATAAACAAAAAAAAAGTTTAAAAAAAAAAATTACATAGCCTCCCAAGACAGCGCCACCAGCGACAACCCAGTATTCAAAACATGAGCCCATGGAGGACATCTCACATTCAAATTGTAACATTGCCTTTGTCTGCATTTGAAAGACCCAGCCCTGTATCTCTTTCGACTGAACACTTAGTCCTTAAAACCAAGCTTAGTCATCAGACCTTCTGGAAACTTCCCTGTACACTTCCTGCCAGTCCCTACTAAAAGCTGCACTTATCCCCCCTGTGATCTTGCACACGCATGCGCACACACACACACACACACACACGTGCGCACACGCACATGCACGCACACACGCACATCTACTGCATGGACCACACTTTATATTCTGGTCACATGTACCTCTCTCCATGAATCAGAGTAGAATTAATTTTACAGCCCCTTCAACTTCCATTTACAACACTCTGGCACGCAGTTGATTCTTGGTGTATAGTCGCTGAATTTGAATGTTTTAGTTGAAGTAGGTTGGCTGGGGAATCATTTTTACTGCTTCACAAGCAGCCTTGCATAATAACTACTACTTTCTGTTCACAAGGCATTTAATGGGCACCAAATGGGTGCCAGGCAAAGGCAGGATAGTGTTCAGATTTGTGTGTGGTTTTGTTTTGTTTTTAATAATGTTCAAGAGCCAAAAAGATAAGAGTCATTGTGATCTTTTTTGCTTCTACGTCAAAATAAAGCAGGTTCCAATATACATCTCATTTAAATGTTTGAAACAGCAGAGATTATAATTCAGCCTGGCTTCTGCACTCTAACAAAGGCAGCTTTGTCTGGATATAGTGATGCCTGCCTGTAATCCCAGCATGTAAAAGGCTGAGGCAGAAGGATTGCCATGAGCTTAAGACCGGCCTAGTCTATTAAAAAAAAAAAAAAAAGCTTTGTCTCAAACAACAAGAGCAAGGTGCTAGGAATATGCTGAGTGGTTAAAGGTACTTGCTTACAAAGTCAGCCCACCCCGGGTTCAATGTGCCCATTCTCTGTGTCTATCTTTCTTCGATCTCGATCTCTCTCTCTCTCTCTCTCTCTCTCTCTCTCCTTACAAACAAACAAATAAATATTGTAAAAAATAAAAAGAGTCAGGTATGGTGGTATACACATTTAATCCCAGCACTCGGGAGGAAGAGGTAAGAGGATCACTGTGAGTTCAAGGCCACCCTGAGACTACATAGTGAATTCCAAGTCAGCCTGAGCTACAGTGAGACCCCACCTCAGGAAAATAATATATAAAAAGAAAGAAAGAAAAGAAAAGAAAAGGGAAAAGGGAGAAAGCCAGCTGAACATGGTATCCCCCTTTCTCTGCTTCCTGATCCAGCAAGCTGCAAATCAGCAGCCTCCCACAGCCGCTGGCAGAAGCTGGTCTCACCAGCATGTCTCCCCTGCCATGAAGGACTGAACCCTTTGAACCATGAGCCAAAACACCTTCCTGTGTTAAGCTACTTCTTAACAGGTACCCAGTCAAAACAACGAGACAAATAACCAACACAGCCAAAAAAATTTTATTCATTTATTTGCACGTAGAAAAGAGAGAGAGAGAGAGGAAATGGGTGCAGCAGGGCCTCTTGCCGCTGTAAACAAATTCCAGATGCATGTCCCACTTTGTGTATCTGGCTCTATGTGGATACTGAAGAACCAAATCCAGGTTGGCAGGATTTGTAAGCAAGCACCTTTCACCACTGAGCCATCTCCCAAGCCCTGTTTCCTTTTTAAGACTGAATGATATTCCATTCTCTATATATACCACATTTGGCTACTTATAAATAATGCAGCTATAAACATGGATGCCTTTTTTTAGTCCCTGACTTCAATTCTTTGGAGCAAATGCTTACAAGAAATGCTGCTGGATTTCAACACAGCTTGATGTTGAAGTTTAAAGCAATTCAAATATTTATTTATTCATTTGCAAGCAGAGAGAGAAATGAGCACACCAAGGTCTCTTGCCACTGCAAGCAAACTCCAAATGCATGTGCCACTCTGTGCATCTGGCTTTATGTGGGTACTGGTGAACTGAACCTTCATTAGGCAGTGCATGCAAGCACCCTTAATCACTGAACCATCTCACTAGCTCACAATTTTTATTTCAAAAACAGTCTCAGGCTGGAGAGATGGCTTAGCTGTTAAGGCACTTACCTGTGAAGCCTAAGACCCAGGTTCAATTCCCAGGACCTCTGTAAGCCAAATGCACAAGGTGGAACATGAGTCTAGAGTTCATTTGCAGTGGCTGGAGGCCCTGGTACACCCATTCTCTCCCTCCCTCTCTCTCTCTCTCTCTCTCCCTCTCCCCGTCTCTCCCTCTCTCACTGATTCTCTAACTGCTTCTCTCTCTCTCTTCGTCTCTCTCTCTCTCTCTCTCTCTCTGTTTCTCTAACTGCTTCTCTCTCTCTCTCTCTGTCTCTCTCTCTGTCTCTCTCTCTCTCTCTCTCTGTCTCCCAAATAAATAAATAAAATACAAAAAAAGAATTTAACTGTGCAGCCTAAGTTTGCCTGGAATTCACTGCATAACCCAGGCTGGCCTCAAAGTCATGGCAATCCTACTGCATTATCCTTCCAAGTGTTGTGATTATACATATAAGATACCATGCCTGACAGGATCTAATATTTTCTATTTTGTTTATTGCTGTGACTTTAGGGCTTTTCCCCATGCAAGGCAAAAGCCCTACCACTGAGCTACACCCCTAGCCCTCAAATTGTAAATGTATTTTCAACCTTTGGGAGGAAGGGAGGCCAACTCACACATTTTTACATGCTGTTGAAAAAATAAAATCCACTCCGGAGGAAAATCTGGAAATGTCAAGTTTCATGTAGTCACAAACAGTCCAGAGGAATTAAATGATTGCTGGCTAAAATTATTTGAGCTATAAAAAGTTACCTGGCTTCCAGTTATTGCCAGGAAATAAAAAAAAAAAAGATACCCTGGCTAGCAAAGTCATTTGATATTATATAGAGACATAGATATTCCTCAAGTTCAACTCCACAGCATGACTCCAATCAGGAACCCAGATAAAGTTGTGTCGATGACTGAGTGTTCATGTCCCCCCAAAATCCACATGTTGAAGCCCCACTCCCCACTGCTGATGATGTTTGGAAGTGGAGTGTTTAAGACTTGCTGGGGTTTAGGTGCTGGGACTTCTTCCTTTATAAGGGGGTGAAGGAACAAGGCCCTCTTTCCTCACAAGTGCTGGGATAACTGGTGTGATGCTGCCATTCACACTTGCTTCAGTCGCTCTGTGTGTCTGAGCTGAACACCATGGCAGCGGGTGGGTGTGGTGTAAGAAAGCTGTTCACAACAGGGTGGACCAGGAAGCAGAGGACAAGGCCTGTGGGGGACATTTCTTTCTTTTATTTTTATTTATTTATTTATTTATTTATTTATTTATTTATTTATTTTGGTTTTTCAAGAGGTAGGGTCTCACTCTAGCCCAGGCTTACCTGGAATTCACTATGTAGTCTCAGGGTGGCCTTGAACTCATGGCGATCCTCCTACCTCTGCCTCCCAAGTGCTGGGATTAAAAGCGTGCGCCACCATTCCCAGCTTTATTTTCTTTTTACTTTTTTTTTTTTTTTGGTTTGTGGGAGACATTTCTGATTCAAACCAAAAGTCTTAGACTCCCCAGCCTTCAGAACTGTGAGGAAGGAGTATTTGCTATGTAAGTCTTCTAGCTGATGCATGGTTTGTTGGTTTGCTGTTTGAAAAAAATGTCTATGTAGCCCAAGCTAGCCTCAAATTTGCCATCTTCTGGCCTCCCTAGTACCGGGATCACAGGTGTGTTCACCATGCCTTGCTGGTTTTTCTTTCTCCTTTTAAAATATGTGCATGTGTCCGTGGTAAGAGTGCCTGTGCATGTGCATGTGACCTCATATGTGTACATACATAGGTGCGTGCGCACACGTGTGTGCCTATGTGTGGAGGCCAGAGGCTGACATCAAGTGCCTTCCTCTCTCTCTCTCCACTTTATTTGCTGAGGCAGAGTCTCTCAGTTGAACCCACATCCCACGGGTTGGGCTGGTCCAGCTGGCCCAGAAGATCGCCCTTCTCCACCTCCCCAGAGCTGGGACCACCACCGTGCACACCCAGACTTCATGTGTGTGCTGAGGATGTGAACTCTGGTCCTCCCCCTTGCACAGCAAGCGCTTTACTGATTGAAGCATCTTCCCAGCCCTCCCCCCACCCCCAGCTAACAGTATCTTTCTAAGTAGCCGTGCAAATGCACCATGATA
Organism: Dipus sagitta; assembly: GCA_036346955.1. Lineage (NCBI taxonomy): Eukaryota > Metazoa > Chordata > Mammalia > Rodentia > Dipodidae > Dipus > Dipus sagitta. The sequence goes on from CM070771.1 coordinate 5,449,125, forward strand.
GGATGTAAAGCTAATTTCTTGTCCTGCTAGCATCAGACTGACTGTCTTGTAAGTCACAATTCCTTTGGGACTCGGGACTGACCTAGAAGGACCCTGCTGTACCCAGAAATGTAGTGTGAGAGACTCAGAGAAGTCCGGGCCATAGGAACGACCAATGAGCACGTAACCCAGGCTGTCCCACCTGCCCCCAGAACTCACCGTGAGAACTCTGTGGTTCCACTGGGGGTGGGATCATGACCAAAGCCCTGGCACCTTTGAACCTGTGGGGCTTCTGGGTGTTATACATGCTACAGGTTGTGATCTTCCGCCGAACCACATGACCAGGTTGCTATTTGGTTTCTTTGAGCACAATTACTTAAAATTCACTCATGTTGTATAAATATCCCCACAGTTTGCCAAGCAGCATTACATTAAAGGAAGGCACCATGATTTGTTAATTCACTAACCTGTCACTATACATGGTGGATTGATTCAGGTGTCCCCCATAAACTTAGGTGTTCTGAGTGCTAGGTTCCCAGCTGATGGAGATTTGGGAATTAAGGCCTCCTAGAGGCAGTGTATTGTTGGGGGCGGGCTTATGGGTGTTATAGCCAGCTCCCCTTTGCTAGTGTTTGGCACACTCTCCTGTTCCTGTTGTCCACCTAATGTTGGCCAGGGAGTGATGTCCACTGTCTTCTCATGTCATCATTTTCCCTGCCATTGTGGAGCTTCCCCTCGAGTCTGTAAGCCAAAATAAACCTTTTTTCCCACAAGCTGCTCTTGGTTGGGTGATTTCTGCCAGCAGTGCAAGACTGACTGCAACAGTAAAGTGGTACCAAGGGGTGGGGTTGCTGCTGGACACCTCACGGTGTGGCTATGGCCTTTTGGAGCTGATTTTCAAGAGGAATGTGGAAGGATATGAAACCTTGGCCTAAGAGATGCCTTGCAGTGCTGTAAGTACAGCTTGATGGACTTTCTGGTCAGAATTGCAAGACCTGAATGCAGTAAGAACAATGGACTGTGAGGTTTGGCTTATGAGGGTGAGAAAGAGCTTTGCTTGGACTGGGCCAGCAGTTTGTGTGAGAAGCTTGCTGTTATGCTTGTGTCCTGAGAAGTTGTGCAGGAACTTATGTAGAACTGGAATGGTGTGAGCAGAGGGATATAGCACAGAAATGAAATCTTTGAGCTGAAACTTCTGCCCCTTCAGCTGCAATTACATGAGAGATTACAACTTTTGAGATTGGACCAGCTGACCTGCACTGGGGCAACAGGAAGAATGTTGTCTCTTTTGAAGGGACCTGAGTGTTCAAGGAGTGTCCTATTCTTCAAAGTCTGCTTTATTCCCCCCTGGATTAACAAATTGTCACCCTACTTGGTATTGTGGAGTATAAGAAATGCAGAAAAGAGAGGGTCATTGAGTTTGCAACACTGTCTTGTGTTTTGAAAATGGCCTTGGACAGTGTGAAGTAGGTTTGCTGGATGCCTGCATGGAGACCCCATGGGGCCATAAGGATGAACCGTGGGTTGCAGTGGAGACCCAGTGGAGATGCTGGGAACACGAGATGGCTGCTAAGAGCTGCCAGCCCCAGATGAAGTTTTCTAGACTGTGAGTAATCCAGCTGGAGGGGCGGAATTGGAACTCCAGAGACTTGTTGCTGGTTAGAATGATCAGACTTGGAGATTTTTCACTGACTAGAGTTGTTGGTCTTGGAGCTACAGAGCTTGATGTTTGCCCTGGTTGTTTGTATTGGTTGAATATTTCTTTGCTATGCCCAATGCCATCTTTTGTAGTATGCATGTTTATTCTGTGCCATTATGGGTTTTGGGTGAACTTTGGTAATATGGTTCAGTTAAAAGATCTTGGACTATGAGGGTGTATGAACATCATTGTAATTGATAAACACTATGGGGACATTTAAAGTTGGATGAATGCACTGCATTTTACATCATGTATGGTTATCAGCTTATGGGGGCCAGGGGTAGAATGTGGTGGTTTGAGTCAAGTGTCCCCCATAAACTTAGGTGTTCTGAATGCTAGGTTCCCAGCTGATGAAGATTTGGGAATTAACACCTCCAGGAGGCAATGTATTGTTGGGGGTGGGCTTATGGGTGTTATAGCCTGATCCCCCTTGCTAGTGTTTGGCACACTCTCCTGTTCCTGTTGTCCACCTTATGATGGCCAGGGGGTGATGTCCACCCTCTGCTCATGCCATCGTTTTTCCCTGCCATCATGGAGCTCCCCCTCAAGTCTGTAAGCCAAAATAAACCTGTTTTTCCCACAAGCTGCTCTTGGTCAGGTGATTTCTGACAGCAGTGCAACCCTGACTGCAACACCATCCTATCCTTATGTATGATTGGGCATGCAGATGATGAGAATCAGATGCATCATGGGAAAAGATGTGTGCAGTCAGTAAAGGTTTATATACCCCAAGTCTGTCAGTCAAAACAGAGAATGTACTTAGCAACCAACCCCTCATTTTCCTGTACCCCATAAAAGGAAGCCCCAAACAGAAATGAATGTCCTTGGGCACCCTAGCTCAAGTAAATCATTGCTCCCTCACAGTGTGTTACTGTATTGTCTCTTTAAAACACACACACACACACACACACACACACACATATGTTGTGTGCAGTTTTTTTCAGTTCATTGTATAAAGAACCTGGAAACACCTGCTCCAGACAAGACAATCAGTAACAGGCTGGGCTAATGCGATCCCATATGTAGACAGTATAATAGACCATGGGTATAAACATACTCTACCTAAATGAATTTACTACCTAAGACCCAGAGACCACTTCTAATAAGTGTGAATGAAAATATTTCTACAACACACTACATATTCATATTCCTTTCATTTAACCTTTGTTTGCTGGTTCAAGGTTAACTAGAGTTCTCACTGTTTGACATCCATGTGCAATGTCTTATCAGGAGCTGTGTCTTAAAATCTTCATCTCATTGAGCTGAAGAAGGTCATTCTGAAGGTTAAAACTCCTTGCTGAATAACACAGGCGTAGAAGGTTCAGAAGATAGGCTGATGGTGAAAACTTCTTGCTGAATACTATAGACACAGAAAGTTCAGGAAATGGGTTGAGATTGCATGCAACTTCCAAAGAGAACCTAAAGTTACTTGAAGGAATATCTCATTGTAGTGACAATGATCTTGGCTTTCTTCTATCCTGCATTCCCATTGCCTAGGATGTAACAGATATTCATGAATCTTTACTAGATTCTTAAAAAAATGAAAATAGAATTTAAAAGCTCTACAATTTATGATGATGGCATAAATGTGGAGTAAGTCGAGTTAAAGCAAAGACAGTGAGTTTTCCATGGGAGGCATGACAACTAAAGGGGCAAATAGGCAGGATCTCAGTGGGAAAAATGGGAGGAAAGAGCTTCCCAAGTGGAAAAGATATTTATAAGTAGCTTGAAGACCAAAGCCTTATAGCACAGGCCTGTAATCCCAGCTACTAAGGAGCCTGAGGCACAAGGATGAAAAGTTTAAAGTTTGTCTGGACATAAACACAAAGATTAGAAAAAAGAAAAAAAAAAAAAACGCTCCCCTGTGCTCTCTCAGACAGATCCCAACAGATTTTTTTTTTTTTTTTTTTGGCAGAAGATAAAAGCTCCAAATTCACTCCAAATTAAGACCTAGCTTAAAAATGGTGACATCACAGTCCCCAGATAGTCAGCGTGTCTAGTGCCAGAAGGTGCTACATGGGCAACTGGGGGAAAATAACCAATATCTGCCCAAGCAATTCATGGTCTAACCTACTTAACAGCAAATAACCTGTCGTGATGCTCACACAAGTGCAATAGTGGTGCACAGCCATGGTGGGGAACCAACTGCTCTTGATTTGGCTAACTGATCCCCTCAGTGGTATGGGACCCATAGCTGGAACTGGGAAACAAGTCAGAACCATATCCAAACATAAGCCCGCTCTCCATTATCAAGCTACCACCAATCATGGGCTACAAGAGGGCCTATACCTATCAAATTCTCTATAAAAAAAAGTAAGGGTTATCTCATTTGTCGGGTGCTAACTTTACTCTCCATTGGAGAATCTGCTTCTCTTTTTCTTATAGATGCAAATCCTAAGGAGAAAGCCACCCCATCATACCTCAAAAGGGCCCCAGCTGAAACTAAGAACAATAGGCAAAACAAGCAAGGGTGCTGTTTTCTTGGTGAACTAGGTACCAGCACAAGGGTGAAGGAGATCAACACAGAGAAAAATCAACTCCTACCAAATCAGATATCCAGAGATCCAGAGGCCTCCAACACCTCATCACTGAAGCAGACCAAAAATGAACCCAACATGGCTCAGGGAAATTTTGTGGAAGAGGGGGCGGAAAGAATGTCAGAGCTATATGTTGGGTCATGATATGCAGAGACATTTATTCTACCCATAACTGTGGGCTAACTCCATAATGCATGACCCATATACCTCAACAAGGAGGGGCCAGAGGGAGGGGGTAGGACATGGATGAGCCTAACAATGGTAAAAAATTGACTGTATTCGCTGAGTACAAAACTAATTAACAAAAAAAAATGGTAACGTCGGGCTGGAGAGATGGCTTAGAGGTTAAGGCACTTGCCTGTAAAGCCTAAGGACCCAGGTTTGAATCCCCAGTACCCATGTAACCCAGATGCATAAAGTGGCACATGCACCTGGAGTTCATTTGCAGTGGCTAGAGTCCATTGCAGGCCAATTTTCTCTCTCTCCCTCTCTCTACTTCCTCTATTCTCTCTCTCTCTCCCAAATAAATAAATGAATAGATAAAATCTTTAAAAATTGAAATAACAAGGTCTGGACTGACTCCATGTCAAAAGACTTGGGCTCTGTGGTATGGATAACATGTGATATCCTTTGGTGAAGAGTGTACCTGCTAAGAAGACTGAAGATTGGTCTCTCTAGCTATCAAGATCATTTGCCGAACTAACAATCAGCGAATCTATAATTCTACTATCAAAATTCATGTTAGGTACAAATTACTGTTATCAGATTTTCTGGTGAGAGAACATTTCGATAGGAAAGCCTATTAGTTACTTTCACAAATGTTGGGGTCCTATACAAAGTACCATATTCACAAGTTCCAGGAATTAAGGCCACTGGTTAATACTGATTGTCCACTTGGCGGGACCTAGAATTACCTAGAACACGAAGCCTCTGGGTCTATCTATTAGGAACTTCCTAGGTTGTGTTAACTGAATGTGGGCCACGGTATCCCATGGGCTTGGGGGTCTCAGACTGAACACAAAGGAGAAAGCTAGCTGAGCTCCCTCATTCATCTCTCTCTGGTTTATGACTGTGGACGAAATGCCTCACACTCCTGCCACCATGATGGACTGTAACCTCAAACTGTAAGCCAAAAGAAACTCTCCCTTCTTTAAGTTGCTTTATCCAGGTATTTTGTTACAGTGGAGAAAATTAACTTGTACAGACATCTTTAGGGTAACATCGTGTGTGTGTGTGTGTGTGTGTGTGTTATATGCACATGTGTGTACAGGGATTGTACACACCCTGTGTGCATGCATGCAGAAGCCAAGGGATGACTTCAAGTATCTCCCCTTATTGCTCTTTCACCTTACTTCCCTGACACAGAGCCCCTCACTGAATCTGAAGCTATGTTTTGCAGTTAGACTGGCTGACTGGTAAGCCCCAGCCATCCTCCGAACTCCGCCCCTCTCAGAAATGGAGATAGCCATGCCCTATTTTTTTTCATAAGGGTGCTAGGGATCAAACTTGAGTCCTCATGCTTGTGCAGCAAGCACTCTACCCACTGTGATGGTTTACTGCTGTCTGTCAACTTGACAGGAGTTAGAATCACCATGGAAACAAGTCTCTTGGCAAGTCTGTCAGGGATTTTCTAAATTAGATTAACTAAGGTGGGAGGACCTATCCTCACTGTGAACAGTGCCATTTCATGGCATGGGGCGGGGGGATCCTGGACTGTACAAAAAGAAGAAATCTAGCCAAGCACCCACGTTCTCATAGCTCTCTGCTTCCTGACTGTGGACTAAATATGATGAGGTGAGGCTGGTCCTACTCCCTCCATATCTTGTCCTCCATGATGGACTCTACCCTCTGGAACTGTAAACCAAAATAATCTTTTCCTTCCCTAAGCTGCTTCCGGTTGGATATTTTGTCCCAGCAACAAGAAAGTACACCCAATGAGGGCTGGAGGGATGGCTTAGCAGTTGAGGCCATTTGCCCGCAAAGCCAAAGGACCCAGGTTCAATTCCCCAGGACCCATGTTAGCCAGATGCACAAGGGGGCACACACAACTGGAGTTCGTCCGCAGTGGCTGGAGGCCCTGGCCTGCTCATTCTCTCTCTCTCTCTCTCTCTCTCTCTCTCTCTCTCTCTCTCTCTCTTTTCTCTCTCTGTTTCTCTGTCAAATAAATTTTAAAAAATAAAATATTTAAAAAATGAAAGTACACCCAGTGAGTCACAGCACCAGTGGGACATACCCAGGTACACATTGCATAGTTTGTCCCAATGTCCAGTAAATTTCTACCCGAATTTTTTTTTAACTAAAACCTCAATCACATTCTCAGGATAGTCTACAATAGGCTATGTTTTGTTGCCACAGGACACATTTCTAAAAGGATATTTTTAAGCCTTAGAGTGCTCCAAGATAAGAGAGAAAGGTTACAATTTTTTTAAAATCAAGAAGATAGAGGGAAAGCTAGTTAAAATAATGGAAGACCATATAAGCAGTGGTGGGCCACTGATTCCTTCATTAAAGGCATATTGGAAAACCACATGGGCTGTGCTAAAAAGCAGCTAGAAAGCATATAGTTCCAGCTGACCTGATTAGACAAAGACACGCAGACTCATCACTCTTCCCCGAGTGGAGACCAGCCCAGGCCTCCCTGCCTGGTTCAGTGTTGCTATGGCTGGAAAGCCAGCAGACTTACCCATGTCTAGACTCCAGCAATGAGCCACAGAGGCTCCACCTTCCCATGTGGAGGACCACACAAGCCTATACCCAGCTTGTAAAACCATCCCCACAGCACAGCTGAGAGGCCAAGCACTTTCGTCCTCCTTTGTTTGGTAAAGAAATCAGGGGTCAGCCAGTCATAGTGACATGTGTCTGTAAGGCCAACACTCAGGAGGCTGAGGTAGGCGGATTACAGGTTTGAGGCTGCCCTGAGTGACAAGGTGAAATCCTGTCTCACAGAAACAAGGATGGGGCTGGGAAGATGATTAAGTTGGATAAAGTGCTCACCATACATGAGGAAATTTTGGATCCCTAGCACCCACATGAAAACCAGGTACCGTGGCATGTACCTGTAATCCCAGTACAGGAGTGGTAGAGACCGAAGGATCTCTGAGGTTCACTGGCCAGTCAGTTTAGCCTAATGGATGAGCTCCAGGCTAAGGAAAAACACTGATTCAAAAAGAAGTGGACAGCTCTCCTGGGTAACAACACGCTAGCTTGTCCTCTGGCCTCCAAACACACATTTATACATCTGCACACATGTGTGAGATCCCACACATGCATACATAAATGCACACACACATCACACACATACAGATGAAGAAAAGAGAATAAGTGCTGAGAGTGGAGAGTACTTGCCTAGCAGGCACAAACTTTGGGTTCAGTCCCAGCACTATAAGACAGAGAGGGAGGGGGGAGGGTGGGAGAGAGGGGGAAGGAGGGAAGGAAATAAATCAGGACCCAAGGAAGTTGGAATACTCAGTCAGGGTCACATGCCTGTCAGAGGTGGAACTAATCCAACAGGCTCACTCCCCCCTCCCCGCCAGATCCACTCACAAAGTATCCCCAAATAATACCCACTCTATTTTCATATCATATATACTATTTTAGTCTAGAGTCCACATATGAGTGGAAACATGAGATTCTGTCTTTCTGACTCTGACTTATTATACTTAACCTGACAATATCCAGTTCTGTCCACTTCCCTGCAAATGCCTAAAACTCTCATCACATAATACAGTGCATATCTACCATGAGAGCTACACAAGGACTTACTTACCAGAAGCTACACAAGGCCTTGGAATTTCTCTGCTTTGTTTACTTCATGTAAAACAGTGACTAAAACATGGTCAGCACTCACTACACATTTGCTGAATGAGTGGCTAAAAGATTGAATAATATGACACCTTTAATATTTTTTAAAAACTCAAAGAAAGGACTGGGGAGATATGGCTGAATAAGAACACTTGTTCAAGCATGAGGATCTGAGTTTGATCTCCGGCACCCATGTAGAAAGCTAAGAGGGGGGGCTGGAGAGATGGCTTAGCAGTTAAGGTACTTGCCTGCGAAGCCAAAGGACCCAGATTCAATTCCCCAGGACCCACATAAACCAGATGCACAAGGTGGCGCATGTGTCTGAAATTTGCTTGCAGCAGCTGGAGGCCCTGGAGCGCTCCCCCTCTCCCTGTCCCTCCCTCTCTCTCTCTCTCTCTCTCTCTCTCTCTCAAATAAATAAAAAGCTAAGAGTGACCATGCATGTCTGAAGCTCCAGCTTCAGTGAGAATTTATATCTCAGGAAAATAAGGCAGAAGAGTGATGGAGGAGGACATTCAGTATTCATTTCTGGCCTCCACACAAGGTGCACAAATCTACACACACCATACACACTACATATGCCACATATGCAACCACACAAAAAACCTATCAAATAAATATTATTGTTTGATTTGACAAATGGGGAAAGTGGGGTTCAGAGAAGGTCCATGCACTCTGAGAAGGATAAGGACCACACATCTCTTATTCTGAAGCCATCTTTCTATTCTCCACAATCCCTTCCCTGCTGCTCATCCTTAAATCATTCCCTTGGTTATGTCCTCAGGAGTAGAACCAATGCCTGATGATCATTCTGACTTTTATTATTTTTTTTTATCATTTTAATATTTAGTATATTATTTTATTATTTTAGAGAGAGAGAGAGAGAATTGGCATGCCAGGGCCTCAGCCACTGAAATTGAACTCCAGATGCTTGCCCCACCTAGTGAGCTTGGGCAACCTTGCGCTTGCCTCACCTTTGTGCATCTGGTTAACGTGGGATCTGGAGAGTAGAACCTGGGTCCTTAAGACTTCACAGGCAAGTGCTTTAACTGCTAAGCCATCTCTCCATCCCCATTCTGATTTGTATTAGCCAGATGTAGTTCTCAGGTACTGCAGAGATGCAATGAAAACAGGCAATATGGGGGCTGTGAAGATGTTGCGGCCAGTAAAGACTCTTCTTACAAGCATAAGGACCTGAGTTCAATCCCCAGGACCTGTGTGAAAATGCTAGGCATGAGCTGGAGAGATGGATGGCTTAGCAGTCGAGGCACTTGCCTGCGAGGCCTGAGGACCCATGTTTGACCCTCTAGGCCCCACATAAGCCAGACACACAAGGTGAGGCAAGCGTACAAGGTCGCACATGTGCACAAGGTGGTGCATGCATCTGGAATTGAATTGCAGTGGCTGGTCGCCCTGGAACACCAACTCTCTCTCTCTCCCTCTCTCTCTCTCTCTCTCTCTCTCATAAAAAAAAAATCTAAGCATGGCAGTATTCACCTCTAATTCTAGTGCTGGGGAAGTGGATGCGTGAGGATCCCTGGGTACCACTGGCCAGTCAGTCCAGACTACTTGGTGAGCTCTAGGACAATGGGAGGCCCTGTCTCAAAAAAAATAAATAAATAAATAACAGAGGTAGATAGCACTTGAGGTTTTCCTCCAACCTACACACACACACACACACACACACACACACACACACTTCAATTATCAAATTCAGTTAACTCATTAGATCCCTCCTTTACTGATTATCTCTCCACAACTGGTACCTTAGTTTTCACAAGTTTCTCCTATGAAAGCAAAGCATAGATTATGATACAAGTCCTACTTTTTTTTTTTTTTTTTGAGACATTCTCATTGTGTAACCCAGGCTGGTTTTGAACTCAGCCTCCTGAGTGCTGGTATTACAGGTGTGCACCACTACACCAGGGAAACAATTTCCCTTTAACTGTGAAACAAACTAAGGTTGTTTTCTTCTCCTCTTTGTAGCCCTGACCACAGTGCAATGCTACCCAGTAGCAAACCACACCCACCCTGCCCCACAGAGGAAAGGGCAGTTCTCAGCTTCATTGGTGACGGCTGCTTTTCTGACACACACCCTGTGAAATCTTGCTGTGACATTTTTCTTACTGAGCCTGCTTCTTTGGCGATGGACAATTTTATAGCTGCTTTCTCTATGGATACTTTGGGGTGAGTTTATTTTATTTTATTATTATTTTTGGCTATGTTTTTCTTTTTCTTTTTTTTTTTTCTTTTCTTTTTGGCTTCAACTCTAGATCAAATTTGGGAAGGATGCCAAGAGCTGGATGGTGAGCGAGCGTGTATTTGATTTGTCTGTGCTTGGTAATTTGTTAACACCACGGCCGTATAGCGTGATGTATGAGTCCTTGCTCCAGTGCCATCAGCCGCTGTCCCTACATATCAACCTCACGAGCGACTGTACCCTTCTTCAGCACACGCACTGAGTCACTGTCTCTATGAAGACAGATGTGTTTCCCTGTGAGAGGACAATGCTTTAGAGCCCCAAACATATTGTAATCAAAAACTATTACCAGAGGCTCAGAGGGAAACAATATGCCCTGTGAGAGGTTTGTAGCTGAAGGGACAGAGTCTATTTAAGAGCGCAGAGCAATGACCTATGCCACCAAGTCAAAGCAGGGCCACTAGCGCTTGCCCCCACGTCTTACCTCCCTAAATCAATGTTCTTTAAAGAGACGTATACTGAAGAGATGGAGAAATTTTCAAGATCATGCCACTTGTCAGGAACATTATTAGTGTCATAGTAAATAGTAGGTTTCATCACATCTGTACTTAAAAAAAAAAAAAAAACCATTCCAGACAGGCATGACAGCTCGTGTGTGTAATCCTAGCACTCTGCAGACTGAGGCAGGAGGACTGCCATGAGTTGGAGGCCAGTTTGGGCTATATAGTGAGTGCCAGGCTAACGTGCAATGCAGAGTGACACCCTATCCCAAACACACATTCACGTGCACACTCACACACACACACACATTCACGGCACACACACACACATGCGCACACACACACACACACGTACACACGCACACAAAGATATTCCATCTTGGATGGATTCTCACTTGGATTATTGACAACTGTCCCTGGCTACATATACAAAGTGGGAAAGATAATGTCAGAGTATGACTGGAGAAAAGACATGACATCAACCTCTGGCCTCCACACGCACACGCACACACGGGTACCACACACATACAAAGACATAAACATGCAAGCACACCACACACAGAATGCTACTATGACTACCACTACTACTAATAATGACAACAAAAATAAAGATGATGATGAAAAAGAATAAATAGCCCAGATCTGAGGGTCTTCAGAGTCCCTACTTCCTTACACTCATGTAGGCTTTAATTCCCATTTTGATCACTAGTATTCTCTCCCTTGTCAATTGAAGAAATGCTAAGAGTTAGACATAGTAGTTTGGGCCCGTAATTTCAGTACTTAGGAGGCTGAGGCAGGAGGATTGACATGAGTTCAAGGCCACTCTGGGTCACATAGTGAGCTCCTATCTCAAAGGTATAAACAGAAACAAATAAATGCTAAATATGATTCTAGAATTTTTTTATTCTAGAATTTTCTGTAATATTCCATGACTTGTCATCACCCTTTAACTGAATAGCTAAAAGCCATTTCCAAGGTAATTTGTCATCTTGCAGTGGTTTTAAAATATGCCCACTAATTCTTTGATACTCCTACCTTCAAAAGAGGAGGCCCCAATGCCACTTACCTTAAGCTGTGTTTGATGACTCACTTTGAATGAATAGACCTGGCAGAAGTGACAGCATATGACATCTGGGACATAGTTATACAAGGACTATTTTTTCTAGAGAAAGCCAAATCCCATGGCAGGAACCTACTCAAACAGTCCCCTAGCGAGTCCCTATAGTAGGAAACTGAGGACTCCAGCTAATAGCCATGAACGTGAGCTTAGACTGAGTTTCCCAGCCAGGTGTGGTGGCACACACCTTTAATCCCAACACTAGGGAGGCTGAAGTGGAAGGTTCGTCATGACTGTGAGGTCAGCCTGGGCTAGAGTGAAACCCTGCCTTAAAACAAACAAAAATAAAACTGGCTCAGACCTACCTGACCACTTGGGAACTTCTAGCTATGGGTGAGTTTCCCCTCAGCTGGGCCTCAGCTTGACCCAAAACCAGCGAGGCTGAGCTGAGGGAAGGGCCCCCTAGCCCTAACTCCTCACATGGGCTCATATTCCTCTCCAGCTACCCACATGGCAGAAGCTCTTTGAACTTTTCTCTCTTTTTTTTCCCATGGTTTTCCCAGGCCCTACACATCTGTAGCCACATGGGTGCCTCTCCTTGGCTCTGTACTTCCCTCAGTAAATATACTAATTTAAAAAAGAACTGGGTTCCCAGGTCCACATTCTGATAACTCTATTGCCACCAAATGTCCTGACTATGACCCTTTAAGAGAACCTGGGCCAGGACCAGCCAGCCACCTATGTCAATCCTAAATTCCTGACTCAGAGAAAGTGTGAGATAATGGGTTTGTTGCTTTGTTTTGTCTTGTTTCTTGCAGCGCTTGCAGTTGAACTCGGGGCCTGAAGCATGCTAGGGTTAGCGTCCCACCATTACACTGTACCACCCCCCCCCATACATACCACCAGACCTTGCTTTTTGTTTTGAGGATGTTTTTGAGACAGGGTCTCCCTATGTAAGATGACCTTAAACTCACGATCCCCGTGCCTCTGCCTCCCAAGTGCTGGGATTACAGGCATCCATCACCAAACCTGGCTTTGAACTAAGGATATTGACAGAGAGAATGTGTACTTTAGATGGCTGTGTCCCAACCCATCTCCTGCATTTATTTATTCATTGCACTTGTGTGTGTGTAATGTGTGTAGTGTGTGTGGTGTGTGTGGTGCATACACATGTATGTGCAGATATGCATACAGGTGTACATGGCCACCCTCCTCCTGCCCCCCGCTGTTGGTATGGATGCTGGGGGTGGAACTCAGGGTAAAGCAGGCCTTCTCAGTCCCCATGCTTGAGTGGCAAGTGCTCTTATAAACTGAGCCATCTCCCCAAACCCCTATTTTGTTGTTGTTGTTGTTGCAAGGTCTCATGTAGCCAAGCTGGCCTTGAACTCATTATGTATCTGAGGATGACCTTGAATTCCTGGTCCTCTTGCCTTCTCCTCCTAAGTACTGGAATTACCACATACATGATCACATTTGGTTCCCATCACCTGCTTTTTAAAAATAGTTTCATTTATTTATTTATTTATTATTTATTTATTTATTTATTGGAGAGAGGGAGAGAGAGAGAGAGGACGGGAGAAAGAGGCAGACAGAATGGGCACACCAGGGCCTCCAGCCACTGCAAAGAACTCCAGACGCATGCATCACCTTGCCATCACCTGCTTTTAAATGACTTCGCACCAAAGCCGTGTTTAGGCACCCTGGACAGCACCCGGAAGAGAGGAAAACTGGTGAGCCAGCCCTCCTAAAACATGCGGCTAGTATTACATCCTCAAGTGGTCCCAGGAAACAGTTGAACCCGGGGCTAGCCAATTACTATGAGGAGAAATAACATAGCTTCAACGATGCCTACATTAAAATGATGGTTTCTGGCAGACTCTTCAATATCCAGATGGAGAATGTTAACAGTTCTACTCAACAGGTTAACTCATTTAGTTGGTTGGAGAGCTTAATTACCTCAGTAGATCAATGAGGAAGCATTTCTGCTGAGAGCAAAAGATTCCTAAGGAAATACAGCAAAGTTATTTTATGATAAACAGCTGGTACCAGCTATAGTCTTCAACTACCTCAAGCGAAGGTCACCCTTTATGATGCAGGTTTCTTGAACACTTATACCAAGCTCTACAGTTTAGATCTGCGATGTCCCCCATAAGTCCCTGTGTTAAGGGATTGGACCCTAGTTTGGTGCCATTAGAAGGTGGTGGAAACCTGTATGAGGTTCAGCCTGGTGGGAGGTTCTAGGTCACTGCCTTTGAAGGGGACTGTGGCACCCTGGTCACTTTGTCTCTCCTTCTGCTTCCCAACCACTACAAGGCTTGCTCCACCACACTCCCTCACTGTGATGTGCTGTCTTGCCAAGGACCCAAAGCAATGAGACCCATTGGTTATTGACTGAAACCCATTAGTCCATGAGCCAAAATAAACCGTTCCTCCTTGCAGGTTGATTTTATCTTGACATTTTGTTACAGTAACAGAAAAGTGACTCACATACCAAGATACCATCTGTGTGTGTTATCCAAGCAGGGGTCTAGATTATATAAAGGACAAAGGGAAGAGGAGATACTGATAATCAATGTGATGGGAAGATGTTCTGAACTGCAATCTCTCCCCCATATACAGAAAATCTAGAAGGAACGCCTCTGCCCTTGTGCAAATATGTGTTTTAAAATCCTCAGACCTTTGAGCAGGGGCTACCAGGCAGTTGGCAGAGTGTATACCCAGCATGCAGAAGCCCTGGATTCTATCCCCAGTCCTGCATAAATAGAGACAGGTGGTGCACACTTGTAATTACAGAATTCCCAAGATGGAGACAGGAGGATCAGAAGTTCAAGGTCATCCTTGGCTACACAGTAAGTTCAAGGCCAAGCCTGGGCTACATGAAACTCTCAGAACAAAAGTGAGGTGAAATGAATATCATTGATCTATCTGAAGTAGCAATACAAATATTCACATACTTAGTATCTTGACTGTAGATCAAAAGGCTTCAACTTAAAACACAGGTGAGGGGCTACAGAGATGGCTTAGTGGTTAAGCACTTGCCTGTGAAGCCTAAGGACCCCAGTTCGAGGCTCGATTCCCCAGGACCCACGTTAGCCAGACGCACAAGCAGGTGCATGCGTCTGGAGTTCGTTTACAGTGTCTGGAGGCCCTGGTGCACCTATTCTCTCTATCTCACTATCTGCCTCTTTCTCCCTGTCTGTCACTTTCACTTTCAAATAAATGAAAAAAAAACAATAAATTAAAAAAAAAAAACAGGTGAGGAGCTGGAGAAATAGCTCAGCAGTTAAAGGCACTTATTGCAAAGCCTGATGGCCCAGGATGGATTCCCCAGTACCCATGTAAAGCCAGATGCACCAAGTGGCACATGCATCTGAAGTTTGTCTGCAGTGGGTGGCAGGAGGCCCTGGCACACCCATTTTCTCTCCCTCCTTCTCCTTCTCCTTCTCCTTCTCCTTCTTTTTCTTCTCCTTCTCCTTCTTCCTCTTTCTCTCTCTCTCTCTCTCTCTCTCTCTCTCGACTTTCCTTGGATGAAGGTCACTCCAATTGAACTTTTTTGCCTAAACCACCTGAAAACTTGGACCTCAAATTGATGCTCTTTCACAGTAAATTTATTGTTTGATGAGATCACATATTTTTTCCTCCTTGAACATGAAGTTCAGTTTCAACATCTATTCTGACAGCCTTTGCAGTCTATGACTTCTTTATCACAGGATGTTTCGATCACTTTTGGAAGTAGGCAGAACAATGATCATAAATGAATGAAATAAACTGGCAGGAAAAAACACTCAGCTCTCCTTCCTGGCCACAGATACAAAATGCATTCTCAAAACAAGATGTAGGAAACTTCTAGAAGTCTTAGGGGAATGTCCCTTTAAGGAGTAGTGCTCAGAAGCAGATACCCTCAGAGACATCCCTCCTCAGATTTCAGAACAAAGGGTCACAACGCTCTTCAAAAGACCTCTCTTTCAAGGTTCCAAGGCAGGTCAAGCTTCGGGGAGGAATACTTTTGGAAATAAAAGACACAGTTGTAAAACTAATTCCCAGTTCAGAGGTACAGTTGCATATCTGGCTACCCCACTCTTGCTGGAATAATGTGACTTATTGTGTAGGTTTTATCAAGACCTGGAAACCAACGCCCTTCTCTGGAGAGTGGTTGTAAGCTTATCTTCTGACTCCTTAAGATCCTTCCTTCAAGTCTCTTTGGAGGGAAGTGTTTCCAAAATAGGCAAGCAGAAGATGCCTGTGGGATCCTTAAGTCGACCATCACAAGAAAAGAAGAGCTGGGTGAAATGGTACAGGTATGTCATCACACTTACTTGGGTAACAGCTGAAGAATCACAGTTTAAGACCTGCCTGGGCTACAGAGTAAGTTCATGGTCAACCTGGGAAATTTAGTGAAATCCTGTTTCAAAGTAATAAGTAAAAACAGAGGTAGCTCAGCAATCGAACACCTGCCTAGAATCCCCCAGTGAGGGGCTGGAGTGTGACTCAGTGGTAGAGCACCTGCCTAGAATCCCCCAGTGAGGGGCTGGGGGTGTGGCTCAGTGGTAGAGCTCCTGCCTAGAATCCCCCAGTTAGGGGCTGGGGGTGTGGCTCAGTGGTAGAGCTCCTGCCTAGAATCCCCCAGTGAGGGGCTGGGGACACTGCTCAGGGGTAGAGCTCCTGCCTAGAATGCCCCAGTGAGGGGCTGGGGGCGTGGCTCAGTGGTAGAGCTCCTGCCTAGAATCCCCCAGTGAGGGGCTGGGGGCGTGGCTCAGTGGTAGAGCTCCTGCCTAGAATGCCCCAGTGAGGGGCTGGGGGCGTGGCTCAGTGGTAGAGCTCCTGCCTAGAATGCCCCAGTGAGGGGCTGGGGGCACTGCTCAGGGGTAGAGCTCCTGCCTAGAATGCCCCAGTGAGGGGCTGGGGGCGTGGCTCAGTGGTAGAGCTCCTGCCTAGAATCCCCCAGTGAGGGGCTGGGGGCGTGGCTCAGTGGTAGAGCTCCTGCCTAGAATCCCCCAGTGAGGGGCTGGGGGCGTGGCTCAGTGGTAGAGCTCCTGCCTAGAATCCCCAGTGAGGGGCTGGGGGCGTGGCTCAGTGGTAGAGCTCCTGCCTAGAATGCCCCAGTGAGGGGCTGGGGGCGTGGCTCAGTGGTAGAGCTCCTTCCTAGAATGCCCCAGTGAGGGGCTGGGGGCGTGGCTCAGTGGTAGAGCTCCTGCCTAGAATCCCCCAGTGAGGGGCTGGGGGCGTGGCTCAGTGGTAGAGCTCCTGCCTAGAATCCCCAGTGAGAGGCTGGGGGTGTGGCTCAGTGGCAGAGCTCCTGCCTAGAATCCCCCAGTGAGGGGCTGGGGGCGTGGCTCAGTGGTAGAGCTCCTGCCTAGAATTCCCCAGTGAGGGACTGGGGTGTGGCTCAGTGGTAGAGCACCTGCCTAGAACCCCCCAGTGAGGGGCAGGGGGTGTGGCTCAGTGGTAGAGCTCCTGCCTTGAATCCCGGGGTGAGGGGCTGGGGTGTGGCTCAGTGGTAGACCACTGCCTAGCAAGCCAGAGGCCCTAGGATAAATTCTCACTGTCACAAGGTAGGAAGAAAGGGAAGGAGAGATGGAGGGAGGGAGGAAAGGGGAGAGGAAGGAGAGGAAAAATAGTAGAGGAGAAATAAAACAAGAATGGCCCTTCTTTACAAGAAAATACATGAGGGACCATTTGACTGGGAGTAGGGACTGGATGGGCCTTTCCGGGCTCACTGGAGAGGAGCCATCCAGCGTGCCTGTCCTGCCCATCCACCTCCTCCAGTGCACTCACTTTCAGTGCGGAGCATGCTGGGCTCATGGGGAGCTTTAAAAATACCTCGCCACCCACTGAAGGTTTGATTGATCAGCGTGGTGCTCACCTGTGTGTCGCCGGAGCCGCAGCAAGGCGCATGACAGCCATGTGACGGGTGCGTGGAAGGTACAAGGGGTGACGGTGTCTGGCAGGAAAGAGGATTTCAACACGAGTGTTAGCAAGAGCGGGGAGCATGGACGCTGCAAAGGTGACGCTCTGAACCCCAGTGCTAACACATGCTCTGGGGACTTCGGATAGGGTGACCCACCTTCGCGTTTTGAAAGAATTAAAGGAGTTCATTCCTGTGCAGCGCTTTGGTGCTGCGGGTGGAACCCTCGAGCCTTGAGCATGCTAGGCAATTGTGATGAGCCACATCCTCTACCCCTCGCTGAGGGAGTCTAGCCAGGCAATGAGCTAAATCCCCAGCCCTGTTTTTTTATTTTTATTTTGACACTGTGCAGCTCAGGCTGGCCTTGAACTTGCAAATCTCTGGCCTCAGCCACCCAGTACTAAGAGCATAAGTGTATCCCAACACATACACACCCAGTTTTTCTGTGTATGTGAAAGTATAAAATAAAAGATTAAGAAATCAAACACCGCAGAATTTTAATAATTAGATAAAAGGGACAAATAATTAATGATTCATTGTACTTTTAAAACTTCAGCAGATTTTTTTTTAAAAATGTGAAGGTTAAGTCTTTATATGCTAGAAATGGATTTGCAAAGAAGAAAAATGTGACAAGCAGGGAAAACCAACCATTCCAGTACCAGCTCTGCAATTATATGTAATTGAACTAATTAATACTAAGTCGTAGTATAGATGGGACTCAGAAATGGAATCTCAGTCTATGTAATTGTCTAGAAAGTAGAGATCTGGGTCCAGACAGTAGCAGTGACATCAAAAAGGGAAGAAGAAAAAGAGACCTACTGCTGACCCTCTGTCTACAATGAAAGGGGGCCTAGGGAGCCAGCTCAGTGAGCAAAGCACTTGCTTTGCAAGCATGAGGACATGAGTTTGGTCCACAAAGCCCATGCAAAAAAGCTCAGTGTGGTGGCACTCATCTCTGATTCCAATACTGGGGAAGCAGAGACAGGTGGATCCCTAGGGCTCATTTGCCATTCAGTCTAGCTTACTGGGTGAGTTCCAGGCCAGTTAGAAAACCTGTCTCAAAATAAGGTGAACAGCTCCTATAAGAGATTCTAGGTTTCCCTGTGGTCTCCACAGGCACACACATGCATGCGTGTGCATTCACACACAAACACACATACACACAAGAAGAAAGGATATCAAGGGTGACTCCCAGCTTATGACTATAAACGACAAGGTATAATGGGATGATTTCATAAGAAATTTTTCAAAGAAGGGGCAATTTTAGAGACTAAAGAAAATCCACTTAGCTTTAAATATGTGGCGTTTAAAGGACTTGTGGGACATCAATACAGGTCTATAGGTACACAATCTAAAGTTCAGGAGGGTAGAAGGGCTGGAGATTCATACTCTGAAGCCCATCTGCAAATAGATATCCAGACAATGACAATAAAGACCACATTGAGGAGCAGATGGAGCTTAAGTGGTCCACAATAAAGGCAGAAATGATAGAGGCTGAAAAGGGACAGGAGGACAGCCAGATAACAACGTGGATGCCAAGTTGGTGTATAGTGTAAGATCCTGTTTCAAATAACCTAAATAAATAACTAAATAAATAACCCCCTTGTGATGGTTAATATTCATTATCAACTTGACTCGATTTTGAACCACCATGGAAACACATGAGTTTGTGTGTGAGGGTGTCTCCAGAAAGGTTTAACTGTGCAGAGAAGACCTACTCTAAATATGAGCAGCAACCAGCCCATGGTCTGAGGTCCCCAACTGAATAAAAATGAGAGAAAGGGGACCAGAGAGATGGATCAGCAGTTAAAGGCACTGGCCTGTAAAGCCTGATGGCCTGGAGTCTGATTCCCTAGTACCCACATAAGACCAGATGTACAAAGTGGCACATAAGTCTGGAGTGCACTTGTAGTGGCAAGAGATCCTTGTGTGTCCATGCTCTCTCTGCTTTTGTCCCTGTCACTCTTTCCTTCTCATAAAGACACATATACATACATACATACATACATACATACATACATACATACATACAAGAGAGACAGGGTCAGGAACCATTAAAGAAGATGGAGCAGAAATAATGTAAGAGCCAATGGAAGTGGAGAAGTGATTTGTAACGCTGTCATCCAGACACAAAGTGGCCATGGTATTCATGCCCTTACAGTGGCTGACACTATCTACACAAGACCTGCATAATAGGAGAGGAAAAAATGACACCGAAATAGAAAAGAGACTAGCTGGAAGGAAGGGATTCAGTGAAGGGGGTACTTGGGAGAGGGAAAAAGGAGGGTAGTGACAAGGGATTACCATCATGGCATGTTGTCTATATGTATGGAGGTTGTCAATAAAACATTTAAAAAGAAGAGAGAGAGAGAGAGAGAGCTAGATGAACATAAGCATTCATCTCTCTACTTCTTGACTACAGACCAGCAGCTTCATACTCTTGTCACCATGCCTCCCCACCATGATAGACTGCACCCTCAAACTATAGGGCAAAATAAACCCTTCTTTATGTTGTTTTTGTTTGTTTGGTCCAGTGTTTTGTCACAGAAATGGGAAGTATCTAATACACTCCCCCTCCCCCGGCCAAAATACATGTGTGAATATATCCTTACAAATGTCATCCAGGGGTATGTGAATATGATCAAAATGAATGATATACGTGTATGAAAATGTACTTATGAAACCCATTCTTAGATACAGTGATCTTCTGCTAACTTTTTTAAAGTCATGGCCATTTTGAGATATGCACACAAGTCATAAGCTCAAGAGAACTTTAGCCAACTCTAACAGCAATGACAGTGGACCATGTCCACCATCATTGGAACTACCTTGCACATAGAGAAGAAGAGCTTTGACTCTCCACCAACTGTCTGTCCCACTAGGCATCACTTCCTGGTTCATGACAACTGTCTTCTGTGGTGATCTACTGTCCAACCAAACCCATTCCAGCAGCCAGCCCACAGGGGAACAACACTCTGAGATTAATGGCATCCATGTGTTGGTGTGTCTCATCCAGGTTTAGTTACATGGGAGAAATGAGAACTGGAAGGTGCTTGGGTTCACAGAATAGTGGACACCAGTTTAAAAGTAGGAAGAAGGAAGGGAGGGAAAGAGGGAAAAAGGAGGGAGAGAAGGAGGAAGGGAGATAACTCAGTGGTTCAAGGACCCCAGCCCTGCCCAGCAATCCTAAGTCTTCTAGAAAGACCAGATGACATGCACGTAACAACCTCTCTGTGGTCTGGATGAAAAGACAAGACAGTATCCCAAGGGATAGCATGAAGAAGGCTAAAGATGGTTTTGTGAACCTTATTTCCTGATGAATACAGGCCTGCAGAGCACTTTATTCTGGTTCTGGGGAGATGGCCCAGTGAATCCAAACACTTGCCATGCAAGCCTGAGTTTCTGCATTTGGATCCTAGGAACCCATGTAAAAACCAAACGCCATAGTAGGGATCTGTAATCTCAGTGCATTTATGGAGAGAAGAGAGGTGGAGACAGAAGAACCTCCCAGGAGCACAGGCCAGCTAGCCTGGGAAACACAACAATGAACAAGAAACCCTGCCTCAAACAAGGCGGGAGGTGAAGACCAACGCCTGAAGTCGTTCTCTGACCTCTACACACATGCCATGGCACATGTGCATGCATTCTCTCTCCCTCCCTCTCCCTCCCTCTCTCTCTCTCTCTCTCCCCCCCCCAAAAGCCTTCATACTGTGGTATCACAAAGCAAGACAGAAAAACAAATAAGCAAAATGGATCCTATAAGAATATCTTTGGGGGGCTGTGGAGATGGCTCAGTGATTAATAAACTTTCCTATGCAGCCATGAGGGCATGAAGGAGCCTGAGAGACTGCTCATGTTCAATCCCCAGGACCCACACAAACAGCTGGCCATGGCCATGCATGTTTGTACCCCAGTCCCATAGGGGAGCATAGGCTCAAGAATAGCTGGAGTGTATGAGAAAAATAGGAAGCTCCAGGATCTGTAAGAGACTCCAGGTCAAAAAGAGAGTGTGGAAGAGTGATGGGGCGGGACACCTGACATTCCACTCTGGCCACCACAGGCGAGTGAACCCCATCACAGGTGAGCACACTGTATGGAAACATACACATGCATACACTACACACACCTACTACACCACACCCCCTAAGCCACATTACACACACACATACAAAAAAAAAAAAAAAAAACCACAGGCTGGAGAGATGGCTTAGTGGTTAAGCACTTGCCTATGAAGCCTAAGGACCCTGGTTCGAGCCTCCATTCCCCAGGACCCACGTTAGCCAGATGCACAAGGGGGCGCACTTGTCCGGAGTTCGTTTGCAGTGGCTGGAGGCCCTGGCATGCCCATTCTCTCTCTTTCTCTGCCTCTTTCTCTCTCTCTGTTGTTCTCAAATAAATAAATAAATATTTTTAAAAGCTTTTTTAAAAAAAAACCACACCACATTACACATATACCACACACACACAGAACCCCCCAAAAATATTTTCATGCAAAATAAAAGATATGCCATATTGGAGACTTGAAAAAGATTTTAATAAATATATATGTATAATTTATGACAAAAGGGATTTTCATAAACCAAGTACAAGTTGTTCTCAATAAGACCAAAGATTGGGATAGAATTAAAAAGTATGGCCTCAGGAAAGCAAAGAATGAGAGAAGAGAAAAACTGCCTGAAGACCAAAGGTATAACAAAAAAAGGGGAGGAGAGAAGTGATTAATTTCTTAATACTTCTGAATTGGAAACAATTCAAATATTCATCAAAAACAGAATGCAAAAAGCTGGGGAGATGGCTCAGTGAGTAAAGTGCTAGCCACATAAACATAAATGCCTGAGTTCAGATCCCCAGTACCCGTGTAAAAGCTGGGTATGATGGTATATGCCTGTAATTCCAGCACTGGGAAGCTGGAGACAAGAGGGTCCCTGGGGTTTGCTGGGGCTTTTCTAACTGACTTGGTGAATTCTAGGTTCAGTGAGAGACTGTCTCAAAAACTAGGGTGAACATGGCTCAGGGAAGTTTGTGGAAGAGGAGGTGGAAAGCATGCAAGAGCTATGAAGTGGAAGGGGATTCCAGAGGCCCGCCCCCGCCCATCTGCCTACAATGACTGACTGATGTTCTCCCATCTCATAACCCACAAACCTGGGGTGAACACCAGCAATCCCACTGAGGAGGGCCCTCAGCGGAATAGAGGCTGGGAGGAGGGAAACGATGATAGTAACGTGTGATGTATCCATACAACTTACAACATACAACTGCTTAATTTTAAAAAAAAATAACGTGGAACAGCTGAGGAAGACGCTCAATGTCTATTTCTGGCCTCCACAAACATATATACCCATACACATGTAAACATACATACATGTACATACTCCATACACCAACACATGCAAAAAAAAAAAAAAGAGCACAGGATGAGTAAGTTAAGGAATACTAAAATGCAATAGAACACTAAATGAAAATGAATGGACTTCAGTAGAGGTGATCTATTCCTTTGACTGTCTCTGGCCAAAACACGGAGAGAACAATTTAAAAGATGAAGGATTTACGTTGGCTCGTGGTTTCAGAGGTGTCAGTGTACCATGGCAAGGATGGCACTGTGAAGCAGAGAAAATACATCCTGTGATCCCTCCATGCCCCACATGCTTCTGCCAGGGTGATACCACAGACAGGTCTTCACATCACGGTGGCTGGGAAGAAAGAGATTAAACAAGAAGCCAGAACATATGTAGCCTCACAGATACCCCCAAAGATATACTTCCTCCAAATAAGCCCTACCTCCTACCACCTAGTAATAACGACATCATGTTATGAACCCATCAAGATGAATCCACTGATGACACCAGAACATTCATAATCTAATCATCTCTGTAAACACCCTCCCAGACACCCAGAGGTGAGCTTTACTAATCTCCTAGGTGTTTACTTTTTTTAATTTTTAATATTAATTTATTTATTTGCAAGGAGAGAGAGAGAAAAAGAGAGAGAGAGAATGGGTGCAGCAGGACCTTTAGGCATTTCAAACAAACTCCAGATGCATGCACCATTTTGTGCATCTGGCTTTAAGTGGGTACTAGGGAATTGAACTCAGGTCATTAGGTTTTGCAGGCAAGCACCTCAACTGCTAAGCCATTTCTCCAGCCCCTCCTTGGTGTTTCTTAATCTGATTGACAAGCTTAACCATCACAAGTGAATTTAAGATCAAAATTGCATTATGACATTATCCAACAAATAATCTGCAGAAAACTACTCTTAAAAAATTATAATCCAGGGCTGGACATGGCTTAGTGGTTAAAGCACTTGCCTGCAAAGCCTAAGGGCCCATGTTCGCCTCTCCAGGTCCCACTTAACTCAGATGCACAAAGGTGAGACAAGCACAAGGTCACCCATGCCCACTAGGTGGTATAAGCATCTGGAGTTCGAGTGCTGTGTCTGAGGCCCTGGTGCGCCAATTTTCTCTCCCTCTCTCCTTCTCTCTCTCTCTCTCTTACTCTCTCTGAAATTAAAAAAAAAATTAGGGCTAGAGGTATTGCTTAGTGGTTAAGGCATTTGCCTGCAAAGCCAAAGGACCCAGGTTCAATTCCCCAGGACCCACGTTAGCCAGAAGCACAAGGGGGTGCACATGTCTGGAGTTCATTTGCAGTGGCTGGAGGCCCTGGCACACCCATTCTCTCTCTCTCTCTCTCTCTCTCTCTCTCTCTTTCAAATAAATAAAAATATTTTTTAAACTTTTTAAATTTGCAATCTATATGGCTAGTAAAATCCCACCAAAATTCAAGAAACTGCAAATACATTTGTATATACACAAAGTTCCTCGATATACTATAAGCTCCTAGGGGACCAGGCAATGAATATTATTATTTCACGTTTCCTCCCGTCCTTGCAAGATATTTGGGTATATATTTCTGGAATGAATGAATGAATGAGTGGTGATATGGTTTGAATGTTATTTTCCCCTAGTTATTCATGTGTTGTAGGCTTTGTTCCCAGGGTGACAGAGTGAGAAGAAGTAGAGTTACTTGAATGTAAAACGTTCCCCCGGGGCTCATGTGTTTGAACACATGGTTCCCAGCTGGTGATGATGTTTGAGAAAGTTGTGGAAACTTTAGGAAGTGGAGCCTTGCAGGAGGAGGTGACTCTCTCTGGGGACAAACCTTAAAAGCTTCGTAGCCTGGCCCTACTTCCTGTTCGCCCTCTGCTTCCTGACTGAAAGCAGTGTGATGAGCTGGCCTCCCATCCCCTGCTTCCATGTCTTTCCCACTGTTGCAGTGAGCTTCACACTGCTGGGAGGATCCTCCAAACCAGACACAGTTCATGGGAGGAGAGAATTCACTGAAGCTGACAGGTAGAGGGGAAGCTCCATAATGAAAGCAGAAGCTGCCTGCTCCCCTTGTCACAGATCCACTCAGAGAGAGAGACCATCATAAGCAAGCACACTCTAGAAACCCCAGGCAAAGCTCAAGCACTTTGCATATGTTTAGATTGGAATTCCACATCCGCCCCCAATAACAAACACCTTAGAGCTGGACCCCAGGATCCACCCAGTGACACCTCATCCAGCCAGGTGTCTGGAGATCTACATTACAAGCTTTAATAAACTCCTGAATGTATTGGGGGAACATCCATTCAGACTGTTACACCCACCATAGTGTAAAGTTACTCCTGGAACTATAAATCAAAATAAATCCTCTCTTCCTTGAGTCACTTCTGGACAAGCATTTGATAGCAATGAGTAAAGTAATCAATACAAGTGGGAAGTACTAAGAAGCAATTAGGCCATAGAGGGGACACTACCTTCAGCAAAGAAAATAAAAGTAGTTCTCCCCTGGTTAGTTTTACCATGAGAATTATCAGAAAAGAGCAAGCCTGGCCCCTCCCAGTCTGGCTCTGCTTTCCTATGTCACCAGGTAATCTCTCCATGTTGCACATGCCTCTGTCACACCCACACAGCACGAGGTTCTAGCTAGAACTGAGTCAATGGCAATGCTATGTCCTTGAAACTCAAGAACTGTGAGGGAAACAAGCATCTCTTCTTCATAAAGTACCCAGCCTCTGGGATTTCATTACCATAACAGAAAGTGGACTCATGCAAATGAGAATGAATGGATGGGAAGGAAGAGATGAGTAACAACTGCCCCTATCAACCCATCCTTGCAGTTTCTTTGATTGAGTGATGTCCGTCTCCAATTTGGACAACTGACTGTAAGTTGTTTTTTTTTTCCCTCCTGAGCTTTATTTAGAGAGAAGAAATAGAAACTGTCCATGAATAAGTTGTAACTACAAATAACCTGTGTGGCCTGTGGTTCTTTCCATGCTCTACATAATATGGTAATCACTTGTACACATGCCACACCACTGAAGAAAGGGACATCATATCATGGTGACAATCACCACTAGATGAGGAAGCTGTCCCTACAGCCACCCACAAGCAAGAAACTGTAATTGGTATAGTATGGGTAAGTGTAAAGCAGAAGATAGTGCCCAACTCTTTTTTTTTTTTTTTTTTTTTTTTTTTGGTTTTTCGAGGTAGGGTTTCACTCTAGTCCAGGCTGACCTGGAAATCACTGTGTAGTCTCAGTGTGGCCTCGAACTCATGGCGATCCTCCTACCTCTGCCTCCCGAGTGCTGGGATTAAAGGCGTGCGCCACCATGCCCGGCGATAGTGCCCAACTCTTATGGTTTAAATAAAAAGTACTCCCCCCCAAAAAAGGTTCATATGTTGAAAAGTTGGTCTCCAGCTAGTGATGCTATGTTAGGAGGTTCTGAAAATTTCTAGAAGAAGTAGATCCTTGAGGCTTATTATCCCTGGCCCCTTCTTTTGGTCTCTGAGCTTTCCAGCTGCTATGACATGAGCTGCTGTGCTCCACCATGAACCAAGATAAAGCCATTCTTCTTTAAGTTATTTTCTTAGGTATTTTGGTCACAGCAGCAGCAACAACAACAACAAAAAGACAGTAATTGATGTACCAATCACCACATGTGCTCAGGATGTCCAGCTCACAAAAGATGCTGCAATAACCACCATTGTCCAACACACCAATTCCATGTGCCAAGTCACCTTGTCTCCTGAGGTTACAATGGTGGCTCTGGAGGAAAGAATGTTAAGAGCAAGAGAATGGGGTGGAGGGCTATGTAATGCTGTCTTCTGGATACAACATGGCCGTTACATTCATTAACTCCCAACAGCTGTGGTTTCCTGTGCAAGATTGAGCCTGTCAGCATTTCATCATGGCTGGGAGAAGGGCTCATAACATAAAACTCTCACACTTCCCAGAGTACCTAATGGTAACTAGTAGCTGCTGGGAGAAGGGAGTCATGTTCTTCAGTGGTGTGGTCACTGGTTATGTTGCCCCACACTCCAGTAACTAATCCTCCCACCTCTGCTCATGCAAGCAACCCTAAGTTAATTCAGCAGGTCAAACAAACAAAAAAGCAACAGTGGATGAGAATAGGATCAGGGTTAACTAGGAAGAACAGCCTTAGTGGGAGGAGGAAGAATATGAGTAATTGGGGGAAATAAAACCAAATAACACCATATGAATGCATAAGAGTATGTATGTATGTGCCAAAAGTCAAATAAACAAAATAAAACAGTGGCTCTGAGAAGCAGAACTTTAGGACCAGGCAGACCACAAGAAGAGCAAGCAGGGAACATCTTGCAATGTTTGGCTTCCCCAGCATCCAATCCACAACGATCTGAAATGACTGGGGCCAGCTGGTACTCAGATTCTACCTCACTGCTATAAACTAAGAACACATCTTCACTGTCCTGCCCAGAGCCCCAGGATGCTTGTAATGAAAGCAAGAAGAATTGTAATTCAGTGTTCACCTTGGCAAAGTAAATAAATAAAAAAGAATGAACCTTCTGTCAGAAAATAAATGACCCTTCTACAGGCAGAGAGTGTGGATTACCATCCTGAAGGACAAACACATCATCTTTACCAGACAGCCTCGGGGCATAAAATGCTGCTTTCCCTCAACCAGGGACTCTAACCTGAGCTTGGAGAGTTGTTAGAATTCCTTCTGGTTCCTGTGTCTACTGAAAAAGGTACATTTCAGCCTGGTTCAGGCTGCCCATGCACAGACAGCAGTAAGCTTGTGAGTTTTACAGCTTGCCCAAGAATGTTCAAAGCATTTCAGGAAGGAGCCTATATGGGAAGGGGGCAGAGAGAAAGGGCAAAAATCCAGATAACAGTCTTCGTAGCTCTAGCAAAGCCCAAGAAGCTGTGTAGCCTGCTCTAAGTCTCAAAGAAATCATCAATTATTCAAGGCAAAGTTAAGTGGAAGAAGACCATAGATCAGGGGTGTCCAACCTTCTGACATTAAACTATGAGGCTGTCATCTACAAATGTGTTAGCCCATATTCATAGCTATCCTGGGAGGCATGTGGCCTGTGGGCCACCTGCCATGGATAATTTCCAAACTTCATCAGGTTAGTAATCTCAAATCTCAAATCTCTTCAGGAATTACCCAAAATATTGTCCAGTGCTCACAGCCAGGAGTCACTCAGTACGGGTGGCTTCCAATCCCTCCTGCAAACAAATGACTAAGATGGAGGACTGCATTAGGGACTTTCATGTCACTGTGACCACAATACTGAAACAACTTAAGGGAAGAAAGCATCTCAGATCATGGCAGTGGCAAGAGTATGGAGCAGAGGCTGTCCACATCACTATGGACCAGGAAGTAACTGGAGTGGCAAGAACCAGTGGCTCGGTACAATATTCAAAGTCTCACCCCTAGGAACCTACTTCTGCCATCTAGGCCTCGCCTCCTAAAGATTCCCTACCCTCTCAAAACAGCACCACCAGGTGGGGAATGGGTGTTCAAAACACGATCCACTAAGGGACATTTCAGACTGAAATTATAACAGGGTCCTACTCAAATAAAAGCAAAAAATAGCCCACATTCACACCATGTGTGGTAGAATGAATCTGAAATGCCCCCTATAGCCTCTTGTGTTGTTGTATAGCCTCAAACTTGATCCCCAGCTAGTAGAGCCTTTGGCAGGTATAGGCTTGCTGCAGGTGTGTCACGGGGATGGTCCTTGAGGTGTATCAGTTCAGCCCCATGGGTGTTCAGAGCTGGCTCACTCTGGCTGCTTCCTCCTAGCTGACATGGCAAGATATGATACCCTGGTCATCTGTTCCGCCATGCTTTCCTTGCCACAAAGAAGTGTCCCCTCAAGACTGCTGCAAGCTAAAACAAACCCTTTCCTCCACAAGTTGCTTCTGGATAGGTGTTTCTCCCGGCAATGAAAAAGTAACTGCTATGCCATTTAATCTCCATTTCAACCACAGACTTCCAAGGATTGGGGCAAAGGCTAAGCCTCTCTTTGCAAGCATACGTGCTGTGTTCTGAACGCTGTGTCCCCCAAAATTCCTTTGTGGAGACCAAATCAGCTCTGTGATGAGATGGGATCTTTGGGTTAGGTGATTAAAAAGGCAGTGCCCTCATGAACAGGGATCTTATAAAAGATTCTCAAGGACATTCATTCATCCCTTCCCTCACTGAAGTCACAGTGGTGCTTATGAGCCAAGAACAGGCCTTCACCAGACACCGAATCTGTTGGTACCTTGATCTCGTACTTCCATACTCAAGAGCTATGAGAAATAAATTCCTGATGTTTACAAGTCAACCCGCCTGTGGTGTTTTGTTATAACAGCTCAAATGGACTAAGACTTCGCTTATGCACGGTGGCATCCTGATTGGTGGTCACCAGCGTGAGCTCGCTTTGCAGAAGGGGAGGGCTCTCTTGCTTCTGTGTGCTGTATCCACAAACCCTTCTGCCAACAGAAAATAGGAGGTCCCAACTATTACTCACCTCTTGGGCCAGGAGCCTCTGTGGAAACTGTGGCTAACAGTTGCTGTTCCTAAGAAGTCTATCTATACCATTCTACTTGCTTTTCTTTTCCTTCCTTCATTCCTTCCTTCCTTCCTTCTTTCCTTTCTTCCTTGCTTCCAACCTTTTTTCCTATCATCTATCCATCTATCTGTCCATTTCCCCCCTCTCTCTACCTCTCCCTGTCCCTTTCTCTCTACAATGCTGGGACTCAAATCCAGCATCATATGTGCACAAGGCAAGTGCTGTACCACTGAGCAACATCCCTACAACTCCCACATTTTATAACTTTTCCTACTAACTCCATGGATCCAGCCCACAAAACCCACAGCTTCTGCAGCTCCACCACTCATCCATGTACATAAGCAAACGCTGACATGAGCATGCAAGCAAAATGGAAATAGAGTGAAAATCTGCAGATGATCTGTCTTCTTTGCTTCCCTTACCCCCTACCCAAGACTAGGCAAGTTCAGTGGTACTGGCCCAAGGAAGCACTTTTGAGACCTTCCATTGACCAACACACACATAAGGAACACCGTGGTTCGGAACCTGACACTTAGAAGCAAATATGTGGGCCATCTGGAGTCATTATGATTTCTCTACATTCAAAGCAAATTTAAAGTTCATGTAGCAAAACGGTACTGCAAGGTACATGGCATTAAGATGCCATTAAGAACCTGATTCATGTTTTGGTTTCTGTAGATATTATCTACTGAATCAACCAGTCTCTATTTTAGGAGAAAGCCTCTTTCTCTCTCTCTCTCTTTCTCTCTCTCTCTCTCTCACCTCATCCCCTCTCCTTCTTTCCCTCTGTCCCCATATCCCCATCTTCCCCTCTCCCTCTCCTTCCCCTCTCTGTTTTTCCAAATGAGAGGATTGGGATACCATCCTAGGAAGAATTTAAGCATTATGTTCCAGGACTAATTCCCATCCCAAACCCTTGTCCTGAACACTCAGGGCTTTAGTGTGCTGCAAGAGAACAAAGGCAATTAAAATAATTGCTGCCAGCTCCCACCTAGATGCAGCTTCCAGATGATTCCTAGTTGGGCAGTGTTCAAAGTACCATGGCTCCAAGTCAAGAGGCAGCAATTAGCAAAGCTTAAACCTCCCCTGCAGATGGACTTCACTGTAAATGACAATGTAGAAAAAAAGGTAATCCCATTGGTGATAAAGACTCTGGCAGCTACACACAATACATTTTTTTGTTGTTGCCGATGTGTGCTTTTGTTTTGAGACCTTGTTTCACTATATTGCCCAGGCTGGCCTTGAACCCACTTTGTAGCCAAGACTGACAAACTCTCCATCTTCCTGCCTCGGCCTCCAGGGTGCTAGGATGACAGGCATACGCCACCAACAACCAGCTTTCAACAATACATTTTAAGAACAATGAATCTATCTTCCCAATCAGAATTCAAGGAAATCAACATATTCCCCTTGGATTTTATTCAGGCTATTATAGCCCCGTATAAAAAAGTTACTTAGGCACAAGTCTGCCTCCAAATTCTTTCCTATCACCCCATAGTTTGACTTGGCCACTGTGGAAAAAACAGTAGCGTCTCCATAACCAAAATGGTTTTCCAATACCAAAATGGCTTCCCAATACCCCAAAATGTCTTCACTGGGTGGCTCCTTACCATCCAGCTCCTCCACGGAGATATTAGCCAGCTGCTCGCTGTCGCTGCCTGCAGACAGTGATCGGTTGAGGTAATTTCCTTTGTACAACAAGCCAGCGGTTACATGGTGGAACGGCATCTTTTCCCTGCTCAGATGAGAATAGGGGAGAGGGAGAGAAAGACATCATGACTCATAAGTTCCTCCATTTCTTCCTTACAAGACCATCTCTATTTTCAGACCACCAGGATTATCTTTAAAAATTACATTTCTAGAGGGAACGTCAGAATGTCTCTAGGGTCCCCATGGCCTGAGCAACTCCTAATGGATCTTAGGTTCACCCTTTTCTTTATTTGATGTCTCATTTCATTATGAGTTTACACCACAGCATAGCAATAGTCTATCAAACGGCTTATTTTTCATGGTTTTTTTGTTTATGGTTTTTGTTTTGCAATACTGGGGATTGAACCTAGGGTCTCACACACACTAGGCAAGCACTCTACTACCACTCAGCTATAGTCCCAGTCCCCTAGATCTCTACAACACTTTTCCTTTTGAGAAATAACCCTGAAAAATTGCCCAGACTGGCCTTGAACTTCACTAGGTAGCCCAGGCTAGATTTGAACTCTCTATGTAGGTTAGGCTGGCCTTGAACTTGCAATCCTCAGCTTACCTGAGTAGCTGGGACTACAGGACTGCACCACCAGGTCCAGTGACAATGTTGTATCATACAAACATAAAAGCCTTTTGCTCTTTTTTTCTGAACCTCAAAAATTATCGCTCCCTACTTATGCTTGACCATGCTTATAAGATGGCCCAGCAATAGGTTATCTTGGTGGTGATCATGTTATTCTCCAAGTGAGTCACATTTCCCAGGGAGCGCAGGCATTCCATCCAGAGAGCACTCAAAAAAGGGGAAAGCTCACACACTCTTTATTCTAGACAACTGATTTTCAAAGCTTGCCCTAAGCTCAATACATAGTCCAGGATGGACTTGAACTCCAGGTCCTTTCAAGTCAGGACAAAAACAAGGAAAGTTACAGGGACAAGAGAAGGGAAAAGAGCCTCTCACCTGAATGAAGTCTCTCCCCAGCTGAGAATCAGGAATTGCAGAACAATTAATATTTACTTAAGGCCTTTCTCCCTTTCCAACCAGAAACCTGAAATATTGTAGGAATCTCGGAAGAACCCACATTTACAGTAAAAGGCATACCCTAAACCCCTTGTGTGACCCTAGTGGCTTCCGGTTTTACTTTACCAGATTATAACTCCATCCAAGACTCCTCCAGAGCCATCCTATAAACTTGTTTATCAAAACAAGAGAGGAAAGAAAAAATATTTCCTAGTAACCCTCTGAACTGTAACTTGAGGGCCATCAAAACGGTATCTGGTTAATGCTAAGACATTTAATTGTGACTCGCCCTTAGAGAAGCCCACGCCCATGCTGCGGGTGTGCTTGTCTTCTTTGCCTTGAATGCTTATCTTTCTATTTTTAGTAAGCCCCAACTCTACTCCATACTGAATGTGTTAAAACCAGGGGTCTGGTTTTACCTGATTTAAGGTCCCCTAAAAATTTTGGGGGAACTCCCCAGGCTTCTGTGGGCAACAGTGTGAACTCTGTCTCCATTCCCGCTACCACGAGCAATCCTGTCTCATCCCCAGGAGTGCTGGGATTATAGGGAAGCACCACCTTGCCTAACACCAAGCTCTCACAGGTACATGCCTGCAGTACGTGCTTCTGTAACATGTCATCACCAAGCCCAGTTAGAATGCAGATGCTGGGGGCGTGCATAGCCATTTTGGGTGTATGTGTGTAGCACACACACACACACACACACACACACGGAATATGTACATGAATGCAAATGCACGCACCTCATGCACACTCATATGGAGACAAGGGAAGGACCTTGAGTGTCCTCTGTCACTCTTCTGTCTTATTTCCCTGAGAAGCATAGTCTTTCACTAAACCTAAATCTCACTGCTTTTTGGTTAGGCTGGTTGACCAGCAAGCCCCAGAGACCCTCCTGGGTACCAGGATTAAAGGTGTGTACACCCATGCCCAGCTTTTTGCATGGGTGTTGGGAATTGAGCTCAGGTCCTCATGCTTGGACAGCAAATGCTCTTACCTGCTGAGCCACCTCCCCAGCCACTGCATGAGTGGCTTCTGGGTGCACTCTCTGGAGTGGAAATTAGACCTGCTCCCTGTGAAGGGAAGTGGCACCTCAGGGTGTCCAGAATGAAGATGCATATAGCACTCTCACAGGAAATCAAAGCATTCTTTCAGCCCAGACTAGCATGCCTCCCTGCAAAGATCCTGCCATCAACTTAGAGGTCACCCAACCCCATCCCTGCCAGCCAGGCAGGCCTGCTGGGAAAGGGAACTGAGCAGCAGTGAAAGGCATGACTCCCCACCACCGAGCGCATTGAAGCACCGAGAGCATTGAAGCAGAGAGGCCAAGGGCCTCTGGGAGGGGACAAAAATCCCCTGAGTTCTATCCCTATGCATCTGGTACTCTCTGAATAAAGACAAAAAGAGCACAAATCTGAGGCCAGCCTGGCTACATAGCAAGTTCAAGTGTGGCCTGGGTTACATAGTGAGATGAAGAAGGAGAAGAGGAAGAGGGGGTAGAAGAAAGGGAAGAAGAGAGAAAAGGAGAAAGAAGAAGGAGAAAGAGAGGAGGAAGAAAGGAAAAATGAATAAGAGCAGTAAAGGGGAGATAAGAAAAACAGGAAGAAAAGAAAGAGGAGGAAGAAAGGAGAGAGAGAGAGAGAGAGAGAGAAAGCAACCTTCCCTGGTCATGGAACATGAGGTCACTATGAACTGAGCACTGTACCAGAGACCAGACTCCCCAAAACACCAGCAAGTGACAGGCCCAGCAGCACACCACCAGCTCTCCCTCCCTCAGGTCTCAGACACACTAGCATGTCCCTTGTTGGGTTTAGCGCTGCTGATTTAGAAACCAGCCAGTGGAATCTCTAAGAGAAGAACTTGACCAGGGCACAGAGCCAGGGAGTGAAAGAAAAAGTTCTAGAACTCAAGCACCTGAAGAGTTATTTGGACTAGGCTGGGGAGATGGCTAAGTGGATAAAGAGCTTGCGGCACAAACGCGAGGACCTGAGTTCAGATCCCAGGAACCCAGGCAAAACCAGACACAGTAGTGAGTGTCTGTCATCCCAGTGCTCTTGCAATGATGGGAAGTGGAGAAGCTCACAGGCCTGGCACATGTAGCTGTGAACAGTGAGAGATCCTGCCTCAAACAAGGGGGAAGGTTGTCCTCTGACCTCCACATGCATGTTATAGCAAGCATTAGGGAAAGAGAGAGAAAGGCAAAGAAAAGAGAGAGAGATTTTTTAAAAGAATTACTTAGCGTATACAGCCATAGCTGAGCACCAGGCCTTTCTGCTGGGATGTCAAACTCTCATTTCAAACTCAGAAATATCTAAAAATGAATTCATTATCTTCCTACAAAATAGGCTGCACTTCCTGACTTCTCTATTTCTATCGAAGGTACTGTTCACTCATCCTGGCAACTGGGACAACCATCACAAATGCTCCAGGGCCCCAAAAGTAAAACAGACACATGGCTGAGACGAGAGCCAACTGTCAGCCTCCCATCACTCTTTCCAACACTAGCAAAACGTACATCCATGGGCCAATCACACACGTCAAGATGCCAGTCACAAAGGAAGCCTGCATTTTGCTCATCATAAGGGACATGTCTTCAACAAATTCTAAGTCAGACTTCCCCAGATCACTTTACCCTGGGTTAGATAAAGTGATTTCCTCCCACAGATGGGACATGACCTCCAGCCAGCATGGAACAGAGTTTGCTGTACAGTGCTCAGTCCATAGTCATGGCAATGGTATAAGCAGGACTAGGTCGGTCATGGAAGTACTCCACTCCCTAGAAGGAAGAGAGGAGGGCTGGTTATAGGAGGACCCTCAGTTGGGGTTCTGCCCACCATGCCCTCCTGCTCCCCAGCTGCAAGTGAACTTGGGAGATGTGTGTGTATATAGGAAGTGGAAGATTAACTGACTCCCACGATGTGGCTTCTATGAGGTAGTCCCCACGATGGGGTGGGACTTCCCAGTGATGCAGCTGCTTTTGCATCACCCATGCTCCTGTAAATAACCACAGTAAAGTCACTGGTTCACCAAGCTGGGCTTGGATGGAATTGTTACTTTGGTCTGTCCTCGGAATCCTGGTTGTTATGAAATAGGCATCTACTCACATCTCCCTAGGAAGTCACGCAACACAGAGATAGAAGACAAAAGGGAGCAGGGGAGATGATTCAGTGGTTAAAGGTGCTTTCTCTGTAAGCTTGCTGACCAGAGTTCAGACCCCTCGCACCCATGTAAAGCCAGACACAAAGTGACATGTATCCATAATACCAGTGTGCACCAGCAATGGAAGGCAAATCGGGAGAATCCCCAAGCTAACAGGCCAGCTAGTCTAGCCTTCCCAGCAGCAAAAACACACAAACAAACAAAAAACCAAGAGACGGCCGGGAGTGGTGGCACACACCTTGAATCCCAGCACTTGGGAGGTAGACATAGGAGGATCGCTGTGAGTTAGAGGCCCCCCTGATACTACATAGTGACTTCCAGGCCAGCCTGTACTAGAATGAGACCCTACCTCAAAAAAAAACAAGAGAGAGAGAGAGAGCCTGTCTCAAACAAGGTAGGAGAGGACCAACAGCCCAGAGTTACTCTACACACATGCCATGGCATGCACACACCCATACACACACACACACACACACACACACACACAAACACAATTTTTTTAAATAACCTTTCCTCTGGAAGAACACTTCAATTGCATCTCTTCCACCCTCCATGTTAATTTTCCGACCAAACTGGAGTAAAAGGAAGAGTCATATGTAAGAATTAGGACCCCGTAGAAATGGGGCCAGCCCTGATAATTAGGACCATGTACATGGTCACTGGAGTATGGGTTGGAGTCCATGGCATAGGGGAGGAAAGGCCCACCCTGCCAGGTGATTCTAGCTTTCCACACTGCTAATGCCAGTGGGGCAGAAGACACATCCCCACGGTGCCACTCGTACTAGCCTGAGTTCTTTTCAGAAACCACTTCTCAAGGAAAGATGATATTCTTCACCGCAGAAAAGAGTTTCAGGATGGGCCAGTATGAAGCAAAGTTGGAGCATGTTAGGGAGAAAGTTTAAAGTAGATTTAAGCATGGGGTTAAGAGAAAGATAGGCACTCAGAGAAAGGATAGTATATACACCCAAGTGTAGGTGTGGGCTCTTCAAGACAGAGTCATGACCAAGTCTTTACAGTAGCCATGTATATTGGCTTGGTGGCTTCTAAAGTTACATCTCAAAGCATTGCTAAGAAACCTTTTCTTTTCAGTAAATGAAATCATAAAATGGTTCCTGGAATTCAATGGAGGGGGAAACTCTAGGGTATAGGGTCACGGGGAAAGTTAAGATGTTTTTACTATTTAAAAAGAATGTCCAGTCTTGTTTATGAGATGCCCAGAGTATTTCAGATTTACCTCTGGGAAAAGAGTAAGACCATATTTGAAGGTCATACATGCTCTGGCCTCAAGCTTGGTCCACTGCTATTTTAACATTCTTTTTTTAAAAGAATTATTTTTATTTTAATCTGTTTATTAGAGACAGAGAGAGAGAGAGAGACAATGAGTGCACCAGGACCTCTAGCCACTGCAAACAAACTCCAGACACATGCACCACCATGTACATCTGGCTTACATGGGATCTGGAGAATAGAACCTGGGTCCTCAGGCTTCACAGGCAAAAGCCTTAACTGCTAAGCCATCTCTCCAGCCACTATTTTAACACTCATATTTTAAAATATCACTCTATAAGAGTCTCTATGTTGGCAACCTTCACAAAAGTACACCTACACTTGGGTGTGTGTACTATCCTTTCTCTCAGTGCTTCTCTTTCTATTAACCCCATGCTTAAAATTTTGTTCATTGCACTAGAGAGAGAGAGAGAGAGAGAGAGAGAGAGAGAGAGAGTATGCCATGAGGCACGTGTAGAGTTCAGAGGACAATGTTGGGTGTTTGATGTTGGTCCTCACCTTCTACCTTGTCCAAGTAAAGGTCTCTCTTGTTGTTCTTTGATGTATACACCAGGCTATATGGCCCCCAAGCTTCTGGAGGCTTCTCTTGTTTCCACCTCCCATCTCACCACAGGAGTGCTGGGATTACAGACGCATGCTACAGTGTCTGGCTTTACATGCGTTCTGGGGATCCACACTCAGGTCCTCACACTTACCCAGAAAGAACTTTGCTCTCTGATCCACCTCCCTGATCATGTGCTGGAATTCTTGATTCTTATCTGGAAAGAGGTTTAGCTAGATTGTAGGATGAGAGGCTTCCATCCCTTTCATATCCCCTTAATTATCCCTGCCTTTCTATCCTGCCTCTCTCAGCATTGACCCCACCATCCAAATAGCTAGCTGTTATCTTAACCCATGTTTAAGTGTTTGTAAACCTGTAAAGACACATTTTTGCAGATCATTT
Source organism: Dipus sagitta (assembly GCA_036346955.1). NCBI lineage: Eukaryota > Metazoa > Chordata > Mammalia > Rodentia > Dipodidae > Dipus > Dipus sagitta. The sequence continues at coordinate 5,486,777 of CM070771.1, forward strand.
CTAACTTTCTTACCAGGAGAAAGATTTACTAGGGCCAGTATAGAAGCATAAAGCATTCCTTCCCATCTCATCATGAATCACAACTTGCTCAGCATTTGGTGAATGTCCCATTATCATCTTTTACCTGGATATTTGAAGCTTTGTGTTCACCATACAAATTTTTGCATCTTAGTAAAGATACTTTATTACTTTCTCTTCCACTAACAAAATGGCTTTGTACAATACTGTCTTCCAGATACAAAGTGGCCCTGATATACATGACCTCACAGTAACTGATGCTACTTACACAAGACCTGCATAACAGGAAAGGAAAAAGGATGACATCAAAATAGAAGAGAGACAGCCAGGCATGGTGGCGCATGCCTTTAATCCCAATACTCAGGAGGCAGAGGTAGGAGGATCACTGTGAGTTCAAGGTCACCCTGAGACTACATAGTGAATTCCAGGTCAGCCTGGGCTACAGTGACTCTACCTTGAAAAACAAACAAAGAAGAAGAAGAAGGGAAACTAGTCGGAAAGAAGAGACTCAGTGGAGAAGGGATTCATGAATGGAGAAAAGGGAGGGTTATAAAATGAGATTATGATCATGGTATATTGTCTATACCTATGAAGGTTGTCAATAAAAGTTTTTTTTTTAAAGGAAGAAAAGCATACCCAAGTGAATACATCAATCCACACCCCTGAGTCAGACATAGAATAAATGGTGAGTACTCTTCAAATAAAACTGATCACAACTGAATCAGATTTGTGACACCAATGTAGTTTGCCTCAGGGGGGAAAAAGTAATTTACAAAATTAAGTAGACCTACACATGCTCATGCAAGCAATCATAATTAAACTCAATTTTGGGGGGTCACAATTAAAAACAAAGAAGAGGGCTGGAGAAATTGTTTAGTAGTTAAGGCACTTGCCTGCAAAACCTAAGAACTCATGTTCAAATCTCCAGGACCCATGTAGCCAAATGCACAGTGATACAAGCATGCAACGTTGCATATGTGCCACAAGGGGGCAGACACATCTGGAGTTCATTTGCAGCAGGCTGAAGGTCCTGGCATGCCCATTCTCTCTCTCTCTATCTCTCTAATATAAAAATTAAAATAAATTTTAGAAAGAAGAAATTAGGTCCTTACATCCTTCAGTTTCTGCACCCAAAAAGTTCCAAGTGTGAAAGAAACTCTGTGCAACTGGACCTTCCATGGAGATAAACAAAACCACGTGTAAGAGAAGGAAGAAAGTAATCCCAAGTAATCTCAAAACAACTGCTGCAATTAAAGACTAAATTTCACTCTAAAATGCCCTGGAAAAGGCAAGCTTTAAGATTTTCTCCTGAGCTCAAAAGCAAGATATACAAGTCTACATATAAGCAAAAACAAACACTGCTCTAAAGCTGAAACTTAAAGATGGAGCCTTGGAACAGGGAGATGGCACCATGGATGAAGTACTCGCCTTGAAAGCATGAAGACCAGAGTTGTGTCTCCAAAACACATATGGAAATGCCAGGTGATGTGTGCCTGTAATCCTAGCACTGCAGACTGGGACACAAGAGGATCCCTGGGGCCCGCTGACTAGCTAGTCTAGCCAAATCAATGATCTGCAGGCCAATTAAGAAACCTGATCTCAACGAATAAAGTGGAGAGTGATTGAAGCTTACCCCTGACATCAACCTCTAGCCCCGACATGCATATGTGTACACCCACACGTACATGGATTTGTGACCACACACATATGCACTCACAACACACACACACACACACACACACACACACACACGTGTTAAAAAAAATTTAATCAAGCTTTGTGCCCAGAATGGACTTAACAAGTATCATCAGATATTATTTGCCAAGGATTTGAGGTAGCAAGAAGCAGGAGTGAAAGGAAGTCATGGATGTGCTAAGCTGGGGTCAACAGAGGGTGAGCCGCAAGAAGCTGGCCGGCGTGTGTGCTGCCATGCTGAGGGACCAGGTGTGAAGGACAGGCTTCCAGAGCTGAGCGATGTCAGCAAGCACTGCCTGTCTCGTGACGTGGGACTATATGGGTGGAGAAGCACTGCAGCCGGAGGAGTTCTGGCCACCAGCAAGCCTGGCTCCATGGTCACATCAAGGTAAAGATGTCTGGAGGGCAAAGACTTGCATTCTCCAGCCCTGGATATCTCATTCTACTTGCCCCTTCTTTCTCCCCCTCCTTTTACAAAACATAATTTTCATACTTAGTTATGTAAGTATCAGACTTCCTTGGGCAAGTCTCTGCTTCTGGGGTTTTCATAATGCTTGTCATCTATTTTTCTCTTTTCTATGTCTTAGTTTCTTTAGTTTTTATTGAATAAAAGTATGCAATAAAAATACTATGAGGGAGCCGAGCGTGGTGGCGCATGCCTTTAATCCCAGTACTTGGGAGGCAGAGGTAGGAGGATCGCCATGAGTTCAAGGCTACCCTGAACATAGTGAATTCCAGGTCAGCCTGGGCTAGAGTGAGACCCTACCTCAAAAAAAAAAAACAAAAAATAAAATAAAATAAAATAAATAAAAATTAAAAAAAATACTATGAGGAGCACTGTTCTATATTACTTTAGTTGAACAGATTCTGGTCATGGATAAAAGAGGGACAGACAGACAGAAAAGACGGAGATGAGAGGAGAGAAAGAGGCCAGAGAAAAGGGGATCTCAAAATTGTCGCAATACATGTTCACTTTTCCTTGTAACTTTTTCAAAGAACTTAAGACTTTTTATAACTCTTACATGGATTTTTGAAGGGGTTGAAAGCTTTCAATTGATGCTTGGGCTCTCTGTAGGGTGCCTGGAGGGTGCATCTCTGGCAGACTTGACATAGATCTTCATCCTCAATTACCAGACATACACTCTTATGCTCTGAAAGTTAAAGTGCATAGCCGACGCTGAGGTTGCCTTTCCCGAGTTCCTCTAAAAATACCCATGAAGGCACATACAAAAAATACGGTATTCCCAACAGCACCAGTGCCAGTGGATGGAAGAAGTTCCCATTAAATGGGGACAGTTGGGATTAGAATAGGTAAATCATCAGAAGTCAGAGACAAAATAATGGTCAGACAGTGAAGGCATAGGATGTTCTTATCCACCCAAATTCCCTGTGAATCAGGGAGAATCAACCAGAACAGGAGGCAGTCATCCCTCCAGCTATTCTGGGATGACATGTGTCTGTGCACATGTGTGTACATGTGTAGATGATTGCATGAGGAGACCAGAGGACTACCTTGGGCATCATTCCTCAGGAATGCCATCTACTTCTGTGCATGTGTGTGTGTGTGGTGTACATACATGTATGTGCAGATATATGTGCCTCATGTGCAAGCTGGAGGCTAATGAAGGTCAAGTGTCCTCTTCTATCGCTTATTTGATTGTTTCCTCTAGATAAGGTTTCTTATTGAACCCAGAGCTGCTTTTTTGTGGGTTTTTTTTTTTTTCTTTTTGTACACTTATTTTTGGCTGACCAGCAAGCTAAAGTGATTTTTCCCCTGGTCTTTGTCCTCCCACAGGACTGGGGTTACAGGCATGTGTGGCCACTCCCAGCTGTTCATGTGGGTGCTAGAGAATTGAGATCAGGGTGAACCAGGCCATCTTGGGCCCTTGTGCTTGCACAGCAAGAGCTCTTACCCCCTGAGTCATCTCCCCAGTCTCCACTATTCACCCTTCTTTTTTTTTGAGACAAAGTCTCTCACTGCCCTGGAGGGCACCAATTAGGCTAGACTGAGCCCCATGCATCCACCTGTCTTGCTTCCCCCAAGTACTATGATTACAGGTGCACCCTCCCTCACCCACCATTTTTACATGGGTACTGGGAATTCAAACTCATACCTTCATGCTTGCAAAGCAAAGCACTTCACCAACTGAGCCTGTCTTCCCCAAACCCGTTCCACTGTCTTTATCAGCAGTGGGAGGCAGGGACTTCTTGTGTATAGCTGTTAACTCCTTCAGTGCAAGGCAGTTAGAAGGTCTGAAGCATCATTCCTGCACGTCAGGATATAAAATGCGCTCAGAGAGCTGAAGAGATGGCTCAGTGGTTAAAGGCGCTTGCTTGCAAATCCTGCCGCCTGGGTTCAATTCCCCAGGATCCATATAAAGTAGATGCACAAAGTGGAGCATGCTTCTGGAGTCTGTTTGCAACAGGAGGCTCTGGCAAGCCCATCCCCCACTCAGTCTTAAATAAATTAATTAACTAATAATAAATAAACATTGGTTTGTTTTGTTTTGTTTGAGGTAGGGTCTCACTCTAGCTCAGGCTGACCTGGAATCCACCATGTATTCTCAGGGTGGCCTCGAACTCACAGCGATCCTCCTACCTCTGCCTCCCAAGTGCTGGGATTAAAGGCGTGCGCCACCACGTCCAGCAAATATTGTCTTAACGAAATTAGCTCAGGATTGGTGAAAGTGGCCATAGGAGCAATGACATGGAGATCGGTTTCTTTCGTGTATGGCTTTCAGTTAAGAAAAAGCCGGGACGACGGTTCGGTTGGTAAAGCGCTTGCTGCGCATGCGCGAGGACCTAAGCTGAGATCCGCACCGCCCATGAAAAGCCAGGCGGCCTTTCACCCCAGTACTCAGCACGTGGATGGGAACTGGAGGTCCCTAGGGCAAGCTGGTTAGCTAGACTAGCCAAACTGGGTAGCTCTGAGTTCAAATGCCGGCCCTGTCTCAATAAACAAGGTGGAGAGTGCTGGAAAACGGACACTCAGTGTCCACCTTTGGCCTTCGAACAACGCACACCTGTACCCGCACACAAGCTTGCATCCACACACAGGCAAAAAGCAAAGAGTGGAAAGAGCTGCAGAAGTCCTCAGATAACCCCCAAATATACATCTCCTCAGAGTACAAGAGCTAAGTTATGGGGACAAGAAGATCCCATCACATTCCAGCAAAGATGCCCTCTGCCAGCTAGACACTGGGCATTTGGCTAAGATCTTACGAAACAGTGTTGTTGCCTTGTTACAATCCTGCTGGAGTGTGCCAACTGGCAAACGCCAGGTTTGGATAGACCTCAAATCAAACAAGAATGAGTAAGCAAAAACATTAATGCAGAGGGGGGGTCGGTGTAAATGCTCTACCTCAGAAATACGGAAGGGTGAGCTGCCAACAATGATATGCTACGAAGAAGTCAGCACAAAATTTCTGTCTTATATGCTGAAAAAGAAAGCAAGAAAGCAGGGTCACAGTGAAACAAGTATGCAAATTCCTAAAGAAATATCAGAGTTAGGTGATATATCAAAACCAAAAGAAAAAGAAGAAAAAGCTATTGACTGGGAGGCCCGCTGGTGACTAAAGGTAGCGCCTTTGCAAACAAATGAAAAAGAAAATCCCCAAACAATAGCAGAATACAATCTGCATTGATAGCAATAGAAATAATGCTTGAAACCAATAAAAACTTTTATAATCAAGTCATGTTTTATACATACACACCACCTACATTGATAAATGTTGCTTATATGTTTATTTGCTTAGTTTTTTGTCCTTGTTTGTTTGTTTGTTTGTTTGTTTGAGACAAGGTCTCATAATATAGCATTGGCTGACCTGGTACTCATTACACAGCCCAGACTAGTCTTGACCTCACAGTAATCATCCTGCTTCAACCTCCCAAGTGCTAGAATTACAGGCATGCACCACCATACCCCATGTGCTTAGATCTTTTAAAAAATACTATATTAGAGGCTGAGGAGATGATTTCATGGAAAAAGTATTTGCCACACACATGTGAGGACCCGAGGTTGGATTCCTGGAACCCACATAAAGCCAGACACAATAGAAGGCATCTGTAATCCTAGCACACCTATGGCAAGAAGAGAGGCAGAGTCTACAAGAGAATCCACCGGAAGCTCGTGGGTCAACTTGGTGTAAGCAACAGTGAACAAGGGACCCTGCCTCAAATGAGGTAGAAGACAAGGAAACTGTCCTCTGACCTCCACACATGTGCCATTGGATGTGCACACCCACACTCACACATATGAACATACACACTCATCATATATACACACCAGAAAATAGTATTTCACTCCAAAGCTCTGCCTACCTTCCTCCCCCTAACCTCTGTCCACAATGACAGTTTAATTAAGAAGATAGAATGCAGAATGGAGAATGGCTTAGCAGTTAAGGCGCTTACCTACAAAGGACTCATGCTCGACTCTCCAGGTTCCATGTAAGCCAGACACACAGTGACGCAAGCACAAGGTCAGACATGCAAACAAGGGGGCACATGTGTCTGGAGTTTGATTTCAATAGCAGAGGCCCTGATGTACCAATTCTCTCTCTCTCAATCCCTCTCTCTCTCTCTCTCTCTCTCTTTCACTCTTGCTCTCTTACATAAAACAAAGCCAGTCTGTTGGACTTGCCTCAAAAAAAAGAAGGTAGAATGAATTCTTACTGTCTATATTTTAAAACTTGATAACTATATAGAATATATATATATATATATATATATATATATATATATATATAGTATTGTTGTGTGCATCTCTCTGAATTTATGTAAATAAAATTATACCATGAATTTGTTCTTACAGATTGCAAGAACCAGTTTGGGTCCATATGATTGAACTTTTGGGACCCATGCAATTCTACACATATATCTAGTTAATTCATTTTTGACTGCTCAGTAATTTTCCAATGTACAGATATAAAATATATTATTTATTTACTCATTACTGCTATGGTTTGGACATAGTTCACACCTCAAAGATTCATGTACTAGAGGTTGGATGCCCAATACTGATAGTCAGATGGCCAAGAAATGGGGACAAATGGGAGGTGAGGATTGTCCATGACTTCCCTCATCAAGAGAATAATTCTGGGCTGAGGAGATGGCTCAGTGGATAAAGTGCTTACTATGCAAGCATGAGGACCTGAGTTCAGATCCCCAGAACCCACATAAATGCTGGGCGGGTGTGGTAGTCCACCTGAAATACTAGCGCTTCGGAGGTGAAGGCCATGTTTCATGGAGCCCAAATTGACCTTGAACTCACTAAGTAGTGCAGATTGACCTTGAACTCCTGACCTCCTGCCTCTACCTCCCAAGTGCTGGGATTATAGGTAAGAGACATTATGATAAATGAAACAAACAAGACACTGACAGACAAACACTAGTGACCTCACTAGTATGCAGCACCTAGGTGTGTTAAAACTAGAGAAAAACAATGGGTAGGGGGTTAGAGGAAGAAGTAAGTTGGCCAACAGGTACAAAGTTGGAAATAGGCTGGCTGGAAGAATAAATTCTCACATTCTGGTATTCTGATATACACTAGACTAGCTATGGTTACATTGTAGCTACTGGGCCAGGCATGGTGGCGCATGCCTTTAATCCCAGCACTTGAGAGGCAGAGGTAGGAGGATCGCCATGAGTTTGAGGCCACCCTGAGACTCCATAGTGAATTCCAGGTCAGCCTGGGCTAGAGTGAGACCCTACCTCAAAAAACCAGAAAAAAACAAACAAACAAACATTGTAGCTACTGTTACTAAATTTCAGAATAGCTAGAAGGGAAACTTTTGAGTGTTCTCACCAAAAAATGCTAAGTGTATGATGTCATCTATATGCTAAACACTCTGATTTGCTCATTGCACATGTATATATGTAACAAGACGTTACACAGTTCACCATAAATCTGCACAATTACATGTGCCAAAAATTTTTAAACATAAAAAGAAAACGTAAAAAAATGCTGAAGATTATTAAAGACACTCCTCTAAGCCTCTGATAAATTATATGGAGAAAAAAATAAAAAGGCTGGAGAGATGGCTTAGCAGTAACAGCACTTGCCTGCAAAGCCTAAGGACCCAGGTTCAACTGCCCAGAATCCACATAAGCCAGATGCATAAGGACATGCGCACACAGGTGGTGCATGCACACAAGGTGGTGCACATGTCTGGAGTTCGGTTGCAGTGTCTAAGACCCTGGCATGCCAATCCTCTCTCTCTCTCTCTCTCTCTCTCTCTCTCTCTCTCACACACACACACACACACACACACACACAAAATAAAATGAAATGAAATGAAAGACAGGAGCTGAACATAGTCATGCATGCCTATAACCTTAGCCCTAAGAAGGTAGGGCTGGAGAATCAGGAGTTCAAAGTTATCCTCATCTACCCAGTGGGGAGTTTCAAGGCCAACCTGAGCTACATAAGATCCTGACTCAAGAAATAAAAACAAAACAAAATAAATTTTAATAATTACATTAAGTGGGTGGGAGATTGCTCAGTAGTTAAAGGCACTTGCTTGCAAAGCCTGCTGGCCCAGGTTTAGTTCCCTAGGACCCATATAAAACCAGATGCAAAGCAGCGCATGCGTCTGTAACCCCAGTGTGTTTAGACAGCCAGGGGGGAGGAGCCAGGAGCGATCCAAAGCTCAGGGTTCAGCTAGTCTGATCTTCACTTTCATTCTGACAGTTTATTTGCAGTGACAAAAGGCCCTGCCTCAAAGAAGGTGAAGCACAGACACCTTGAAATTTTCTTTTCTTGAGTCAAGCCCAACTAGCCTTTTTTTTTTTATGTGAGAGAACAAGTGTGGAACAGAAAGAGAGAGAGACAGAAAGAGAATTGGCGTGCCAGGGCCTTTAGCAACAGTCGAACTCCAGATGTGTACACCCCCTTGTGCGCATGTGCAGCCTTGTGCACTTGCATCACTGTGCGTCTGGCTTTTCTGGGACCCAGAGAGTCGAACATGAATCCTTAGGCTTCACAAGCAAGTGCCTGAGCCACTAAGCCATCTGGCCAGCCCTTGAAGTTTGCTTTTGATCTCCACACACATTTGTGGCATGCACACCCATACAAACATACACATAAACTAAATGAACAAAGGTTTAAGTTGCATTGGAATTTGAACATACTGTTTCCAACACTCCCTAGATTAAAGTTTAAGTCAAAATGATTATTATTATAAGTTGTGTTGAGAATAACAAAAATGTGGCTGGGGATGGAGCTCAATTGGCAGAGTGCTTGCCTAGCATGCATGAAGCCCTGGGTTTCACCCACAGCATTATATAAAGCAGGTGTGATGTCATGTGCTTGCAATCTCAGTACTCGGGAGGTGAACGCAGACGGATCAGAAGGATCAGGAATTCGATTAAGGTCATACTCAACTAGGAAGTGAGTTCAAGGCCACATAAAACCCTGACTCACAAAATATAAAAAATAAAAATGAGGTAATTTCAAAAACATACAAAGTAACATAATGCTGCAATAAAATATTTAAATTATTTCAACACTCTCATTATCCTAGCAAGAAAAATAAAAGTGAACACTAATTTCTTAGTTAGGAAATAACAGCAAAATTAATTAAGAAGATAGAAGACAAGAGAAAGGACATAATGAATGGATGAATCTGGAAACAGATAGATGGAGAGAACCAGGACTCCGGAGCAAAAGCAATAAACTAGATAAGTCTCTGACACATTTATTAAAACAAATGCAGAGAGCATAATGAGGCAACCATCAGAAATACGGGGAATCTACATGCACCTCTAGACTAATAAATTGTAAAACACTTGTCAAGTGAATTACTTCCCTCTCAAAATAGAGAAATTGGATTTTGTTTTGAAAGCAGTACAATTTAATCTTACTGTATTTATCAACTTTTTTCTATATTTTTGAGACAGGGGTCTTCCTTCATAACCCAGGCTAGCCTTCAACTTGCAAGCCTCCTGCCTCATCCCCCAAGTGCTGGGATTATGGGCATTCAGGCTGTCAAAAAATTTTAACACTTTGTTATGCAATGATTTGAATGCTTGCTTTTAAATTGACTTTATTTCTATATTTGATTACAATTTCCACCATAGTGAAAAATACACCTGAGAGCAAGACCCAGATAAAAAGAAGAAAAAAAAGTCAAGCCAAATGTGGTGGCACACACCTTTATTTAATCCCATCACTCAGGAGGCAGAGGTAGGAGGATCGCTATGAGTTTGAGACCAGCCTGGAACTACAGAGTGAGTTCCAGGTCAGACTGGGCTAGAGTGAGACCCTACATCAAAAAGAAAGAAAGAGAGAGAAAGAGGGAGGGAGGGAAGAAAGGAAGGAGAGAAGAAGGAAAGGAAGAGGAAGAAAGACGTTGGCCATATTCTCTGAATTGCAATATTAATTTAATTCTATCTGGCAAGCATGACTAGGTTTCTGCTGACAAGGGACTGGTAAAATTTCATTCTCCCTAAATTCAACCTGTTCTAGTCAGTTCAAACTCATACTTTTTTTTTTTACAGATTGATTGAAAGTGATGTCATTTTCATATTTGGAGGCAATGGGCCTTAAAAACACTTGGTCTCTTCAATTGACAAATTCTGTCCCCAGATTCTTGATCTAAAAGATTTGACTTTGTTGAAATTGCCCTCATTTGTTTCTTTCAGCAGCAAAAACAAAAATCACATCACGGTTGAAACATTTCCAATAAGCCATTTGCAAAAAAATGCCCATTCCTATAGCATAAGTTTCTTTTGAGAAGCGGTTGTCTCTTCAGTTTTGTTAGAATGTCATCTTAAGTGCATGAAGCCAACATCCTGCCATCTGGAATGATTGGAAAACAAAGATCGATGCCTGTTTAGGACAAAGTGTGTGACCCTTCTCTGTGGCTGATGACTTCTCGATGAATTTCACCCTCCAAATAAACCGTAAACTCTATTTTTCAAACGCTATCTGCAGTCATTTCCCACCTGATTTTGGATTTAGACTGGGTTCCATCGTTTGTGAGAGTAGATAGAGATGTACATTCTAAATATAGTAGATACGGAATGTAAGTTTAAGTATCGTGTGTGTGTGTCCTGTGTATGTGTTCTGGTGTGGTGAACAAGTATGAACAGGGACACGTGTGTGGAGGCCAGGCATTGATTTGGGTATCCTCATCAGTGACTCTCCTATTTTCTTTTTGATTTTTAGAAAATGTATTTGTGTGTGCGTGTATGTGTACGTGTGTATGGTGTGTGTGTGTGTGTGTGTGTGTGTAGGCACACACTTGCCATGGTGCACACACGGAGGTCAGAGGATAACCTCGCGTGTTTCTCCTCCCCTTTCACCCTTTTGATGCAGGCTGTTTCGTGCCACTACTGCTTCCGAGCTTGCAGGTTCTCCTGGCTCTGCCTCCCATTGTCACGGGCACACTGGGATTACAGATGTTTGCATCCAGCTTTACTTGGTTGCTGAGGAACTGAACTCAGGCCAGCAGGCTTGCTAATAAGCACGTTTAACGGCTGAGCCATCTCACCAGCCCCACTATCTTATTTTTTTTTATTTTTTATTTTTTTGTGACAGGGTCTCTACTGAACCCAGAGCTCACCCATTCAGCTAGATCGGCTAGCCAGTGAGTCCTGTCTCATAAACACTGGGATTATAGGTGTGCACTACCTGGAGTTCTATGTGGGTGCTATGTGGGTCCTCATGTTTGCACAGCAAGTACTTTACCCACCAGCCATCCTCCAGCCCCATTAAATAGTCTTTTATGGTGATTTTTTTTTCCTTAATTGTGCCAACTCCTGTCCAATCTGAACAGGCTTGATAAACTAACAGAACAGGGATTCCCTCAGGAAGTCTCAGACATGTCAGCTCAGCCACGGACTTGAGGTCCGCTTTGGCCTGCTTGACCAGCATGGCCCAAAAGCTTGGATTTGTGGTGCTGGGAATTGAACCCAGGGCCTCACACATGTTAGACAAGGCCTCTCATTAAGCCATATCCTCAGCACTTTATTTCACTTTTCATTTATATTGCTTTTTATTACCCTACCCTGTCCCTGTATTGCTTTTATAATGTCAGGCCATAAAATCATATACAGAATAGACAACTATAAAACTACAATTACTTAGTCATATTCATATAATACATAAAGTTCCTGAAAGAAGATGAACCAAGACATAAACATTAGTTATTGCAAAGCAATGGACTTACTGCACTTCTATACGATTTGTTTGGACTTTCTACATTTAGTGTGATGGGTCTCTTTCATTTTTAAAGCTAGAGAAAAACTGACACGAATTCTAGCAACTTCAGAGGCTGACTGGGTTCAGGGGGCCCACTGTCAGGACCAAGTCCATGTCAAAGCCAGGGGCAAAGTGACCCATGTGCAACCTACAAGGAGATACCCTCGTGTGATGACCTTTAAGGGCAGGTCTTAACAACTGCCTGTGTCTGCCAGGAGAGCTCAGTGTGTTCTACGTCACTTCTGTTCTTTTGAAATTTATTTTTCTCTTTGCAGAGCTGGGTGTCAAACCCAGGGCCTCCCAAATGCTGGGTAAGCTCCCTACTACTGAGCCACGCCTCCAGCCCCTTACTGGGGGATTCTACGCAGGCACTCTTGCCACTAAGCCATGCCCTGGTCCTTCACTGGGGGCAGGGGGGCTTCTAGGCAGGTGTTCTGTCACTGAGCCACACCCCCAGTCCCTCACTAGGGGATTCAGTGCAAGCGCTCTACCACTGAGCCACGCCCCCAGCCCCCAATCAAAAATCAATTTTGGTTTCTGAGTGCAGCTGCTTCCTCAGAAAGTGCCAAGGATTTTGGACCATGGTTAATTAGATAAATGCACCCGCTGGAAGCGATGCTACCCTGACATCACAAGAATGCGGAAGCTCACCTGCCAAGAGGAAGGTTCAGGCAAATCACGTGAGTTGTTCTTTCTGAAAGTAATTACACAAAAAGTTCAGCTGCTTCTTAACCCTCCTCCTCAAAGCTCTTGTAATCACTTTTAATTAATAAATTGGCTATGGAAGGATTTCAGGGTTGTTGTTGTTTTTTTCCCAGTAACAGAGTCTCACATTTTAGTCCAGCCTTGCACGGAGCTCACAGCAATCCTCCTGCTTCAGCCTCCTGAGTCACTCCTAGGAGCATAAAGGTGTACCACCATGTCTAACTGGAATGATTTACTTTTTGAATCTTATGTAGGGACTGAGTATTTATATCAGTTGTTAGAGTGCTTGCCCAGCATGGCACAAAACCCTGGGTTCCATTCCCAGTACTGCATAAAACCAGACACGGTGCTACACACGAGTAATCCCAGCACTTGCAAGGTAGAGCAAGAGAATCAAAAAGTTTAAGGTTATTTTCAGCTATATAGGATGTTCAAGACTAGCCTGGGCTACATGAGACCATGTCTCAAAAAAAAAAAAAAAGAGGGGGCTGGAGAGATGGCTTAGCCGCTAAGCGCTTGCCTGTGAAGCCTGAGGACCTCAGTTTGAGGCTTGATTCCCCAGGACCCACGTAAGCCAGATGCACAAGGGGGCGCATGTGTCTGGAGTTTGTTTGCAGTGGCTAGAGGCCTTGGCATGCCCATTCTCTCTATATATATGTCTGTCTCTTTCTCTCTCTGTCTGTCTGTTGCTCTCAAATAAATAAAAATAAACAAAAAAATTGACAAAGAAAACTCCTATGTAATGTTTTGAGATCCTCCTATACGGTAGGCCCGATAATGTCACCAGACATTATAAACTTCTTTATCAAACTAAGAAACTTTGACACCATTCTGAAAAGATGGAAGATTTTATCATGAGCACTGAGGGTCCTCTCCCAGGACAGTGGGAGGTCAAGGGTTGTTGGACCTGTGGGAAATAATAACTCACATTATCTGTGATAGTTATTATTGATTGTCAATGTGACTGGATCTAGAATCACCTAGCAGACAAACCTCTGGTCACATCTGTGAGGGAGTTTCTGGAGAAGTTTAACGGAGGTTGGAAGACCACCATGCCATGGCTGGCATCCCAGGCTGAATAAAAAGGAGAAAGCGAGCTGAGCACCAGCATTCCTCTCTCTCTCTCTCTCTCCTTCCTGACTGTGGACACAGTGTGATTACTGCCTCATGCTCCTGTCACCGTGATGGACTGCTTCCCCTAAAAGTATGAGCCAAAATGAACCCTTCCTCCTTCAGTTATTTCTTGTTAGTTATTTGGTCACAGCAACACAGAAAGTAACGAATATCCACGGAGGCCAATTTTGATTCTGGAAAGTTCAAAGAGTGGTGCTTTCAAGTCTTTACTAGTAGGCTTAGCTTAAGCTGCCATCACAAATGACCACATGCTTGGTGGTTTAAATAACAGAAAGTTATCACAGCATGCTCACGGAGGCTGGAAGTTCAAGATCATGGACCCGCATGGTTGAGTTCAGTGACAACTCTCCTCTGTGTTTGTAGACAGTCCTCACAGAAAAGACAGGAAAGAGAGAGAACAGTCTCCCAGGTGCCTACATACCAAGACCCTGAACCGGTCATGAGGGCCCCACTCTCATGACCTCATTTCATAGCAAGTTCAAGCCAGTCTAAACTACATAGCAAGATCTTGTCTCAAAAAACCCATGGGTAGGGCTGGAGAGATGGCTTAGTGGTTAAGGTGTTTGCCTACATAGCCAAAGAATCCCGGTTTGAGTCTCCAGGATCCAAGTAAGCAAGATGCACAAGGGTGCACATGCATCTGTAGTTCATTTGCAGTGGCTGGAGGCCCTGCCATGCCCATTCTCTCTCTCTCTCTCACTCTCTCTCTCTCTCTCTCTCTCTCTCTCCCTTCCCACTCCCTCTTTCTCTCTCTCTCAAATAAATAAATAAAATATATTTTTTATTTATTTGAGAGCGACTAACAGAGAGAGAAAGAGGCAGAGTATGGGTGCACCAGGGCCTCCAGCCACTGCAAACGAATTTCAGATGCACGTGCCCCCTTGTGCATCTGGCTAATGTGGGTCCTGGGGAATCGAGCCTCAAACCAGGGTCCTTAGGCTTCACAGGCAAGTGATTAACCAGTGCTAAGCCATCTCTCCAGCCCAAATAAAATACATTTTTTAAAAACCCACAGGTAAGATGGGAAGGGGATATGATGGAGAATGGAATTTCAAAGGGGAAAATGGGTGGGGGGACGGGAGGGTACTACCATGGGATATTTTTTATAATCATGGAAAATGTTAATAAAAATTGAGAAAAAAAACCACAGGTAGTGTCAAACTGCTCTCTAAATATCTATATCTGTTCACACATATTAGTATTGCTTGAAATGTCCATCAGAAGTCACTTAGTCCACTGGGCAGTGGTTAATGCAGAGATGCATAGCTGGAAAAATTGCTGAGAATAAGTGACCACTGCATGCTTGACCTTAAACAAGTCATCTAGAATCACCCCTGCAAGGTTCAGGGAATCTCGTGGAAGAAGGGGAGTAAAGAATATAAGAGCCAGGGGATAGGGAAGAGGGCTGGAAACGCTGTCTTCTGCATAGACATGGCCACTACAATCATGCATCCACAGCAGCTGTATTTTCCTGCTCAAGATTGAGCCTGTTCAATACATACATGAGACACCAGACTTCTCAGAGTAGCTAATGGCAGCTAATGGTTGCTGGGGACAGGAAATAGGCTCAATGACAGTGACGTAGCCACTGATGAGTTGCTCATTTCACAATAAACAACCTTCCACCTCTGATTATGCAAGCATCCCAAATCTAACTCAATAGCATCTTTAAAAGGCATGAAAGGGGCTGGAGAGATGGCTTAGCTATTAAGCACTTGCCTGTGAAGCCTAAGGACCCCGGTTCAAGGCTCGATTCCCCAGGACCCACGTTAGCCACATGCACGAGGAGGCACACGCATCTGGAGTTCATTTGCAGTGGCTGGAGACCCTGGCACGTCCATTCTCTCTCTCTCTTTTTCTCTCTCTGCCTCTTTCTCTCTCTGCCTCTTTCTCTCTCTGTTGCTCTCAAATAAATAAATAAAAAATTTTGAAAAACAAATTTTTTAAGTACTGAATCTATTTTTAAAAAAGGCATAAAAGGCTGGGCATGGTAGCACATGCCTTTAATCCCAACACTTAGGAGGTAGAGGTAGGGGAATCACCATGAGTTCAAGGCCACCCTGAGACTACATAGTGAATTCTAGGTCAGCCTGAGCTAGAGTGAAACCCTACCTTGAAAAACAAAACAAAAAGGCACAAAAGTAAGCCAGGGATTAATTGAGAAGACAGGTTAATGGGAGAGGGACAGAAGGGATGGTAATTGGGAATATGACCAAAATACATCATATACATGTATGAAAATGTCAAAAATGGGAAAAAAATTGGATCTTCTAAAACGAACAATACCACAACAAAGAATAAGGGTCAAGGCTGGGGAGATGACTCAATCAGTAAAGTGCTTGAGTTCCATCCCCAAAATCCACATTCAAAAAGCCAGACGTGAGCTGGAGGATGGCTCAGCAGATAAAATGTTTGCCAGCTAACTCTGAGTATCTGAGTTCACATCTCCAGACCCCACAGAAGAGCCAGCAACCGTGGTGGGGCTTCTGTAATCCACTGCGCCTACGGTAAAAAAGGGAGGCAGAGACAGGAGAGTCTTGAAAAAGCTTGCGAAAAGACAGTGTACTGCATCTAGACCTGGTGCCTCAAAGTGAGGTAGAAGGAGAGGACTGACATGAAATAACAAATCCAGGTGTAATGATGTCCACTGGAATCCCAGCGCAGGACAGGTAGAGATAAAAAGGATTCCTTGGGGCTCAGTGGTCAGCCAGTCTAGCTAGTTTGTTAGCTCCAGGTCAAAGAGGTGGGCTGTGTTCTTGAAGGTGACTCCCAAGGTTGTTCTCTAGCCTCCACACGTACACACGCATGCATGCATGCACACATATGTGCATGCTCAAACACAAGAAACTGTAGGAGTTGTAGCTCGGTGGGAGAGTGCTTGCATAGCATGACATCCCAGCCTCAGCTCTGAAAATAAAGAAATAAAGCAACCTGGCATTGATCCTATCACGCCAGAAGACACTGTAACAGATTCTGAAAGGAAAAGGTTCAGGACCCCTGGAGATCAATTAGCTACATTTGGTTCATTTACACAAAATGAATAGTGGGCAGATTCGATTCCCTCGGCCTATCATTCATTGGAAAGCACTATGAAATTTACCCATTACTTCTGAGTTGGCAGCCTTAGATTGCAGCACTGAGGACAATGACCTCATTTGTGTCCTGAGGTTTTAATCTCATTCTGCCACAAAACGGAAGACACGTCCTGGGATGGGTCTACCAGGCAGAAGAAAGGTCAGCTTGCTTGCCCAGGCGTTTGTGGGGTGACGAGCACTTAGAACATGGAATATGCTGTGACCTATTCATGACAGAGCAGAAGTCACAGCTCGTGTGACATGTGATTTCCCTAGGAAGATGAGAACGAACATCTGTTCACCCCAGATGAGGTACAGTGACAGACCGACGAAACAATTCCACCCAAGCCCAGCTTGGTAGACCAATGAGTAGATTGGGGCTACTTACACAAGTGTGGGTGACTCCAAGGCAGCTGTGGGGCAGGGGAAGAGGGAAGAGAATGAGGTGCCGAAAGTGTAACAAAATCAGCATATCAGGGCTGGAGAGATAGCTTAGCGGTTAAGGCACTTGCCTGAGATGCCTAAGGACCCAGGTTCAATTCCCCAGTACCCATGTAAGCCAGATACACAAGATGGTGCATGTGTCGAGTTTGTTTGCAGTGGCTAGAGGCCCTGGAGTGCCTGTTCTCTCTCTCTCTCCTCTCTCTCTCTCTTCTCTCTCTCTCTCTCTCTCTCTAGCTCGCTTCCTCTTTCTCTCTCTCAATAAATCAATTAAATACATAAAAATTTAAAAATTGTTAAAAAATATTGGCATATCAGAAAAACAGGTTGGCAAACAGGAAGTCTGGGAATACAACTAAAACCAGCTTGCACCGCTGATGCAGCCGCAGAAGCACTCCAAAGGGGTGAAACAAACCAATGACTACAGGGCTGAGGTAATGGCTCAGTCAGTCACCTGCTTGCCTAGCAATCATACATATCTCAGTTAGATCCCACATTTAAAAAGCTAGATGGAGTAGCACATGCTTGTAACCCAGTGTTGAGGCAGCAGAAATAGGAGGGTCCCTGGGGCTCGCTGGCCAACCAGTCTAGCCTAATAGGTGAGCTCCAAGCTAGTGAGAGACTCTGTCTCAAATGTGGCAGACAGCTGCCTGAGCAATGACATCCGAGGTTTTCCTCTGGCCCCTCTATGCTCATTGAGCACACACATTTGCACATACACAAATAAATATGCATACACAAAAAATTAAAAGAAACCTATGGTTCATTATAATACTAAAATTCACAGCTCTGGGTGGAGATTTTAGATGCTAGCAAAATATATGATGGATGAAACTGTATTTAGAATTATATATAACAGGTACAGCCGCGTGTAGAAAAGTTCTCATTTTGCAAGTGAGCCAAAAAGCCCTTACTAAGGTAACATAAAAGCCCAATTCTGAGGCTGGAGAGTTGGCTTAGCAGTTAAGGTGCTTGCCTCTGGTGCCTGAGGACCAACGTTTGATTCCCCAGTACCCACATAAGCCAGATGTACAAGGTGATGCAAGGTGATGAAGTTTGAAGACCCTGGCACCTTCATATTCATTCTCTCTCTCTCTCTCTCTCTCTCTCCCTCCCTCTCTCTCTCTCTCTCTCTCTCTCTCTCTCTCTCTCTCTCTCTTTCTCTCTCTCTCTCTCTGTTCTAGCCCTCCCAGGGAAGGAAGTGCATCTCTTCCTAAGAAACTGTTCCTGCTTGTAAATGTTTCCTCTCTTTCATAAGTCCCCTGGCTTCACTGGCTGCTACTTATGTGTCTGTCCAATTCTTTGTTCCATGACACAAGAACCTGCATCAAGCCCTCCACCCCCAAAACAACAGCAGCAGCAGCAGCAGCTACATAATTTGAAAACCCAGTCCAGCATGAGTGACGACTCAGGAAAGCTGAATCCCTAGAGCTCCCTGACCGACCTGCAGGCAGCCACACCTCCGCAGTCTCGTCCTCCCAGCAACTGTTCATTGCACGTGTATCACCTCAGGGAGGAAGGCCTCAGCAGTTCTATGAGCATCCTTACATTTCTGAATCTTATGAACCTCCTTCCAGGGGGAGATATTTCAACTCGGAGGAAATGGCTATACCACGTCATGCCCTCAAAAAGCTTACAGAACAGTCAGTACAGGAGGCCAAGAGACTGAGTAATATCTGGAGTAGGTAGGCAGCCAAGAGTGATGCACACTCAGAAATAGATGAGCAGGTCCCCAACAACCACCTGGCCAGGCCTCTGGTCCAGGTGCTAGGGAGATAATGCAGAACCAGACACGTGGTCCTGCTGACAGCAGCCAGGATGTCGCAATTGGGCACAAAGTCATCCTGACAGCCTGGCAGAGGACAGTGAATGCAAGAAGGCAGCCACCTCCGGACATCTGCTGGCAAAAATGTGAGCTGATGGGGGATGTAAAAGGCAGAGAAGAAAAAAAAAAATGAGCATAACTTAAGATGGTAAGTTCAGCCGAAGGACACAACGGTAGACCTGTCACTCACTACCTAACCTTCACGGAGATACAGAGGTGGAGCAAAATCTGCTACAAGGAAAAGGGAGCTTTCATATGCCCAAGACGCATAAAGAAAAGGATATTCCACCAGATGCATCTTCTAGGATGCCATGCTCACCCAACAATGAGCTCAGAGTTGAACACAGCAGAGAGCATAGCTCTGAAAAACGGCGTTGAGGACTGGAGAGACGGCTTAGCGGATAAGGCTCGACTCCCCAGGACCCACATAAGACAGATGCACAAGGGGACGCATGTGTGTAGAGTTCCTTTGCAGTGTCTGGAGGCCCTGGCGCACCCATTCTCTCCATCTGCCTCTTCCCACCCACCCCCCTCAAATAAATAAATAAATTGAATATTAAAAAAAATTTAAAGGTGTTGGGGGCTGAGAAAATGGCTCAGTAAATAAAGTGCTTGCCTTGCAAGCATGAGAGCTTGAGTTGGATTGCTAGAATTCACATTTTGAAAAGCTGGGTATGTTGGTGAGTGCTGGTAATCCAAGCACTGAGGAGGCAGAGATAGGAGGATCTCAGAGGCTCACCGGCCAGCTAGTCTAGCTTACTTGGTAAATTCTGGGCCAGTGAGAGACCTTGTCTCTCAAAAAAGGTGGGTGCTGGGCTGGAGCGATGGCTTAGCAGTTAAGGCACTTGCCTGCAAAGCCAAAAGATCCAGGTTCAATTCCCCAGTACCCACATAAAGCCAGATGCACAAGGTGGTGCATGCATCTAGAGTTTGTTTACAGTGGCTAGAGGCCCTGGCGTGCCCATTCTCATTCTCTCTCTCTCTAAAATAAATATATAAATAAAATATTTAAAAATAAAAAGGTGGATGGTGAATAAAGAACAATGAACAGGGCTATACGCGTGTGTACACACATGCATGTGCGTATGCACACACACATACATCCAAACATAAGCATTCACCTGTACACCCATGCACACACACACACTAACCCAGATATACATGTGTACCTGCGTGCAACACACATACATGCACATATTGGAGAGATGGCTTAGTGGTTAAGGTACTTGCCTGTGAAGCCTAAGGATCCAGGGTTGATTCCCCAGAACCCACGTAAGCCAGATGCACAAAGTGGCACATGCATCTAGAGTTTGTTTGCGGTGGCTGGAGGCCTGCTCTCTCTCTCTCTCTCTCTCCCTCTCTCTTTCTCTCTCAAATAAATAAATATTTTATTTTAAAAATACTCTTCATTCCCTCCTTTTAAAAAAAAAGAGTGTTGAGCTGAGCATGATAGTGTGCACCTGTGATACACGCTCTAACACTCAGAAGGCTCCCGAGTTCAAGGTCAGCCTGAGCTACATCAAATTCTGCGTCCAAGTTAAATGAGTGGAATGAACAAATGGTATGAAGCTTATCTCCCTGAAAGCCACTACAACAAAGAAAATAAAATAATCCATCTCCCAAATCTTCCACAATAAGCCAGGAACAGAAAAGTTAAAAAAAAAATCTCAGAAACCAAAGCATGAATAAGGTTATGATGGTGATGCTGGAAGTTTCTCCAGGGATCATGTCCATCTGGCATGAAAATAACAAAGGAAAATTGCCATGGGTGTGCATTTTTTCTGAAAGGGCATTTTTAGAGGGCACCTTGTATACTAAGCAGTACTGAGCAACATTAACCCAGAGATCAGTTACACCTGGCCCGGGGTGGTTCACAGTATCCCCATTTTACAGGTAAAGAAATGAAACACAGGCAAATCAAGTAACTGGTCAAAATCCACACTCGGTAAGTGATAGAGTGACCAAGTCTATCAGCTGTCTCTTCTTCTACCCCCTGCTATCCTGAGATAAGAACTTAGACCCTAAGCACTGAGTGACAGCAAAAATTCAAAACTCATCCTGAGCCGTATAGAGGAGCAAAAATAAATTTCAGGACTGGAGAGATTGCTTAGTGGTTAAGCACTTGCCTGTGAAAGCTAAGGACTTCCGTTCGAAGCTCGATTCCCCAGGACTCATGTAAGCCAGATACACAAGGGGGCGCACGTGTCTGGAGTTCGTTTGCAGTGACTGGAGGCCCTGGCATGCCCATTCTCTCTGCCCTTTCTCTGTCTGTGTGTCTGTCTGTCACTCTTAAATAAATAAGTAAAAATATACAAAAATTTAAAATAAAAAAAGAATAAATTTCAGAGCCAGGCCTGTATCCCCTATTGAGGGACTAGGGATATGGTTCACTGGTAAACCTTCTGCCTCGAATCCTCTAATGAGGGGCTTTGGTGTGGCCTAGCAGTAGAATATGGTAAGTCTGGAATTCCCCAGGGAGGGGCTGGGGGTGTGGTTCAGCAGTAGAGCACTTGCATAACATGAACAATATCCTAGGTTCGAGCTCCAGAATGGAAGTGAGGGGAAACCACTGATTTATCCGAAAGATACAGCTGACTTTTTGGCTCTTGCCATCTTTCTAAAGTTACAACTGAGGCAGGGCCTCTTGTCTTGAAAACATGCACAGAAAGCCAGGTGTGGTGGCTCACGCCTATAATGCCGGCATTCAGTGTCTGAGGCAGAATTGCTCCAAGTTGAAGACCGGTCTGGGCTATAAATCGAGACCCTACCTTAAAACAAAAACAAAAGGAACATAAACATAAATCAGTCTATAGATACATATACCAGAGGCCAGTGAAACTTGAAGGTGTCCCTAAGGAAACTAGAATGGACCCTCTCCTGTGACAGAGCACAGGGTGGGACGTGAGCCCAGCACTAAGGAAGGAAGGGGGTGAGACGGCATCCAAACAGGTCTCTGGAGGCTTGAGGAAGGCAGCGGTGTGAATGGAGGAGGGAGGAAAGCCACCTTGAGGAACCCTTGACTGAGGACATCAGAGGGACAGGGATGCATCCAAGGTGGCAGACAGGGACGGGCGCCCAGCAGTGAACAAACAGGCCCGCAGCAAAGTGCCCTGCTGTTTGCTGTCCTCTGTCGCCCAGACGGCCAGGAGACACGACACTGGACTGTATCCCACACTCTGCTCCAAGCCAAAGAGGTACAGGAGAGAACCTGACTTAGTCATCATCTCTCAGACCTCCCCTGAAACAACCTGCATCACCAGCTCCCCAGAAACATGCTGATTTGTCATAGCACACGTCACTTGTGCTTCACGCAAGGTTGATGGGGCCAGGGAGCTCCTGATCAGTACCCCAGGATGCCCCTCCATGCATTCTCTGACCCCTGGTGGTGGTCCCTCCCTCTTCCGGGCTCAGCTCAAAGACTTACAGCCTCTAAATGTACAAAGAGGAAGTGGTAACATCCGCCTGTCATCTCAGCACTGGGGAGGTTGAGGCAGGAGGAGTGTGAGTTCCAGACCAGCCTGAACTAGTTAGCATCTTCAAGGCCAGCTTGGACTCCACAGAAAGTTCAGAGCTAGCCTGGGCTACACGGAAAGGTCAAAGCCAGCCTGGGCTACATAGTACCTTCAAGGCCAGCCCAAAAAAACAAAAAAGTGTACTGCCATTAGCCAGGATGACACTGAACAGATATGGGCAACAGAGCCATAGAGTATAGTCAGTTGTATAATGAAAGTATCCTTCTTAAGTCAGTGGTGGATTATTCAGTAATAAGTAGGAAAATTTGAAAATCATATATTAAAAAAGAAAATGAAGTTAGATTCCAACATCTTATCATAAACCAAAAGTAATACTAAGTGGATTAAAAAAAATTTGATGATGGAAACAAATCTTAGGCTTCTAGCTGGAAATTGGCAAACCAATCTCACTCATTTCTCTTTTCTCCTTCCCAAAACACTGCTAAAATAAGAATGAAGGATGGGCAGGCGGGGGAAAAAGTCCCCTGTAAGGCACAAGCAAGGACAAAGAGGAAAGAGAAAGTGATTTCAAAGGAGATGTAAAGTCAGAATGGGGACTACGCATATGACAAGGACTATATCAGGAAGGACACAAGAGCTGAGACTGTGAGAGGCACACACCAGCACACAGAAAACGCCACGACTACGGGGGAACCAGACAGAGCCCTGCCCATCACACTCACTGCTCGCACTGGCAGAAGTGAAGGAGAGAGGAACTAAGGAAAGATGGCTCAGTGGGCAAAAGCGCTTGCTATGCAAGCATGAGGACCTGAATACAAATCCCCAGCACCCATGTAAAGCCAGATGCAATAGCACATGTCTGTAATCCCAGCACACCCATGGCAAGATGGGAGGCAAAGACAGGAGGACCTGCAAAATCTTGCAGACCAGCTAACCTGGCGAGCACAGGGGTGAACCACAAGTGATCCTGCCCCAAACAAGTTGGAAAGCAAGGTCCAACACCCAAGGCTGTCCTCTGACTTCCACACGTGTACTGTGGCACACCTGTATACACTCGCATGCACACACACACATTTTGTAAAATTTTTATTTACTTATTTTCAAGGAGAGAGAGAGTGGGCATGCCAGGGCCTCCAGCTGCTGCGAATCAACTCCAGGCGCATGAGCCACTCTATGCATTTGGGTTTGCGTGGGCACTGAGGAACGGAACCCAGATCATTAGGCTTTGCAGCCAAGTGCTTTAAGCACTAAGCCATCTCTCCAGCCCCTGCCCCCCACCCTTTTAAAAAGAAGAGATGGGGCTGGAGAGGTGGCTTAGCAGTTAAGGCACTTGCTTGTGAAGCCTTAGGACTCAAGTTCGATTCCCCAGTACCCACATAAGCCAGATGCATAAGGTGGCGTATGTGTCTGGAGTTCGATTGCAGTGGCTGGAGGCCCTGACATGTCCATTTCCTAGACCCCCCTCTCTCTTAAATAAATAAATTAAATTAAATAAAAAGAAGAAGGAGAGATGAAGAAAAGAATGAGAGAATGGCCTGCCCAGTACAGAGTAAGAGAGAAATGCCTGCTGAAGACGAGGGCTTGGGGACCAGTGTGTGCACAAAATGAAAGGGCTTCAGCTTGCCAGGGCCAGATGGCACCATTCCAACAGCCAGGCATACACCCCACTCCTGCTTCACAGCATGGTGCTCAGGATGGCACGGGACCATCACTATGTGTCCAAAGTCATTTAATATTATTAGATTTTTTTAGCTATGTGTGATGCACTACATTAATTTTTTAAATGTACAGCCTTTTTCATCTGAAAGCATGACTCCAGAGCTCGCTCACTCTCTCCCTCCCTCCCTCCCTCTCTTCCTCCTTCCCTCTTTCTTTCTTGAGAACTGGTCTCATTCATGCATCCCAGACTAGCCTCAAGCTCACTATGTAGTCAAGGATGACCTTGAACTCTTAAATTTCCTGCTTCCACCTCCTGAGTGCTGGGATTATAGTTGTATGTCACCACTCCCGGTAGATGCAGCGCTGAGGGTGGGACCCAGGGCTCTGTACAAGCACTCTGGTAACTAAGCAGTGTCCCTAGTCGCATTTAAAAATTTAAAAGAGGATATAGTATTTTCTTAAATGTTTTTTGTTGTTATTACTTATGGGTATGTGTGGATGTACATGCTGTGAGTGTATGTCATGGCACACATGTGGAAGTCAGAGGACATTAGGAGTGTTTGTCCTCTCCTTCCACCTTGTTTTTGAGACAAGGTCCCCTTGTTTTTGCTGCTGCATTTGAGCCGGTCCAGCTGTCTTCTCGTGGATCTGCCTCCCTTGTTGTAGGCACATTGGGATCACAGATGCAAGCACCACTTGGCATCCAGCTTTAAAGGAGTGCTGAGGAACTGAACTCAGACTAGCAGGCCTAGAATCAAGTGCCTTTAGCAGCTGAACCATCTCACCAGCCCCAATTTTTTTTTAATATTTTACTTTATTTATTAAACACACACACAGAGAGAGAGGCAGAGAGAGAAAGAGAGAATGGACGCACCAGGGCATCTAGCCATTGCAGACACATTCCAGATGCTTGCACCCCCTTGTTCATCTGGCTTACGTGGGTCCTGGGGAATCGAACCTGGGTCCTCAGGTTTAGCGGGAAAGCGCCTTAACCACTAAGCTATCTCTCCAGCCCCCAATTTTTTTTTAATCAGTAAATTTATCAAGGGCATGTTAGGTCACACTTATGATACCAGCATTACTAAGATGGAGGCAGGAGGATGGTGAATATGAGAAGAACCTGTACTACATGGTATAAGACCCCATCTTTAAAAAATAAAGAAAAGGAAACCAATAAATTAAAAATAATATAAAAGGAATCCAGGTGTGGTGGTACATGTCTTTCATCCTAGCACTTGGAAATCAGAGGTAGGAGGATCACTGTGAGTTCGAGACTACCCTGAGACTACATAGTGAATTCCAGGTCAGCCTTGGGGTACAGTGAGACCCTACCTCAAAAATGAAAGAAAGAAGAAAGAAGAGAGAGAGGGAGAGGGAGGGAGGGAGGGAGGGAGGGAGGAAGGAAGGAAGGAAGGAAGGAAGGAAGGAAGGAAGGAAGGAAGGAGGAAAGAAAGGAGGAGGAAGGGAAGAAGGAAAGGGAAGGGAAGGAAGAGAAGGAAGGAAGGGAAGGGAAGGAGAGATAAACAGTAAATTTGGAAAATTCTATCTTTTCTACTGAAATTCTTGCTAGTCTTGAGCTCATTCATGACCTTTCTCTCTGTCTCCCCAATCCTGGGACTACAGGTATGCACTACCATGCCTAGCTCTAAAGGAATATTCCTATGTGAGCAAGCAAAAAACCAGGGGGTAGCATGTTCTCCTGGGTTGATCCTTGGAGGGCCAGTATGTCTCAGAGCCTGTCACTCCATGAGAGGATTTATCCCAGCGCCTTCCACGGTGAAGGCGGAGTGCGTTTAACTCAGCAATTGCATGCTACAATTATTCCCCCAGCTCCATTCACCATGGCTGGCTGCACCAGGGGAAAGCCGGCATCCACCTCCATGGCTGACAGAGCAACAGACACTGGGAACAGGGCTATGACCACAGGGCTGACTGGACAGCCGCCAACCACCCAGGGAGCTTTGGAGGGACGGAGAGGGAGGCTGATATCTCCATCTTCCAAGAGGCACCTATTGTTGCGGCAGGCATCAGAATTGGGGGTACAAGTTATGGGAAGTACAGGGAATCCAAAGAAATTCTTTGAGAAAGGTAAAAATAAAATGGGGGGAGCTGGGGAGAGAGCTGCAGTGGATAAAGTACTTTCGGAGCAAGCATCAGGACCTACGTTCAGAACCCAGTACCCATACAAAATGCCAGGCATTGGTGTCTACTTGTAATCCTAATGGTTCAGAGGTGGAGACAGAATCCTTGGGGCTCAGGGGTCATCCAGTCTAGCCTCATTGGTGAGTTCTACATTCAACGAAAAACCCTGTCTCAAAGAATAAAAGGAGGAGAGCAACTGAGGAAGAGACCCAACAATGACCTCTGGCCTCTACAGCCACACGCGCACACACATGTACGAACACACATGCACATATACACACACCACACCTACATGCACACCAAAAAAAAAAAAAAAAAAGTAAAGGGGGAAAAAAGCAGGGTTGGAGAGATGGTTCAGAGGTTAAGTGTGCTTCCTGCATAAGCATGAGGGCCTGGGATCGCTGGAGTCTGAATCTCCAGAACCCACGTGAAACAACTAGGCATGGCCATGTGTCTGTAACCTCCATTCCACAAGAGAGCAGAGACTGGGGAATCTTTGAAGCTGGTGGGGAAAAAAAAATCAGCAAGTTTTGGGATCAGTAAGAGACTCAGGCTCAACTCAGGCTCAAACAAGAATGGGTGGAAGTGAGCTGGGTGTGGTGGTACATACCTTTAATCCCAGCACTCCGGAGGCAGAGGTAGAAGGATCGCTGGGTGAGTTTGAGGCCAGCCTGAGAGTACATAGTGTGAATTCTGGGCTGGAGTGAACTACCTTGAAAAAAAAAAAAAAAGAATGGACGCAAATAATGGAGTGGGACACCTAACTTTCTACTGGGGCCACTACAGGCAAATGCATGGGACATACATGTACACACACACACACACACACACACACACACGAGAATAAAAGGGTTTAAAAAGTAAAGAACTAGGTATACCAGACGCCGAGCATGGTGGTGTACACCTTTAATCCTAGCAGTATTAAAGGTAGAAGGATCATAGTGAGTTCGAGGCCACCCTGAGACTATATAGTGAATTCCAGGTCAGCCTGACCTAGAGTGAAACCCTACCTCGAAAAACCAAAAAAAAAAAAAAAAAAAAGAAGAAGAAGAAGGAGGAGGAGGAGAAGAAAGAAAGAAATAGGTATAACAGAAAGGCAGAAAAAAAGAATCGCTCACTGCGTTTGGGACTCCGCTCCAAGAGCTGTTTATGCAAAGACCCTTTTTAACCGCCTTGCCCTCCCTCTGTCAAGAACCAAATGATCTGGAAACTTCACTCAATTCAGGAGGAGAGCCCCTCTCTTAAAAGGCCCTAGGGTGAATGCTATGATTTTAAAGCAATTAACGACTCTTCAGACTTCCTTGATGAGTGTCTTTAAGACCAAACACCTTGAATCCTTATTTTGTTTTGTCTCCTGCTTCTTTTTCCAAAGAATTCAAGGTACTGAAAGAAGCTGTTCACTTAACACACTTCCATTCCTCCCCTACCACCCACTTCTCCAGTCAAAGAACTGTATCTGAACTATAATTATCTCCATTTTTATACTGGAGCCACTAAATTGTGGAGCAAGGAATGAAAGACACCACCACTGGAAGTGAGAAGCACTTTGGGTACCAAGATAAAACTGCTTCTTCCAATTTCCAGATCCACGCCTTATAATCCCAGGGGGGCGAAGATACAGATGGGTCCCCACAGCACTGCCCTCCAACTGAATGGTTGTTTGAATGTGAAATGTCCCCTACAAGGTCCTGTGTTTGAACACTTAGTCCCCAGCTGCCAGTGCTACTTAGGAAGGCTGTGAAACCTATAGGAGGTGGGGCCTTGCTGGAGGAAATGGGTCTCTTGGAGGTGGGGCCCAGGGCCTCACTTCCTGTTCCAAGCTCTGATTTCTGAGCCACCCAGATGTAATAAACCCTGAGTTAAACTCTGGCCCCCATGGAGAATACCAGCCACTGTGTCTTCCACACCATGCTGGCCTATATCTCATTAAACCATGAGCAAGTATAAACCTCTCTGCACTGGAGATACGGTTTAGTGGTTAAGACACTTGCCTGCAAAGCCTAAAGACCCAGGTTGGATTCCCCAGAATCCAAGGAAAGCCAGATGCACAAGGTGGCACATGTGTCTGAAGTTCATTTGCAGTGGCTAGAGACCCTGGCACACCCATTCTCTCTCTCCCTCTCTCTACTACCCCCCTCAAATAAACATGAAAATATTTTTTAAAGTATAAAAAGAATAAAGCCCCCCCCCTCTCTCTCTCTCTCTCTTTTTTTTTTTTTTTTTTTTTCTGAGGTAGGGTTTCACTCTAGTCCAGGCTGACCTGGAATTCACTATGTAGTCTATAGTCTCAGGGTGGCCTCAAACTCATGGCAATTCTCCTACCTCTGCCTCCTAAGTGCTGGGATTAAAGGCACGCACCACCATGCCTGGCCTTAAACTTCTCTTTCCTTAAATTGCTTTTGTCACAGTAATAGCATAATTTCATTTGTTTCTTTACTTATTCAGCAGTGCTAGCGTGAGCGCTCAGCAAGCACTCTACCATTGTGCAACATCCCCAAGCCAAGGGTGACATAAGTTCAAGGAACTTTTACTAGCTGGATGTGGTAGTGTGTGCCTATAATCCTAGAACTCGGGATTGAGGATTCAAGTCCAATCCGAGCTACACGGGGAGACAATGTCTCAAATAAGGAAAGGGCCTGGAGAGATGGTTCAGGGGGCAAAGGCCCTTTCTGCACAAGTATGATGGACTGAGTGCAGATACCCAGAACCAATGGAAAGGCTGACACAGTAGTAAGCATCTGTAACCCCAGCCCCCCTACAGCGACATGAGAGGCAGACAGGAGAATCACCTGGACGCTTGTAGGAAACATACCTCCTACCACAGCAGTCATGAGCAATGGAGAACCCTGTCTCAAGCAATGAGAACTGACACCCAGGGTTGTCCTCTGATCTCACTCACACCCATGAATACATATACATCCTACAGCCACAAAGATGATGATTTAAAAAATAAGAAAGGGAGGGAGGAGGAAAAGAGAGAGAAGGAAAAAAGAAAGAACAAGACAGAGAAAAGAAAAGCTCCTCGCACTTCAGCCAAGCCATAGCTGAATCCGCAGAGGAATTGGGGAGACCAGCAAGAGTGCTGCTTCCATGCTGCCCCTGATAACCAGCACCAGGGTGAAGGAGACAGACCCTGAGGATACTCAACACCCACCAAAGCAGAGATCTAGAGGTTCCTAAGAGCTCATCACTGAAGGAGACTTAAAACTCACCCACCACGGTTCAGGGAATTTTGCAGAAGAGGGGACAGAAAGATTGTAAGAGCCACGGGTTGAGACAGCATGCCCAGAGGCATTCCCTCCCCCTCCCCGAAATAACTGATGGCTGCTCCCACAATGCACAACCCACAAGCCCATGGGGAATACCTGCAACCCCACTGAGGAGGGTCCCCAGTGGAATGAGGGCAGGGACCAGGGGAAAGAGGATTCCAACACATGATGTATCCATACCAAACATCTTAATAATAATAATAACAATAATAATAATAATAATAATAATAATAATAAACATTTTAAAAAGGAAAGGAAAGAAGGAAGGGCAGGCCATGTCTTAGAGTCTCTGCTCTAACTGTGGAGAGAACCCCCCACGCAGCACCTTTCCTACATTTTAGGAGAGAAGACATGTAACTTCTGATTAACTCATAAAAGATCTATTCCATCTTGGAAAAGCTGCCTCCTAAAATCCCTTGACTTTGACATCCCTAGGACTTTGTGTTACCTGTCACAAGCCAGTAAGCATCAGAGTACACATATAACACAGACAAAGGAGGAATTAAGTGTAACATGGGGTCCAGGACACTTCATGGGAAAGAACAGATTTAATCTTACCTTTAATGACCAGAGGCATCATAGCTGCATAAAAACAGAAAACAAATTTGCAGAAGTGTGTCACTTTGATGGGACTTGAATGTGCCAGAAATGACTAACAGTGGCCAAAAAGGCTAAATCAAAGTGACCAAGGAGTTGAAATACTAATCTCAGTGAGATGCACGTTTGAAATACTAATCTCAGTGAGATGCACGTACAAGGTTACAGATGATTAGAGTGATATTACTAAGCTTGGCATAACTCACACATGGTCCTAGCAGCAGCTGGATATGGGTTTAAAAAAGTAAGAGAAGGCCAGGCATGGTGGTACAAGCCTGTATTCCAGTGCCTGGGAAGCTGAAGCAGGAAGATCTCAAATTCAAAGCCTGACTAGGAAACTTAGTGATCCTGTCTCAAAGCAAAACACAAAAGGGGGCTGGAAAGATGGCTTAGCAGTTAAGGCATTTACCTACAAAGCCAAAAGACCCAGGTTCAGCTCCCCAGTACCCACCATAAGCCAGATGCACAAGGTGGCGCATGCATCTGGAGTTTGTTTTCAGTGGCCAGAGACCCTAGTGTACCCATTCTCTCTCTCTTTCTCTCTCTCAAATAAATAAATAAAAATAAAATATTTGGACCAGAGAGATGGCTTAGCAGTTAAAACACTTGCCTGTGAAGCCTAAGGACTCAGGTTCAACTCCCCAGAACCCACATAAGCCATGCACACAGTGAGGCCACTGTCTGTAATCTCAGGTTGGCTATACTCCACTCTTGAGAGTTAGTCCTGGCAGCTTGTGATTTTCCCAAATAAAATCTTCCATATTTGCCTCAGAGTGGTCTCCGTGGTCTTGGTCAGTCCCGAACCTTACACCCATCATTGAAGTAGACTTAAAACTCATCCACCATGACTCAGGAAATTTTGCAGAAGAGGGTGGAAAGATTGTAAGAGCCACAGGTTGGGACATCATGCCCAGTGGTATCCCCCCCACCAAAAAAATTTACAGCTGCTCCCACAACTCATAATCCACAACCACATAGGGAATACCAGGAACCCCACTGTGGAATGGGGACAAGGATGAGGGAAAAGAGGGTATTAACACATGATGTATCCATACAAAATATGCTCTTAATAACAAGAATAATAATAATAATAAAACTGCATTGAGGGTGTAGCTCAGTGTAGAGTGTGTAGCCAGCATTTTTGAAGTTGAGAAGTCCATCCTCAGAACCACAATAAAAGAAAGAAAAAGAAATTTGTGGTTGAAAAACTAGAAAATGCATTCCAAATGTTATCATTTTTCTGTTTTATTATAAGTTATTGTCAATCTCTTACTGTACCTAACTTATGAATTCACTTTTACCATAGGCGTGTATGTTGTATGTAAAGGAAAAAATATATATAGAGAGAGCTCAGTGTTATCTTGAATTTTAGGCAGCTCCTAAAAGGCAGTAAGGTCTTGGAACATATATCCTTCAAGATAAAAGGGACCACGACTACTAGGGGCTGGAGAGATGGCTTAGCAGTTAAGGCACTTGCCTGCAGAGCCAAAGGATCCCAGTTCAATTCTCCAGGACCCATGTAAGCCAGATGCACAAGGGGGCACATGTGTCTGGAATTTGTTTGCAGTGGCTGGAGGCCCTGGCCTGCCCATTCTCTCTCTCTCTCTCTCTCTCTCTCTCTCTCTCTCTCTCTCAAATAAATAAATAAAATCTTTCTATTAAGAAAGAGGGACCACTAGACATAGCTTTTCTACAGATTTTATTCACTTCTATGAAAATGACAATCCGCATAGTATCTACCTTACAAGGATATTGAAAGGACTGACTGTGTTAACATATGTGAATTACTTAGAAAAGGCTACTTATATAACCATTAGCTATAATTATACTCTCTTCATCTTGATGCTAAACTTCCTTGTACCCCCTAAGTCTTCTCCTGTTCTATTTAAAGGTTCACTCTTCCAGAGACAAACACCCTCCCTGGTCATTGGTGTCCCTGCAGTTCACGTCCCTCATTGTCATCCCAGTCAATTTCCAAAGCAAGAAATGTCCCTGTCAGCAGTGACATACAGAAACAGGTGCCTTGAGTTGAAAAAGTGGGAGAAAAAAAAAGATCTAACAAAATATATTTTATTAGTCACCCCAGGCTGAACATGTCACAGCTCCGTGACAAATGCCAAAGAACATCAATTATGCACTATTCTTACAAAAGGTCTAATATATTCGTGACACCCAGAAACCTGTACGTTTGGAAATGTTCTTTATTTGTTTAGACGAAGGGAGAAAATATTGGGGGTAGAAATGATAAATGCAATTATTTTGCACGAAGTAGGGCACCCTCCGCCAGCATCCCACCTGGAAACAGGCTGTATCTGTCAAGGTATGTCAGCTCCAAGAACAGAAGAAAAGTTATCACACACTCTGGCCATTAACTGAAGTGTGTGGGGTGATTGGAGGGAGGGGATGGAAAATCACAGGTGTAAGTCATAGGAATGTGCCTCTAAGGGAACTATGCCCGCAGTCTTTCTGGATGTATCTGTCTGGTGGTTCTTCTGGGCCCAGATTATCATGGGGTGAGGCAGGGTGGCTTCTCCATTTTCATCCTGACACTTCCATTCTGGTCCATGTCAACTCTGGTTTGTCAGACTTGGGACAGATCAGTCTGAGTCTGCTTCTATCAGCATAAATCTGAGTTGTTCTCACATTGTTTCAGCTCCCTCTTCCACAATATTGCTTGAGCCTTGGAAGGCGTGACATAGAACGTCAGACCCAGAGGAGGAGGTGGTGTGATATCAACCAGTCTTCTGAGTGTCACATGACCACTGCTCTCGAGCTCACAGCAGCTGTGATAATCTGTGTAAGACCCGCCCAAGCTTGGGCCTGTCAACATTCTTCCCTGGAGAGGGGAAGGGGCTCACAGGGCCTTCTAGAGGATATGTAAGCAGAGAGAGGGAGAGACTATTTCTTCAGTGATGTAGCCACTTGTAAGTTGCCCATGCTCCAGTAACTAACTTCTCAGGCATGTCTCTGTAAACAACCCTAATTAAGCTCATTAGTTTACATCAAAAATGGGGGGGGGGGATCAGGAAAGTAGAAAGGGGCTAGCTGGGGAATGTTAGATTAGCCACAGTGGGAGGGGGACAAGAGAGGATAATGGGGTGAATATGATCAAAATACACTCATACTTATATGAATTATAGTGAAACCCATTATTATGTATAAGCAATCTATGCTAATAAAACTGTTGCTTTTTTAATGAGTCAGCCTAGATAATTTCTATGGTCCCTTCCTGGTCTCCATGTCTCTGAGTACAAATGCAGAGCAGGGATTGGAGGATGAGCTGGCTTCTGGCAATACATAAATTCCATTGGATGGCTGAGGTCCAGAGGGACTCCAGAAGGGATATGAAGACTGCCTTTGGATCTCTGCAGTGAGCCTCTGTCCCTTAGGGATAAAGAAGGCAGGGTGCCCCCACTCTTAATTCTCTTAGCCTGCCCTGGATCAATCCCCAAAGACACAGGCAGTGATTCCAGAAGCCCTCCACATGATGCTGAGTGAGACAGGCCAATGTTTCTTTCTCTAGCACATTGCTATCCCCAGTGTGGTCCACCATGCTTCTAGCATATGTGACCTACTTCCACTCCTGGTCTCCACAACGACCAGAATTTTCTGGCACAAAATTTCCAGACAACTTTTTATCACATTCCTTCAAAAAACTCTGTGCTAGAGTCCTAAGTCACAATGTTGACAGTTTCATAAGGGTCATAGAGGAGCTGGGGTTCCATGTCCACCCTAGCCTGCCCTCCTCCCAGGAAGATTCTGACATTACTGGTGAGATGTGATGGGGTCATTAACATTTCATTTTTTTTTTTGAGTTAGGGTCTTGCTGTAGCCCAGGCTGACCTGGAATTCACTATGTAGTCTCAGGGTGGCCTTGAACTCATGACAATCCTCCTACCTCTGCCTCCTGAGTGTGAGTGCTGGGATTAAAGGCATGCGCCACCATGCCCAGCTTGACATTAACATTTTTATAAGGGTTCTCAGAAAAGTTGGGAAGCCACTGAAGTGAAATCTCAGCTGCAGGCCCCAGCACTGCAATCCAGGATGGGAACACCCTCCTGAGTGCCCTGGACCATTCACATCAGTGCACCATTCACATCACTGTGCCATACACATCACTGCACCATACACATCACTGCACCATTCACATCACTGCACCATTCACACCACTGCACCATTCACATTACTGGACCATACACATCACTGCACCATACATACCACTGGACCAGTTATATCACTGCACCATACACATCACTGCACCATTCGCATCACTGCACCCTTCACATCACTGCACCATACACACCACTGCACCATTCACATCACTGCACCATTCACATCACTGCACCATTCACACCACTGCACCATTCACATTACTGGACCATACACATCACTGCACCATACATACCACTGGACCAGTTATATCACTGCACCATACACATCACTGCACCATTCGCATCACTGCACCGTTCACATCACTGCACCATACACACCACTGCACCATTCACATCACTGCACCATACACATCACTGCACCGTTCACATCACTGCACCATACATACCACTGGACCAGTTATATCACTACACCATACACATCACTGCACCATACACATCACTGCATCATACACACCACTGCACTGTTCACATCACTGCACTGTTCACATCATTGCACCATTCACATCACTGCACCATTCACACCACTGCACCATTAACACCACTGCACCATTAACATCACTGCATCATGCACATCACTGCACCATACACATCACTGCACCATTCACATCACTGCACCGTTCACATCACTGCATCGTTCACATCACTGCATCGTTCACATCACTGGACCATTCACATCACTGCACCGTTCACATCACTGCATCGTTCACATCACTGCATCGTTCACATCACTGCACCGTTCACATCTCTGCACCATACACATCACTGCATCGTTCACATCACTGCACCGTTCACATCACTGCACCATTCACATCACTGCATCGTTCACATCACTGGACCATTCACATCTCTGCACCATACACATCACTGCACAATTCACATCACTGCACCATTCACATCTCTGCACCATACACATCACTGCACCATTCACATCACTGAACCATTCACATCACTGCACCGTTCACATCACTGCACCGTTCACATCACTGCATCATACACATCACTGCACCATTCACATCACTGCACCGTTCACATCTCTGCACCGTTCACATCACTGCACCATTCACATCACTGCACCGTTCACACCACTGCACCGTTCACATCACTGCACCGTTCACACCACTGCACCATTCACACCACTGCACCATTCACATCACTGCACCGTTCACACCACTGCACCATTCACATCACTGCACCATTCACATCACTGCACCATTCACATCACTGCACCATTCACATCACTGCATCGTTCACATCACTGCACCATTCACATCACTGCACCATTCACATCACTGGACCACACTCATCACTGAAAGCATCATTTCTTCAGACATACCTTCCATGGAGGCATCACCAAGGACCATGGATCTTCCAGGCCCCAAGTCTGAAACTACAGGTAACCTGATGAGTTTCACAGCCAAAGTTCCCTGGCTTTGGTCTCTCTAATGTATGTGATCATGAATTGGCCTGCTTCAGAAGTCATCATTTCGGACTAACACTGAGATCTCAGAGTGTTGGCTCTGTAACAGTTTTCTCTAGCACTTTCCCCTTCTTTTATCTATGGCTGCTGTTTGTATTGTGTGTTGCATTCGGATGTGTATATGTGTGTTTCTATGTAGATGGGCATGATGTGTGGGTGTGCATGCATGTTGTATACATGTGCATGTGGAGACTAGAGGACAACCTCTGGTGTCATCTTCCGGAATGCCATCCACCTCCTTTGAGACAGGTTCTCATTGGCCTGGCGCTCACCCAACAGGCTAGATAACTGGCCAGCAAGCCCCAAGGACCTTCTAGTCTCTGCCTCCCCAGTGCTGAGATTATATGCATGCATCACCATGCCCAGGTTTTCTATGTGAGTTCTAGGATCAAATTCAGACACTCATGCTTATGAGGCAAGCACTTTACTGACTAAACTATGTCCCTTGTCCTATCTCTTCCTTTTGAAATATGGGATTTTTCTGTTACCCCTTTCATGAAGGTTCCAAGGGGTTCTAGAAGGCTGGATAGAAGCCTTTATCTTGTTGGGTGTTGAGAATTAGAGCTTCTATTTATCTAAAGATCTCAGGGGTCAGCAGTACTTGGATCTACCAGAGCTCAAATGAAAGGTGGTGTCCAATCAACTGGAGGGTTGAGAAAAAGAGAATTCCCAATCTCAGTCTGAGGGTAGACATGAGCCCTTCACTTGCAAGCACCAAATTATCTGTGAAGGGAAGGATTGGGAACAACCCACAAAACAGACTTGAACAAGATTCTAGGCATACACTCAGCCACTAGGCTAAATCCCCAGTCCCATTAGTCACTTTTTATTTTAAAAAGGTGTACATATTTGCAAGAGAGAGAGAAGGAGACAGAGAAAGAGAGAGAATATGGGCGTGCCAAGGGCCAGCACCTCTTGTCATTGAAAACAAACTCCAGATACATGCACCACTTTATGTATCTGGCTTTATGTAGGTACTGCGGAATTGAACCTGGGCCAGGAGGCTTTCAAGCAAGCATCTTTAACCACTGAGCAGTCTCCCCATCCCCCTTTAGTGACTTTATATTTTGAGACAGAATCTCATTAAATTGCCCCAGGTGTCCTTGAACTTTGATCTTCCTGACTTAGCCTCCCAAGTAGCTGGGATGCCAAACCTGCTCCAGGATGTGAAGCACATCTTTGTTTCATCAGTAAGATGGGGGAGGTATTAATCACATGAATGCCGGTAACATCATGAGCACTATCTGTGTAGCTCTTATTATGTGTGACGTGTGCTTTTCTGCTAGATATGAAATGCATGCTTATGCATAGCTGCGTAAAATGAAGCACCAACCGTAGATCAGATGGGAAAACAGAGTAACTGGTTTCCCAAACAAGGAGCAGGAAGGAAGGCTGAAGGCTGAAACGCTACATCAATGTGCACTACAGATGTTTGGGGCTATAAAGATGTTTACACAGTAATTAGGCCTGTTATCAGTACACACAGAGATTACACTTTGTGGAATGAATGAACCACTCACAAGCCCTCCCATTTTTCATCAGATTCACAGTGCCTTCCTAATTCTTGGGTTTACAAAAATAAATTCATTTTCTACTAACACAAAGCCATGGGGGAGTTTAGGGGGAAAGGTGCTAGGGTAGAGAACGGTCCTAGGTGACTAAACACGTGTCATTTAATCACCATGGTGTGCTTCTTCTCCATCTTCCACACAAGACAGCAGTGTCCCTCTATCATAAGTTAGAATTCTTTGCTGGGCATGTATTCGTTCTTCTCTGCACCAAGAGAAGGATATGTTTTTTTGTTTCTTGTTTGTCTTTTGTTTTTCGAGGTAGGGTCTCACTCTAGTTCAGGCTGACCTGGAATTCACTATGTAGTCTCAGGGTGGCCTCAAACTCACAGCGATCCTCCTACCTCTGCCTCCCAAGTGTTGGGATTAAAGGCACGTGCCACCATGCCCTGCTAAAGGATTAGTTTAATTGAAATAGCAATGGGAAAGTAATATGAAGGTTTGAGTGAGAAGAATCCTCCACAGGAGCTGGGGAGGTAGCTCGTGGGTAAAGTGCTTGCCTCACAAGTATGGGGACCCAAGTGTGGCCCCAGAACCCACATAAAATGCCAGCTTGGTGGTACACACCTGTAATCCCAGTACTGGAGGGATGAAGACGGGAGGATCCCTGGGGCCAGACAGCCTAACCTACTTGGCAATCTCCAGGTTCAGTGAGAGACCCTGTTTCAAAGGAGTTGGATGGAATACCTAAGGTTGTCCTCTGGCCTCCATATGTGCACACACACACGAACTAACACACGCATACACACACACATATACATAAAATTTTTAAGTAAAAGAAAAAGTTCATGTGTTTGAACACGTTTGTGTGTTTGAACACGTGGTCCCTAGTGGCGCTGTTTGGGAATTGTTGTGGAACCTTAGGGAGGTGGAATTTCACTGAGGAATCCCACTGAGTCACTGGTGGGATCCCATTGAGTTCTCCATTACCTGACCCACCAAGATGTGAGGAGCAAAACAAGGCAATGCCTCGGGGCTACGTACCCTCCCCTCACGCTGGACTGTGAGTCAAAACCAAAGCCTTCCTCTTTTAAGTTGTGTCTTCCAGGTGTGTAGGGGCATGTACTAAGACAGGGACTGTCTGCTGCATTACAAAACAGACTCCAATCCACACTGCTCAGTGGTTTGCACACTAAATGGGAGCGGTTGAGTAAATCTCCAAAACCCAGTCTGTACTATGACATGACAAGATAAATGTTCTCCTATGAACACAGACAGGCCATCCTAAAATGCATCAGTGCCTCCAAGTAACACTTAGCTTTTCTGGCTCTTCCCCTTGTCTGTTGTAATAAATATGTCACCAACATAATTAGCTCAGTCGCCTAGTTTATACTTCTCTAAGTTTTCGTGTCACCTAAGTTTGTTAATGAGAAAGTGAGAGGGATTTGTAATTATGACACAAAATTTTGGGATCCGGCACTAGAGCAGTAATGTTTAATGTGCAGAGATGAGTTTTTAATAAATATTTAATTGCTTTATTCTTTATGAATGTAAATTATGCTTGCAGTAAACACCCTAGCTACTAAAAAGGCAAGATTCAGTCAGTATCCCCCAGCTTAGTTATACATTCAAGTTTCCTAATTAGGGGGAAAAATGATCTGGGTTTCAAAGTCTAGAGGAAGGAATTCTGGACAGTAATGTTAGGGGAAGTAACTTGTTACAGGAACTCATAGATTAGATAAAACCTAATGCAAGGATTTTAAATGCATACAAAGAAAATCTAGTGATAGAGCTACTTGAAATGTTGATGCTCTGGGCAAAGAGTTCTTGTCTTTCTTTAAAAAAACAAAAACAACTCAGAGCTGGGCGTGGTGATGCACGCCTTTAATCCCAGCACTCGGGAGGCAGAGGTAGGAGGATCACCGTGAGTTCAAGTCCACCCTGAGACTACATAGTTAATGCCAGGTCAGCCTGGACCAGAGTGAGACCCTACCTCGAAAAACCAAAACAACAACAACAAAAAAAAAACCTCAGTGTCCATGTAGATGTGTGAGATGTGTGTGTGTTCGTGTGTGTGTTCGTGTGTGTGAGCATAGCACGCATGCTTGTAGAAGTCAGAGGGCAAGCTCAGGCTGTCAGTCTTTGCCTCCCACCTTGTTTGTGGCAGAGTCTCTTGTTCCCCACCCCAACTGCAGCAGGCCAGCTGGCCCACAGGCTGCTAAGGATTCTCCTATCGTGCCCCCATCTCATCACTGGCATTCTGGGACTACAGACCCGTGGCACCACATCCAGCTTTATGTGGGATCTGGGGATCTGAACTCAGGTCCTTATGCTTGCATAGCAAGTGCTTTTACCTACCCAGCCACCTCCCCAAGCTCAAGAAGTTCTTAAAAACGGAAATTCCTAATTGAGTCAAGTGTGGTGGCATATATGTGTAATGCCAGCACTTGGGAGATAGAGGCTGGAGGATCAGGAATTCAAGGCCAGCTTTGGCTATTTAGCAAGTTTGAGGTCAGCCTGGGCTACATAAGACTCTATTTCACAAAATAAAATACAATTGATGCTAAACTGGACATAGTGGGTTCATGCCTTTAATCCCAGCACTCAGAAGGCTGAGACAGAAAGAACACAAGTTTCAGGCTAGCCTGGGCTATAGCAAGACTCTGCCTAAAAAAAAAAAAAAAAAAAAAAATTCTTTCTGAACTAAAACTATTTCCTAACCAGAAAACAAAAGGCCCCACTAAATCAAAAGTTTGTCTTCTGTACCAATCAGGACTGTGGAAGTTTTATAAAAATATATTTGTTTATTTGAGAGAGAAGGAGACTCAGTATGAATGCACCAGAGCCTCCTGCCACTGCAAACTAACTCGAAATGCATACACCACTTTGTGCACCTGGCTTTATGTGGGTAGTGGGGGAAAGAACCCAGGTGTCAGGCTTTGCAAGCAAGCGCCTAACTGCTGAGCCATCTCTCCATACTCCAGGACTACAGGTATTTTACTTTAATGTTTACAAACAACTAAAATGGTAGGGAAAGAGTGGGTTTTATTTTTCTGTTTGCTTGTGGGGTTTGAGGGGGTTTTGTTGTTGCTGTTTGGTTGGTTAGTTGATCATTTATTTTGAGGCAGGGTCTCAGTCTGGCCCAGACTGATCAGGAATTCACTCTGTCTCTATAGCCCAGGCTGGTCTCAAACTCCTGGCGATTCTCCTTCCTCAGCCTCCCGAATGCTGGGATTAAAGGTGTGCACCACCACAGTGGACTGAACAGTGTTTGACTGGGACTCTCACAGCACCCCTATTCAAGAAATTCATGACCCATCACTTAAGAATCTACAATAGAAGCTCAGCAGGGCGGTTCATCCCAGCACTCAGGAGGCAGAGGCAGGGGAATCAAGAGATCAAAGCAAGGTCAAAGCCAGCCAAAGTTGCCAGTGAGTTTCAGGCCAGCCAAAGTTGCATTGTAAGAGCCTATCTCAACAAAACCAAACAAACAAGGGCTGGCGAGATGGTTCATTTGGTAAAGGGTTTGCTTCACAAGCATAAAGACCTGAGTTTGGATCCCCGGGACCAACATTAAAATGCTGAGGATGGTGGCATACATTTATATTCCCAGCACTGGGGAGGCAAAGACAGTGACCGGCCAGTCTAGTCTATTTGGTGAGTTCCAGGCCAGTGAAAGACCATGTCTCAAAGGAAGAGGATGGTGTTCTTAAGGGTGACACATAAGGTTGTCCTCTGGCCTCTACACACACACACACACAATACACACACATAAACACACGTGCATGCACATGGCACAAGCCTAAAAAAAAATAGAATGAATTTTTTCCAATTGTAAAATAAATGTGCACTCATTTGCAAAAAAAATTAAATCATTTCCATAGTATCAATTTCACTGGACAAACATTGGCAACATTTCTGGTCCGTGTCTTTCCATTCGTTCTTCTACACTGTCTTTTAAACAAAACTGAAATTGTACTACACGTGCATTTTTTTTCTGTGCCCACATTTAATTGGCATACTAAAAAATCACTAAATTAAGGTCAGCAAAACATTCTCTCCATCTGTTACTTAGAAGCACTACATTTCCATTTCACACTGTACCAGAGAAAGACTCCCTTCAGCGAACCAAGGAGGTGTGTACGGCACACAAAACTGCCAGGGGTGAGCTTCAGGAGAGCTGAGCGTGGCCGATCTCACCTGTGATCCCAGCACTCAAGAGGCTGAGGCAAGAGGATAGTAAGACCAGCCTGGGCTATGGTATGAGACTTGTCTCAAAAATTAATTAATTAATTATTAAAACTAAAAACAGGGCTGGAGGGCTGGAGAGATGGCTTAGTGGTTAAGCACTTGCCTGTGAAGCCTAAGGACCCTGGTTCGAGGCTCAATTCCCCAGGACCCACGTTAGCCAGATGCACAAGGGGGCGTACGAGTCTGGAGTTCGTTTGCGGTGGCTGGAGGCCCTGGCACATCCATTCTCTCTATTTCTCTCTATCTGCCTCTTTCTCTGTCTGTCACTCTCAAATAAATAAATAATAAACAAAAAAATTATTTAAAAACAGGGCTGGAGAAATGGCTTAGGGGTTAAGGCAATTGCCTGCAAAGCCAAAAGACTCAGGTTCGATTCCCCAGAACCCACGTAAGCCAGACAAACAAGGTGGCACATGCATCTGGAGTTCATTTGCAGTGGCTAGAAACCCTGGCGTGTCCATTCTCTCTCTGTCTCTCTTCTATCTCTCTCTATATATCTCTGCTTGCAAATAAATAAATAAATTTTTTAAAACTTCATCTCTTAAAAAAAAATCTAAAAACAAGGGGCTAGGGAGATGAGTCAGCAGGTTAGAGTATTGTAACACACATTAAGGACCAGAGTTCAATCCCTAGCACTCACATGAAGAGCCCCTGTGACCACGTACACCTGTAACCCCATGCTGAACGGGGCAAAGACAGGAGGATTGTTGGGGCTCCCTGGTTGGCCAATTTAACTGAAAAAATAATGAAGAGACTCAGGGAAAATAGACAGAAAAGCAGTAGAGGAAGACAACTGATATTTTCGTCTGGCCTCCACACACAAGCACACAGGGTACACACATGTGCACACACATGTGCATACACTCACTATACATACACTTCCCTCACACACTCATACACAAATAAAAAAGAAGATAATCTAAAAAAAATAGACCAACTATATGACCCAGCTATACCATTCCTAGGTATACACCAGAAGGAATCTAAGCCAGCATATCACAGAGGTGTCTGCACATTCGTGTTTACTGCTACACCAGTCACAATGGCCAGGGTATGAGATCACCCCAGATATCCATCAGCAGATGAATGGATAAAGCAAAGGAGGCACAGATACAATATGGAGTTTTTTAAATAGTTTTTCTGAGGCAAGCCCAATAGACTGGCCTTTTTATGTGACAAAGTGAGAGCGTGCGCGTGCAAGAGAGAGAGAGAGAAAGAATTGGTGATCCAGGGCCTCCAGCCACTGTAATCAAACTCTAGACATGTGTGCCACCTTGTGCACATGTGCCACTTTGTGTGCTTGCATCGCCCTGTGTGCCTGGCTTACATGGGATCTGGAGAACATGGGTCCTTAGGTTTTGCAGGCAAGCCCCTTGACCACCAAGCCATCTCTCCAACCCTAACATATTTTATTATTTATTTATTTAGTATTTTCAAGAGAGAGAATAAGAGAAAGAGAGGGAATGGATGTGTCAGGGGCCTCTTGCCACCAATCAGGACTATGAGTTTTTCAAAATACATATTTATTTATTTGAGAGAGAAAGAAGCAGAGAGGGAGACTGAGTATGGGCACACCAGGGCCTCCTCCTGCCATGACAAGAAAATTACAGATGCAAATAACACTTTGTGCATGTATCTTTGTGTGGGCACTGGGGAATCAAACTCGGACCATCAGGCTTTGTTGGCAAGTGCCTTTAACTGCCATGCCATCTTTCCTGCCCCACAATGGAGTTTTCTTCAACCATGAGAAAGAATGAAGTGATGTCATTTGCAAGAAGATGGAGTGGCACTAGAGAGATGGCTCGGTGGCTAAAGGTGTTTGCTTTCTGGAAGAGCCTGATGGCCCAGGTTTGACTTTCCAGCACCCACATAAAGCCAGACGCACAGAGCAGCACATGTGCTTGAGATCCTTTGCAGTGGCAGGAGGCTCTGGCATACGCATGCATCTGCCTCTTTCTCTTTGTATCCATCTCACTCTAAAATAAATGAAGTTAATAAAAAGAAAATAGATGGAACTGGAGATTATCATGTTAAGTAAAATAAGCCCAACCCAGAAAGATAAATATCACATTTTTTTTTGCCATTTGTGGATCTTATATTTTACACAGGTGTATAGAATAATTTATATATACCATGAAAGTAGAAGGAAGACTGAGAAAATAAAGGAGATAAGCAGAGGGGGCAAAAAGGGAAGTTATGTGGGTCAGTGGTGTCTAAGTACATGATACACTTAAAATGATTGCCTTATAAAACTCAACATTGGGCTGGAGAGCTGGCTTAGTGGTTAAGGCACTTGCCAGTGAAGCCTAAGGATCCAGGTTCAAGTCTCCAGATCCCACATAAGCCAGATGCACATGGTGGCACGTGCATCTGAAGTTCGTTTGCAGTGGCTAGTGGCCCTGGCATGCCCATTCTCTCTTCTTCTCTCTCTCTCTCCTCTAATAAATAAATTAAATTAAAAATTTTTTAAAACTCAACATTTTGGACAATGAATATATGTTAAATAAATAGATAAGTAAAGGCTGGAGAGATGGCTTTGCAGTTTAGGCACTTGCCTGTGAAGCCCAAAGACCCACATTTGACTCTCCACATCCCACATAAGCCAGACACACAAAGGTGAGGCAAACGCAAGGTCACAGATGCCCACTAGATGGCACTAGTGTCTAGCATTTGATTGCAGTGGCCGAAGCCCTGGTGTGCCAATTCTCTCTCTCTCTCTCTCTCTCTCTCTCTCTCTCTTTCTCTTTGCCTAACATAAAAAAAATAAAAATAAAATAAATAAGAAGGGGTTGTAAAGGATCCTGGCTCAATTCTCCAGGACCCACTTAAGCCAGATGGACAAGGGGCTGCATGCATCTGGCGTTCCTTTGCCGTTGCTAGAGGCTCTGGCGCACCCATTCTCCCTCGCTGTCTCTCTCTACCTCTACCTC
Organism: Dipus sagitta; assembly: GCA_036346955.1. Taxonomy (NCBI): domain Eukaryota; kingdom Metazoa; phylum Chordata; class Mammalia; order Rodentia; family Dipodidae; genus Dipus; species Dipus sagitta. The sequence goes on from CM070771.1 coordinate 5,531,348, forward strand.
TTTCTCTCTCAAATAAATAAATAAAATATTTTTTATAAAAGAATCTGTTTTTTTTAAAAAAAAAAAAAAAAACATAAGTAAAATCATGTCACAAACCCACCCTCTAGTGCCTCCAGCAAAGTCAGTGTCAGTATCAACCCCAAATGCCACATGGCGACATTCATCCCTAGGCACTAGCCCTGGCCTCTTCTCGTCTCATGCCAGGTCAGTCTCATTCCTACCACAGGGCCGCTGCACCGCCTGTTCCTGCCCCTTGCTGGCCAGACCTCCACCCATCTCATCACTTCCTGTCTTTTCCATTGTATGTGGTGAGTGTGGTGTGCACACGTGTATGCATGGGTGCACATGTATCTGTGTGTCCATGTGGGAGGCCAGAAGTCAATGGCGGGTGTCTTCCTCAGTCACTGTCCACCTCATGCTCTGAGACAAGGTCTCGTGCTGCCATGAAGCTTACCATTTAGGTTAGATCAGCCAGCCAGCTTGTCTCAGTGACCTTCTGTCTCCAGCTCCCCAGGGCTGGGATTGCAGGTATGTACAGCACCCAGCTTTTACGAGGGTGCTGGGAAGCCCTCGTGCTTATGCGGTAAGCTGCCCTACCCATCTCCGCAGCCCCTATATTTCACTTGTTTGTCGTGCCTAAAAGATGAGAGCAGCGCTTCCGTCTGTCCAATTCACCATTTCTGCAGGAGTCAGACTCTCAATACGCACGGGTGGCGTGAATGAAAGTGTCCTCTCGTGCTTGGGTCTGTGGGGCATGAGATAAAGTAACCGAATTTAACAAGCCATGTTCACAGTAGCAAAACCCTTAATGAGACTTTTTAAAATAGCTCACCACTTAGACAGCAGCTCCCAGCCCCACCCCTGGGAAAACAAGCCAATGATTTTGTCTTGGCAAGACTGATTTTGCCTCTCCACCCTGTCACCTAAACTACCAACCTAATGATCACACTATACCCATCCCTGCCTCCTACCTCCACATAGATCATTAAGTCCTGGCAAGCCAGGTATGGTGAGGGAGGCTACAATCCCAGAACTCGGGAGGCTGAGGTAGGAGAATCACAAGTTTGAGGCTAGCCTGGGCTTTTAGCAGCCAGTCAAAAAGAAAGAAAGTGCCAGGCGTGGTGGCACATGCCTTTAATCCCAGCACTTGAAAGGCTGAGGTAGAAGAACTGCTGTGAGTTTGAGGCCAGCCTGAGACTACATAGTGAATTCCAAGTCAGCCTGGACTAGAGCGAGACCCTACCTCAAAAAATGGAGGGGAGGAAAGGATGAAGGGAGGGAGGAAAGAAAAGGAAAAGGAAAAAAGAAGAAGGAAGAGGGAGGAAGGGGGAGAGAAGGAAGGAAGCTAGACTGACAATTTTCTCTTCTGGGAAGGACTCAAAAGCTCTGTTACCAGCTTTTAGCAAGATCATTCCAAAAGCCAGGCATGGTGGTACATGTCTATAATCCCAGAACTTGGGAAGTAGAGGCAGAAAGATCAATGTCATTCTCAGCTTCGTAGTGAGTTTGAGGACGGTGAAGGCTACATGAGAATCTGTCTCAATAATAATAATAATAATAATAATAATAGAAGGAAGTAAGACATTCTAAACTAGAACCCTGCCCTGCTTAATATTTAAGCACTGATCAAAGGTGTCTTAGTGAGGAGATAAATGATAAATCGAAGAGCAGCTATCTCACACACATCCACACACCTGGTTCTAATGCCCACCCCAACAGAGGAAAAGGAGCCTCCACCAAAGGTGGCCTGTGATTTACTCAACGGAAGCAGCTGAATTATTTTCTTTCCTTGTTTGTGTGTAGGCCGGCTCTCACCATGGAGTCCAGACTGGCCTTGAACTCACTATTATGCTGCCTCAGCCTCCCAAGTGCTGAGACTACAGACCCACACCACCATGCACCATAGTTATCCTCCTCCTCTGAAGCCCTTATCTACGCCCTGACTAGAGACTGGGTTACTGCCAAGAGTCACTTTCGGAGTTCAAGGAGAGGTGACTGACGTCTTGGGGGACAATTCTAAGGGGATTTTGCTCTCCTCCAATAAAATACCCTCAGGATTACATTTCCATGTGGTTTTATTTTCATGACTCTACTCAGATACACCTGGTCACCCACTCCCGCCACTATGAACCAGTTTCTCAGCGAACAGCTGTCCCTGACCGAGCTACTGCCATGAAAACACAGCAAGCTTGCCACGAATTCAGAAAGGGCGGCCTTGCTGAACCCAGGAAGCTCAGGGACGACCCTGTCCTTGCCCCGGGGCCCACGAATGAATTCTAAATAGGGCGAGGCAAAACAGCTGCCAGCCTAGGAGGGGTCTGAAGGGCCACGTGCACTTCAGAGAACACCTCAAGCACAGAAGTAGCAAATAAAAACCAACTACAAGGACTGGGGAGATGGCTCTGTGGGTAAAGTGCTTGCCTTGTAGCCATGAGGACCTGCGTTTTTGATCCCCAAAATCCATATATTAAAAAAAAAAAAGCGAGATGCTTGTAATCCTAGCTCTGAGGAGACAGAGACAGGTGGATCCTGGGGCTCGCCACTCTAGCTTACTTGACAAGTGCCAGGCCAGCAAAAGACCTTGTCTCAGAAGAGGTGGGTGTTGCCAGATGAAAGACACCTGAGGTTGTCCTCCGGCGTCCACGTGAGAGTGCATGCACACAAGCGCGCGCGTACACACACACACACACACACAATCAGCGACAGGGGCTGGGGCTGGGAATGTCGCTCAGTGGTACAGCACTCTGAGAACATGTGCAAAATTGTGGGTTCCATCCCAGCATTGCAAAAAAAAAAAAAAAAAATCTACTCATCTTCTTCTCTCAGCACCTCCTCCCACCTTACAAAAAAAAAAAGGAAATTTAAAAAAAATTAAGTAAAATAAAAAAACACCACCTCCAGCGAGCCAAAGAGGACAGCTGGGGAGTGGCGTTCCTACGGGAAACATGTCCTACACCACCTTCAAGACGATTTCACACCAAATGGCTTTACAACCTTTTACAAAGCTCTGATGTCTGCATTGAAAAATAGTTATCTTTGCCAACTGCCAGTCAGCAGTTAATGAAGCAGAACACGAGTCCTTCCACGTGCACAAATGCTGTGTGTCCTGCAGACGAACACGGTTAGAAATCTGCTCATCCTTCCTACGGAAGGTCCAGTCAACTGCATGGCCAGGCGGGCCACTGTGTGATGTAATTAGCATCAACACTAGGGCTGCTAATCTCTGAGCCCAGGGGAGTCTCCCTTTTTTTTTTTTTTTTTTGGCAAAAGGCTCTGGACCTGGGGATGGCGCCCCGTGGATGGCACCCAAGGAATTGCAAGCAAGCACCGCTTGCCCCCAGAGCTAAGCAAGGACTGGGATACAAGTGGATTGTCTCACATAGACCTTGTGCAAGAAAACTGAACACGAGAAATAATGTCTGGGATGGGAACCCGGTACGCACGTGGCCAGGGCAGTGGAAGCAAGCTGCAACCGTGAGCCCCTCCCCGCCTAGCACCATCTGCCCATGAGGGTGAGGCATCCTCGGCTCTCCGGAGTCCCGAGGCTAGCCCAGAACTACCCGCTGCTGCCCAGGTGCCCTCGGGCCAAGTCTAAGAACTTCACCCCGCTCTGCACTGCTCAGGGCAAACCAAGCTTGCACCTAAGATGCAGATCCCGCCCCTGCCCAGGCGCTGGGACTCATCCAGCTGTCAGGACCTCAAGGGGACATCGTGGGGTTGCCATAGAAGTCCAGGGTTACTTCCACGTGCCCCAAAGTCAGCCCATTTGGCTCAAGAGGGGCCAGCAGCTGAGGCTGGGAAGCTGGAGGTGGAGAGGACCCTACCTCCAGCTTGCCCTGATCGCCATGACTCCGGCTTCCCGGGAGACCGGGATGCCACTAGAAGCTCCCACCTGGGCTGTGATGCGGATCCTGGCCACCACCGTGCGCTCACTTTCCCAACAGCCCCGGGTGCCTCCTGAGGTGGCCACTGAGGCTCAGCGAGTGGACAGAGTCCCTGGATCTCCAAGTGAGCCGAGGCCCTTTCTCAGCCCCTCGCCTCCTCTCCACCCCAAGCATTTAGAAAGGGCTTGGGTGGCTACGGTGGCATCCCAGCTCAGGGCAGTGGGTGCCCTGCGAAGGGCCAACAGGTACAGGAGGCGCTGTGGGCAGCATGCCCGCCCACTCGGAGGAGCACTGGGGTCGGGGCGCCGAGAAAGGGGCGAGGATGGAGGGATGGATGGATGGATGGAGTCAGGCAAGGGTTCAGGGAGGAGCTAAGTGGAGTCCCCGGGGCGCCACACTCACCTCTCTGGGGGCCGGAGCCCCACAGCAGCCGGACTGCCCAGGCACCTCCTCCGAAGCCCGCAGGGAGGGGGCAGTGCAGATCGATCGGAGATCTCCGCCTGGGTACTCAGACTCCCAGCCGGCAGCCGGGTCCCCACTCCAGCATCCTCCCTCTCTGATCCCCACCGGCGGGCGGGCGGAGGGTTTTGGGGGGACGGGGGGAGAGGGGGAAGGCCGCTGCCCAAGGCGCTCGCACCGGAGCCGGGCACCGGCAGCGCTGAGTCCCCTGATCTGGGCTAAGCTGAGCTCTATCCCTCCCTCTCCGTCCTTGTCCACTGCTCCCGGCTGGGGGAACGTGCGCCCCGCACCCCTGCACTGAGCTCTCCTCTACCCCTCCCGCTCCCGCCGGCCGCGCCGGCTCAGCCCATGTGCGCGGCTGCCTCGCAGCGCCCGGGAGCCCAGTGGCCGAGGCCCCGCCGGAGTTGCGCGCCCTAGAAACTCCATGCAGCTCCGGCCTCCTCCCCACTTCCTCCCCCGACTCCTCCCCGAGGGGGAGCCTGGCACACGATCCCCCCTCCCTACACACACACACACACACACACACACACTGCTTTCTCCCGAGCCTGGAGCTGCGAGCTTGTGCTGGCTGGGCCACCGGTTCCCCCAGGCTTGTCCCAGGGTCGGGGAGCCCCCCACCCCCACCCCTAAGCTTCTCCAATGGCTCCCTCGGTTTCCAAGCAGCGCAACCTGAGGAACGCCTCGGCGCGCGCGCAATCACTCACACACACACACACACACACACACACACACACACACACACGGGGTGAGCTGCAGCTCGGCAGACGCTCCTTCCTCTCCTCCCAAAGAAGCCACCCACATTAACTCCACACAAATTGCTGTTTCTCTCCATTGCACAGCATCCCCCCCTCAGGTTCTCCCACCCCCCTCCAAACTTAACTCCTTCATTCCTGGTGCCCAACACCCTTGGACCACAGTTACACCTGAGTCCTTCCACTACAGGGCGGGGAGGAGATGGACGGGTTCCTCGTCCAAACTGGGGAGAAGACTAAGACCCTACAAGCCACTCCTGGTGTCATCTAGACAGGCAGGTCTGCTGGAAGCATGCCCACCCACGTGTGATCCCACTCCCCTAGAGCCTCAGAACACGTGGGCTGGTCCCCACTTCTCCTTCCAAGGTCAAGGAATGCATTCCATGAGAGACCGAGAGAGAATGCCTATGGACACAGGTGTGGGCTAGAAACCTTGCAGAGTTTCTGCAGCCGGCCCTGGCTCTCATCTCCACCAAGTCCAAGCCCACCTTCCCTCCCCTTGCCCCACACTTCAAGGGCAGTAGTTAACTTGGAGCTACCTGGCGGCGGGGCCACCCAAGAGCCTAGGAGCCGACGGAATGCACAGTACCACCAAGGGTTGTGTTGTGAAGAAAATAAAGTCCCCGTACTGGGTCTCGGAGGGTCATAGAGAGACGGGGCATCTGCTGCGCGCCTCAAAGGAGAATCGCTTACCTGGCTGGAACAAGCTAGTCTTTCTTGGCACCACTCTCCCGTACAGGGGCTCCGGATCTTGACCCCCCCCCCCGCCCCCAGATGGTGGCAGAAAGACTGCTCACCAGCCCAGAAGCCTCCAGATTCCGAGGGGAGAGATGTGAAAATTCTCACTCCAGTAGGGAACAAAGCAGGCAAGGCAGCCATAAACATCTCATGCAAGAAGCTTGGCCATCACCTCTCTGCTGGCTGGTGGGGCTGCCAAGGGAGTTTGGGTATTGGCACCGCCAGCCAGCCACACAAGTTAATCAGGGTCTCCTCCCTGTCTGTGCCTTCTGGCTCACAGCCTGGGCAAGGTCTCTGAGTCCCTGCAGCGCTCGCTGCTGGCGGTCCACCTTTGACATTTAGGATTTCCTAGTCTGTGTTATTACAATGTTTTCTTGTGCCAGCCCTAAGCCCCAAATTGTCTCATAACCTGTTTGGGCCACAAGCTGAGTTGTGTGTGCCTAGTTCACAGGTGTGAACCTACCAGAGACTGATAAGTAAGCCAAGTGTGGGAGAAAGTGTTTGCCCTGCCCAGCTTGGTGGCGCATGCCTTTAATTCCGGGCACTTGGGAGGCAGAGGTAGGAGGACCGCCGTGAGTTCAAGGCCAGAGTGAATTCTAGGTCAGCCTGGGCTAGAGTGAGACCCTACCTCAAAAAAAAGTGCTTGCCCTAAAAGCATGCAGATCTGAGTTCAAATGCCCAGAACCCACGCAAAGCCAGATGAGATGGTACTCATCTGTAATCGACTACAGGAAGATGGGAGGCAGAGACGGGAGAATCCCTGCTAGCTAGCCTGGCATACACAGCAGAGAGCAAGAGACCTCGCCTCAAAAAAGGTGGAAGGGGAAAACCAACACTTAAGGCTGTCCTCTGACCTACACACACACACACACACACACATACATGAACACACGCATATTTTAAAAAGCCACATGTGTACACACCTGTAACCCCAGCACTTAGGAGACTGATGCCAAAGGATCTGTAATCTGAGGTCAGCCTGGGCTACACAGTGAGTCCCAAGTTAGCCTGAACTACAGTGTGAGAACCTATCTCAAAACAAACACCCAACCCCCCCCCCCAGAAAACCAGGGTGGTAGATAGATGAATAGAGTTGGTGGGCTCTCAGTGTAATCTTTGGGTAAAAGCTGCTCATTCATTCATTCATTTAGATAGGGTCTCCCTATGTAGTCCAGGATAGCCTTGAACTCTTTTTAAAAAAAAAATATTTATTTGAGAGAGACACAGACAAAGGGGCAGACAGAAAATGAGTATGGGCACGCCAGGGTCTCCTGCCACTGCAAACGAACTCCAGTCACATGCCCCAGTTTGTGTATCTGGCTTTGTGTGGGTACTGGGGAATCTAACCCAGGCCACCAGGCTTTGCAAGTAAGTACCTTTAACCACTAAGCCATCTTTCCAGCCCTGGCTTTGAACCTCTTCTACCTCTGTCTACCTCAGTGTCCTGAGTGCTGGAACTGTAGGCATGCACCACTGCACTCAGCTGGGAGCCGCATCCTCTAACAATGGGCTGCTTCTGGAAGATGCTGTTTTAACTTCCAGAATAGCACACCATCTAGCGAAGGCCCGTGGCAAGTTTATCCACACACATAGAGCGCCTGGGGAAGAAATAGTAAGAGTCACCCACGTGACCAGAGGGGAACACATCTGGTGAAAACTTTCATCTCAGGTTGGGGAGATGGCTCAGTGGATAAAGTGCTTGTCTTACAAGCATGAGGCTCTGAGTTCAATCCCCAGGACCCATGTAAAAATATCATGTGTGATGACATGTTGTGTAATCACAACACTAGGGGCATGGAGGCAGGCAGATCCCTAGAGCTGCACTGACCAGCCATTCTAGTCTACTTGGTGAACTTCAAGGCCAATGAGAGACCATGTCTCAAAGGAGGTGGGTGACATTCAAAAAAAAACACTCAAGGTTGTTTTGTGACCCCCCCTACATGAACATATGCCTGCACACACACAAACATACACACACACACACACACACACACACACACAATTGGAACAAGTCATTTTCTCTTTCTAAATTTCACCATCCTCATCTGTAAAATGGGAATAATGATGTCATGCAGCCTGAGAGGTTGTTGTAAAGATTAAATGTGGGGGTGGAAAATGGTTCACCAGTTAAAGACCCTTGATGGCAAGCCTGTCCATGTGAGCTCAACTTGCCAGCACCCATGTAAAGCTGGTGCATGTGTCGGTGATCCCAAAGCACCTATGACCATGGGAGGCACAGCCAGGGGAACCTGGAAGTCACAGGCCAGCTAGACTGGTGCACATACAACAAGGTGGAAAGAGAAGGCAAACACTCCTAGGTTGTCTCAGACCCCCACATGTGCACCATGGCGCATGCACAGCCATATGCATACATACACACACACACACACACACACACACACACACACACAACAAATTAACAAATAAATAACCATGAAATGCAATCTTACTGAATAACAGTATACTGGGGTCTCTTCTGGTCATCAGGTAAGCTTTCAACCAACATTTGGTCTTGTCACTATGAAGAGAGAATGGGATACAAAGCCCTAGACCTCCAGAACTAGAGAAGCAGAATGGCAAACTTTGGGAATTCCGCCAAAGGCAATATTTCTCATGGCCCTCACCAACAATGAGTACAGCAAGATTTCCAAGTTCATGGAGTTAAAGGGTGAAAGGACCAGAAACGCTTGCTCCAATTTTTACTTTATATATAATGTATGTAAATATATAATATGTATACACATATATGTGGACATATATACACATATCTCTCCTATTCAAATGATAAACAAGGGCTGACTCTGCAGTTCAGCAGCAGAACACTGCCTAGAATTCCCCCAGTGAGGAGCTGGGGGTGTGGCTCAGTGGTAGAACTCTTGCCTCACATGCATGAGGCTCTGGGTTCCATCTCCAGTGCAACACAAATACACATGTGGACAGTTGCAAATGGAAGCTGAAATCAACCCAAAACAAAATAAAAGAGAAGGACTTTCCTTTGTCACACATTTTTAGCTGTAGTTAGTTTAGGCATCATCTCCATTCTAGAAAAATTACAGCCTTCCCAGAAACATTAACTTCATTGCCCCACTGTCTCTGGCTTTGGGGATGTGGTTTCACAATAAGACACCTAAGCAATCTCAACTGGTGGCAGTCATTGTCCGATGTCATCCCACTTCTACCTCTTGCATCTCTCCATCTCCCCCCCTTTTGTTTGAGCATGAGTCAATAGATTCCCTTCAAGTACCCCAGACAATCAAGAGTCAAGGGTGACGAAGGGGTTCTCTGAATGGAAACAGGGGGAAAAAAAAGTGAAATTCTTTGAATAAGTGAGTGCTGAATGAGTGGGTGCTGGAGGGTAAAATGTGAACGCATTCCACAAGAGTACGGAATGTGGAAGGCATTGAGTGCCTGACAATACACACTCTTGACCTGCTAGCTGGGGACTCTGGAGAGGCTGATTAGCCAATAGCAGATAACCAGAAGAAAACTTAGTACTTTGAGGCTGAGTGTTTATGTGATCTGGATATGAAGCATTCTCTACAAAGCTCATGTGGGGCTGGAGAGGTTGCTTAGCAGTTAAGGCCTGCAAAGCCTAATGACCTGAGTTGGATTCCCCAGTACCCATGTTAAGCCAGATGCACAAAGTGGTAGATGCATCTAGAGTCCCTTTGCAGCAGCTGGAAGCCCTGGCATGCCCATTCTCTCTGTCTGTCTCTCTTTTCTCTTTCTCTGCTTGCAAATAAATAAATATACTTTAGAGGGGGGAAATAAAAAGCTCATGTATTGAAGGCTTGGTCTCCAAATTGGGTGAGGAGGATTGGACCATCAGTGGGTTTGTCCACTGGTGCATTCATAATTTGATAGCTTTATTGGGAGGTCGGAGCCTAGTTGGAGGTAGTAGATTCCTGGGGGAGTGCCTTTGAAGGGTATCTAGTCTCTGACCATTCCTGGCTCTTTTTCTCTCTCTGCTTCCCAGCTGCCTTGAGGTGAGCAGATACAGTCCACCATGTCCTTTATCCATTATATTCCGCCTCATCTGAAGGCCCAACCAATGGAGCCAGCCAACCATGCACAAGACCTCTGAAACCATGAGCCATAAGAAAGCCTTCCTGCTTCACATTGTCCCTCTTAGTCATTCGGCCCAATGATGAGGAGACTGATTCATAGATGGTGGCTGTAACAAAAACTTAAAACACTAGCTTGAGTGATGGGGAAAAGCTAGAAGCACCTTCAGATGAAACAGTGGACGTTGAAAAGACCTCGGCAGACCCACATAGGAAGGGAGCCCAACATGAAGAAAATGGAGTTACATCCTGGCACAGAAATTAGCAAAGCTCCTGCCTTCATTGATATGAAAAAATGTAAAGGAAACCTACTAAAGTCACAGATCCGACAAGGGTGATTCGAAGTAGAAAATGGGAAATGCCACATGAACTTTCCTGGGTGCTTATGATAAAAGATAAGAGGAGGGAGATTCAGGTAAGAAGAAACTACTCTGGCTTTATTTTTGTTTGGTTGACTGGTTTTGTTTTGAATTTGTTAGATAGAATTGAGGTCGGACTTGCTGGTTAGAAATGATAACTGTTTCTCACTGTGGTATCTGTAAGTATCTCCAGGCAAAAACATCCAAATCCAGAGGATTAAAATCTGGACTTTATGTCAAAATGAACTTCAGCATGGGGATGTGAGCTTCTTGGTTAAAACTTCAGCCACACTGCAAGGTCACTGAAAAATCTTGCTGGAGCTGAGCTGAAAACCTCCTCCCTGTAGACCAGCTGACAGAAAGCTGAAAAAAGCTATGCTTCATACAGCCCTATGGGAGAGAGAAGTCATCAGTGGAGATAAACAACAGTGGGCACTGCAAGCCTTAAGTTTGGCCGGCCAGACCGAATGAGCCAACAAGCACAATAGTTGTGTGTCTGTTATGGAGGAAACCAACCGCTCTATAATTGGACTGGAAGCCAGCTCCATGGGAGGGAATACATGCCTGATACTGAAAACCTACGATGGGAGGTTATGAGCCCTAGGGGTGTAACGCCTGCTGGTATCTAGCTAAATGCATATATTATTCTCACCAAACTGCCCTGTAAGCACTTTACTTAATGTTCATATTCATATTTTAATGCTACTCTCACTTTTGGGTTAAAGAAGCTTCTCTTTTCAGGTGGCAGTGGCCTCAGGGATGACTCAAAAGGAACCATAGTGTTGAGAAGTGACAGAGGAGTGTTCAGCACTGAAACATTACTATCCCACCTTCCAAGGCTCAGGGTCCTTTGCAGAAGAGGGAACAGAAAGAATGTAAGAGCCAAAAGAAGGGAAGGACTGCTTACAATACAGTCTTGCAGACACCAAATTGCCTGGATATTCATGACTTCACAGTGCCTGCCTGGTACTATTTACACAGGACCCTCATAATAGGAGGAAAAGATGATGACACCAAAATTAAAGAGAGACTAGTTGAGAGGGGAATGGGACATGATGGAGAGTAGATTTATGAAGGGGAAAGAGATAGAGGGAAGGGAATTGTCATGGTTTACTGACTATAATTGTGGAAATTGTCTATTAAAAATAGTTTTAAAATAAATGTATAAGCCGGGCGTAGTGGCGCACGCCTTTAATCCCAGCACTCGGGAGGCAGAGGTAGGAGGATCACCATGAGTTCGAGGCCACCCTGAGACTACATAGTGAATTCCAGGAGAGCCTGAGCTGGAGTGAAACCCTACCTCAGAAAACCAAAAAAAAAGAATAAATAAAAAAGACCTCAGCCATAGTTGAAGAAATGAGGTTTCTAAGTATCTTTCAGATATTGAAGTTGGCTGTGGTGGCACATGCCTGTAATCCCAGCAGCTGGGAAACAGGAAGGTTGAGAGTTGGGTGCTGTAGTAGTTTGAATGTATGTCCCCTATAGACTCAGGTGTTTTGTTAAAGCTTCTAACTTGGGTCTTCAGCCACCTGGCTGGAGGAGGTGTCATTAAGGGTGGATCCTGGGGTCTAGCCCAAAGGTGTGCTTGGGGGTGGGCCTGAATTCTAGCCCAAAGGTGTAGAGAGCAGTGTATCTCTAGAGAGGTCCCTACTGCTTGGTGACAGTTTTGCTCACTGCTTTTTTTTTTTTTAATTTTTTTGTTCATTTTTATTTATTTATTTGAGAGTGACAGAGAGAGAAAGAGTCAGAGAGAGAGAGAGAGAGAGAGAGAGAGAGAGAGAATGGGCGCACCAGGGTCTCCAGCCACTGCAAACGAACTCCAGACGCGTGCGCCCCTTGTGCATCTGGCTAATGTGGGTCCTGGAGAATCGAGCCTCCAACCAGAGTCCTTAGGCTTCACAGGCAAGGGCTTAACTGCTAAGCCATCTCTCCAGCCCTGCTCACTGCTTTTTGATGTTGCTGGCCAGTGGTGGTTTCTCTCTCTCTGCTTGCATTTATGACTAGGAGCCAGCTTCTCCTGCCATCAGTGGTCTTCCCTGTATCTGTAAGTTTGAATTAAATCCCTTCCTACCCTAAATGGTGCCTGGTTTGGATATTCATCCCAGCAACGTGGAGCTGTTTGCTAAAGATGCCATCTTGGGCTACATTTTGGGATTCTAGGCAGGTGCTCTACCACTGAGCCACACCCCCAGCTCTTCACTGGAGGATTCTAGGCAGGTGCTCTACCAGTGAGCCATGCCCCCAGCCCCTCACTGGGGGATTCTGGGCAGGAGCTCTACCACTGAGCCACGACCCCAACCCCTCACTGGGGGATTCTGGGCAGGAGCTCTACCACTGAGCCACACCCCAGCCCCTCACTGGGGGATTCTAGGCAGGAGCTCTACCACTCAGCCATGCCCCCAGCCCCTCACTGGGGGATTCTGGGCAGGAGCTCTACCACTGAGCCACGCCCCCAACCCCTCACTGGGGGATTCTGGGCAGGTGCTCTACCACTGAGCCACACCCCCAGCCCCTCACTGGGGGATTCTGGGCAGGAGCTCTACCACTGAGCCACGCCCCCAGCCCCTCACTGGGGGATTCTGGGCAGGAGCTCTACCACTGAGCCACGCCCCCAACCCCTCACTGGGGGATTCTGGGCAGGAGCTCTACCACTGAGCCACACCCCAGCCCCTCACTGGGGGATTCTAGGCAGGTGCTCTACCACTGAGCCACACCCCCAGCCCCTCACTGGGGGGATTCTAGGCAGGAGTTCTACCACTGAGCCACACCCCCAACCCCTCACTGGGGGGATTCTAGGCAGGAGTTCTATCACTGAGCCACACCCCCAGCCCCTCACTGGGGGATTCTAGGCAGGAGCTCTACCACTGAGCCATGCCCACAGCCCCTCACTGGGGATTCTATATAAATATTCTGCTGCTAAACTATAGTGAGCCATTTCTTAGGTGTAAGAGAGAATGATCCATAGAGTAAAACCAAATGATAAAGCCAAAGAAATCATTCCCTGGAACAAGATGCATCCCTGATCAAGGAACTGATGACCACATCTATTAGTTAGTTTCAGAATGCTATGAGCAGTGACTGAGGAAATATCTTTTGCTTTCTGCCCTATTGAATGGGGAATCCTGCTGCTGTAGGTTGTGTTTGGGGATAAATAAGGGAGAAATAATTTGTGTCTTTAAATAACAGCTCTTCATACTGAAAATTCATCTAGGGTGGTTCACCCATCCTCCACCTCAACCAGATTATGATGAAGAGATATAAGATATTGGTCCTGATATTGATGCTCCCATGGGATATTCTGAGGCTTGGAGATGTTTCTGGATATTTTTTGTGTTGCCAGAATGGGAGCTGAAGGCAAGTTTGTTGTTACTGTTTTGTTATTTGTTATTGTTTTGCTGTTATTTTAGAACAGTATCTTATGTAGCCCAGGCTTGCCTCAAATTCACTATGTAGCTGAGGATGACTTTGAACTTCTAATCCTCCTGCCTCTACCTCCCAAATGTGAGAAGTGCAGGTGTGCCCCACCACACCCTGCCAAGATAGTTTTATGGAAAGGCTTCATTAAGGGGAGGAGGGAAGAAAGAATGGAGTGGGAGGGGGAGAGAGAAAGAGAGAGAGAGAGGCATCAGCACTATCCTCAGCTATTTTAGCTCCTTCTGGACGACAATTATGTCCTGAGGCCTCAGGGATTGTAGAGACAAGCCACCTGTAGCAGTTACTTCCTCACTGCCGGCACAAGACACCCAACCGGAAGCAGCTTATTTAAGGAAAAGGTTTATTTCTGGCTTACAATTTCAAGGGGAAGTTTTATCATGGCAGGGAAAACATAGCAGGAAAAGACAGGTGGGCATTACATCTCCACAACAGCAGGGAGGAAGAGGAGAGAATGAGCAAGCTAGTACTGGCACCCGGGGCTGGGCTTTAACACCCTAAGGCCCTCCCCCAGTGACACCTCCTCTAGCCAGGCTCCTCCCTCCTCCCAAACCAGTTGGCTATTAAGTATGAGGCTTAATCACAAGCACATGAGACTACCGAGGACATTCCACATCACCCCATCACTGTGCCCTGATGTAATGTAATTTTTAGCTCAATAGAACTAGCTAATGTAGCAAAAAAAAAAAAAAAAAAAGTTGTAATTAAGCTACTTCGTTTTGGGGCGACTTTTTTGTGCAACAGATAACCTGAACAATTTAGATGCCAAATATGTGTGTGTGTGTGTGTGTGTGTGTGTGTGTGTATGTGTATATATATATATTTATTTATATTTATATAGGAAAAAGCTAATAGCAAAATAATGTATGATACTGGTTTGAGGAGGTGGTTGTTTTGTTTTGTTTTGTTGTGATGCTGGGAATTGAACCTAGAGCTTAATGTATGCTAGGCAAGTGCCCTACCACTGAGCTGTTCCCAGCCTGATGCTGTATGCATCACCCACTTGTGCATAATATATTTGCCCAGGATGTAACTGGAATGCTATCTGTGAGGAAAGTAGCTTCCTAGATCAGTACTGGTGGACTTCAGCCTTTTAGACATAGATTGTATGAATGGTCTAACACAAACATTTCTGATATTGGCTTTATTATTATGAGAACATATTGCATTAATTTCATTTCAAAGCAACAAACATGCAGGGGGTGGGGAGAATAGAAGAGACGCTGCCTAAAAGACAATTAAGAAAGCACCTCTGTTACAGGGTGATTGGTGAAAAGAGATTATAGTGATGCATATGCTGATCAATCTTTTAGTTTCTAGAATAATGAAAAATTCACATGCCAGGTATTCCAGAACATGTAATCCCAGCACTTGGAAGGATGAGGTAGGAGGATTGCCATGAGAAAAAAAAAAAAAGGAAAGAAGTAAGAAAGAAAGAGGGAGAAAACTTTATACAATAAAGACACAGCACTGAGAAAGGAAACTAATATAATCACAGAAGAAAAATGAAGCAATAAACTTAGAGGGGGAATTTCAGCCTTATCTGGGGCTCATATATTCAATTAGGAAGCTATCATGTACAAAAGTAAGAGGAAAGCATTTTCTTAATGAAATGGGCCTGAAAATAAATGGTGTTTTCCCTTGCTCTGAAGAAAGGAAATATCCTAAAACATATGTTAGCCAACCAAAAAAGGAGAATCAAAGCTAAGAACTCAAGAGCGGGGCATGGAACAAGGAGGGAAGGAAAGGAGCTGGTGTGAATGCCACATCCTCTGTTGCTTTTCTTTGGCACGTTAATTTCCCATGAGCAATGGAGGAAAAGGCCAAAAAAAAGTAATATACCAGAGATTGTAGAGTAACACAGGCATGGGGGAAAGATTCAGATTTCACTGCTACCAAGACTGCCAGGACTAGAGAGACTGAAAAAAAAAAAAAAAAGTCCCAAGGAAAGGAGGCCTCAGAGAAGTAAAAGCATTGTTCGGTTCCATTTCCCCCAAGGCATTTGCCTATGGTATAGCTGCATATGGCAAAATGAAAGAAAAAAAGTAACTAAACATTAAAAAGTGAAAGACGGGGCTGAGAAAATGGCTCAGTGGTTAAACGCTAGAGGCATTTGCTTGCAAAGCCAGCCTGCCCAGGGTTCAATTCCCAAGCTACCCACATAAAGATAGGCATGTATTTGGCCAGTATAAAACACACACACACACACACACACACACACACCCTCATATTTTAAAATGCGAAGGAAAATACTCAGGAGTCACACAATGCTAGCATGTTAACAAACAAAATGTAAACAGATATATGAATTAACTGTGTCAGAACCTGCCAAGGAAGAGAGATACTGGAAGAAAAATATCCCAGGGCTCAGTGGGAACATTTTTGTTAATTATTTATGTATTTATTTGCAAGGAGAGAGAGAGAAAGAGAGCACGACAGGGCCTCTTGCTACTGCAAATGGACTCTAGATGCATGTGCCCCTTTGGGCATCTGTGGAGTCAAACCCAGGTGGCCAGGTTTTGTAAGCAAGAGCCTTTAACCACTGAGCCATCTCTCCAGCCTCAGTGAGGACTCTTGAAAGAATGAAGAACGTAAGCACGAATGGGCTGCAGGTGCAGCTCCTAGGACAGAACTTGCCTTAAATGTAAGCAAGTGGGCTAATCTTCTGTACCATAACAAGGGAGGGAGGAGAGGAGAAGTGAGAGAAGGGAAGAGGAGAAGAAAACAGCACACACACTCACATACTCACTAAAGGCAAAACAAAAGCCTTTGGGGGGGGGGAAGGGAAAAAAATCAAACACAGGAGCTGAAGAGATGGCTTAGCAGCTAGGGTGGTTGCCTGGTAAGCCTAAGGACCCATGTTCCACTCTCCAGAACCCATGTAAGGCCAGACGCAGAAAGATGAGGCAAGAGCAAGGTCGTACATACCCACTAACACATGCCCACTAGGTGGCGCAAGCGTCTGGAGTTCAATTGCAGTGGCTGAGGTCCTGGCACGCCAATGCTGTCTCTCTCTCTCTCTCTCTCTCTCTCTCTCTCTCTCTCTCTCTCTCTCTCTCTCTCTAACAAATAAAAATTAAAAGTAATTCAACAAATCAAACCCAGGGCTGGAGAGATGGCTTAGTGGTTAGGCGCTTGCCTGTGAAGCCTGAGGACCCCGGTTCGAGACTCAATTCCCCAGGACCCACGTTAGCCAGATGCACAAGGGGGCGCATGCATCTGGAGTTCGTTTACAGAGGCTGGAAGCTCTGGCGCACCCAATCTGTCTCTCTCTCTCTCTCTCTCTCTCTCTCTCTCCCTCCCTCCTTCTCTCTGTCACTCTCAAATAAATAAATAAACAAACAAAAAATTAAAAAAAAAATCAAACCCAACCGCAGATTTCCCTTAATAACTAATGAGCAAAAGGTCATCTACACCCCTCAGCTGCCTCCCACATGAAAATTGTTATCTGTTTAAAGGTGAGACAGCACTGGACAGAGGCACTACATTTTCTCAGATACTACCTCTAGATTAGTAGAAGACTATCAACTGTTAACAAAAAAAAAAATCCAAATAAATATGTGAAGTGATTATTTTCAGTCACTGGACAACTTGCCATACAAGTAAGTATGAGGACCTGAGTTCAGATCCCCAGCGCTCACATAAAATGTCAGGTATGGTTACTATAATTTTTCACTTATTTTTTTTTTGTTATTGTTTTTGGGGGGTGTTGATGTTGCTATTGTTTTTGGCAATACTATGACCATGACCTCATGCAGGCTGAGCCATGCCCCAGCCCCTCACTGAGGGATGCTAAGCAGGCACTCACTTACTGAGCCACACTCCCAGTCCTTTACTGATGGATTCTGGGCAAGTGCTCTGCCACCGAGCCACCACCACCCCCAGCCCTCTCTCAAGGGTTCTAGGCAGGTATCCTCACTGGGGCATTCTAGGCAACCACTGTGCTACTGAATTACTTCCCCGGTCCTTTCTTTTATTATTTTTTTTATTTTATTTTGAGACAAGGTTTCACTAAGTTGCCCAGGCTGACCTTGACCTCACTCTGTAGCCAAGTGAGACCTTGAAATTTGTGATCCTCCTGACTCAGCCCCCCAAAATAGCTTGGATGACAGACATGAGCAAACAGGCCCAGTTAAATGCTACTCTTTATAGAACTAATTGCATTGAAAGTTTCCATACACATTTATTTGATAAATGCTGTTTTTCCCACCACAGTGCCAGTTCCATGGGGACAAGGACCATATCTATTTATGTTCAACATTACATCCCTAGGGACCAGCTCAGTCAGCACTTTATGGATTTCAATTGAATAATGAATTAACACATTCTGCATTTTCTCAGTCATCAAAAATATGAAAGTAGAATTCATATGTTCATACTAACTCCAAAAACATTTTATTAAGGGGGAAGTGGGATATGGTGATGTGTGGGGAGGAGGTTCCATTCTTTTGCTTTTGTTTTGGCAGAAAATAAACACAAGGAATAATACAGATATAAATTCACTATTTTTCAGCCCCAAAGTAATTGTTAATATAGGCAAGAATTATCCATGGATATTAACGTCATTAACTCAGAAGTGGCTTACCAAACACCTATTTATTTAGAGTTCTACAGTAAAGGAGAGCGTTTGCATTTTTAAACAGTTGGTACAATAAAAATAAAGAATAAGTGACAGAGATTTGTGCAGCCTGCAAAACCTAAAATATACAGGTACCATCTGGCCCTTTACAGAAAAAAAAGTGTGCCTGCCTTTGCACGAGGTAAAAGAGAATTGGAGAACAGGTGTGATAGCTTTCCATTGCTATAATAAACACCTGAGATAAATCAACTTTAAGAAGAAAAAAAAAGGTTTCTTTTGGCTCACAGTTTTAGAGGTGTCAGTCCATGACCAATTGGTTCTGTTGCTTTAGGTCTGTGCTAAGCTAGCACATCATGGTGGCATCTTACCTCATGGCTAGGTGTGGAAAAGGTAGAAGAAGGGACTAGAGATGTAGTTCAATTGATAGCATGCTTACCTAGTGCATGCATGAAGCCCTGGATTCCATCCCTGGTACCACATAAACCAGCCATGATGGTGCATGCCTGTCATCCCAGCACTCAAGAGGTAGAGGTAGGAGGATCAGTAATTCAAGGTCAACTTTATTGCTACATAGCAAGTTCAAGGCCATCCTGGGCTATATGAGACCCTATGTCAAAAAAAAAAAGGCTAGACATAGTGATGCATGCCTTTAATCCTAGCACTCAAGAGGCTGAGATAGAAGGAACACTGTGAGTTTTAGGCTACCCTGAGAGTACAGAGTGAATTCCAGGTTATCCTGGGCTAGAGTGAGACCCTATCTTAAAAAAAAAAAAAAAACAAAGAGGAGAGACCAGGATCCCATAATTCCCTCCAGAGCATGTCCCTAGTGACCTGAAACCTCCCACTAGGTCCTACATCATAAATGCTTCGACTGCCTCTCAATAGTTCCAAGATGGGGACCATGCCTTCAACACATGGGCTTATGGATGACATTTGAGGGCCACAATATAGCACTTGGATATAGAGCATTTGGCAGGCATAACTGTAGCCAATGGTCAAATATAACTAGTGGTAGGACATGGTGGCTTCATATATCCCCTGAGATGATGTACTGACAAGATAATGAGATCACATAGGTAGTATTCCTGCCAAAGGTGCATACACTGAAGACCAGGTGTGGTGCTGCACTTCTCCAACCCCAATACTCAGGAGGTAGGGGCAGAAGGATCTGGAGTTTGAGTCCAGTCTAGGTTACATAGTGAGTTTGAGGCCAGCCTGAGCTATATGAGACCCTGTCTCAAAAAAAAAAAAAAAAAAAAAAAAAAAAAAAAAAAAAAAAAAAAAACAGGGCTAGAGAGATGACTCAGCAGTTAAGTTAAGGCACTTCCCTGCAAAGTTTAATGACCCTGGTTTGATTCCCCAGTACCCACATAAAGCCAAAATGCACAAGGTGATACATGTGTCTGGAGCTTGTCTGGAGTGGCCAGAGACCCTGGTGCACCCATTCTCTTTCTCTCTCTCTCTCTCTCTCTCTCTCTCTCTCAAAATAAGTAAAATACATAAATAAAATAAATATAAATATAAAAACGTGAAGGATATAAAATCAGCCACGGTGGTAGACACCTGGAATCCTAGCACTTGGGAAGTGGAGGCAGGAGGATAAGGAACTCAAGGTCACCCTTGGCTACATGGCACTCTTGAAGTCAGCCTGGGCTACATGAGGCCCTGTCTCAAAAGAGGAAGGAAGGGAGAGGAGGAGGGAAGGAAAGAAGGAAGGAAAAAGTGATAGATATGAACATAGTTTTGTTATATTGTTATATTCTTGTAGGTTTTGCTAGTTTGAAATTTTTAAGATAAGAATGAGAGAAAGTATGAAAGCATCATAAGGACCTAGATTACACGAAGAAAGTTTGGGATTTCACAACAAACACACTGGTAAAATTTTCTGTCCATCCCTTCTGAGGGGTGAGATGGGTTGAAGCTGGATAAAGAAATAAATAGGACATTTCTTATTCTGTTTACTTCTTCCTGATTGGCTTTGTTACAGGGAGAATGTATTCCTTTTAATCTTTTGTGCTGAATAAAGCTTATCTTTTGTAATTAAGAAAATCTCCAGTTTGTTCACATACAAATCAGGATTAAGCAGAAAGTCTCTTCAAGTAATACTGATCCCTCTCAAGCCAACCTCAACCCTAGAGCTCCCAGACTACCCCAAACACAACAACAAAGGCTTGCTCACCAAGAAACAATCCAGAACTCTGGTCCACGGGGCTGGGTGCTAAGAATTTTCATTATCAATTTCCACAAATTCATGAAAACATGAAATAGATGTTAAATAAAAATGATTCTGGGCTGGAGAGATCGCTTAGCAGTTAAGGCACTTGTCTGCAAAGCCTAAGGACCCATGTTCAACTCCCCAGATCCCATGTAAGCCAGATGCATAAGGTGATGCGTGTGCAAGGTCTCACATGACACAAGGTGGCACATGTGTCTGGAGTTCAATTGCAGTGACTGGAGGCCCTGGTATGCCAATTCTCTCTCTCTCTCCATATATATATATATATATATATATATATATATATATATATATATACATACATTTATATATATTTATATATAATTAAAATTTCATCTAAAATCCCTAAGGTTAATATGTACATAGAAATGTTATTAAAATGTTTACCATGGAACCAGGCATGGTGGCACATTTCTCTAATTCCAACCCTCAAGAAGCTGAGGCAAGAAGATATCCATGAGTTTGAGACCAGGCTGAACCACATGAGATTCCCGTCTCAAAAAAAAAAAAAAAAAAAAAAAAGTAAGGGCTGGTGAGATGACTTAGCAAAGGGCAAACATGGGGGCCTGAGAGTGCCCAAGTTCAAATCTCCAGATCCCATGTGGAGACTGGAGAATCTTTAGAGCCCTGAAAGCTCCAGAAACAGTAAAAAAGAGACTCCCGCTCCAAAACAAGACCAGGCAGAAGAGCACATAGTGGGACACCAGGTGTTCCGTTCCAACCACTGTGGGCAAGTGACTCCCACCTCAGGCAAGAGTACGGGGTGCTGCAAGGGCACATACATGTGCTTACACCACATTAGGTGCACACACACACACACACGCACGCACACACAAATAAATAAATAATTTTACTTGGGTGGTTATTATATACTGGCCCAAAGATACCACACTTATATTTATATAATTTAACTTACCAACATTTACGAGGGTACCATATATTGAACTCAGGAAAAGTCAACTAAGAAAAGTGGGAGAAGAGAAACAGAGTTGGATAGGACCAAGCATGAGGGGGGCATGTCTATAATGTAAGCACACAGAAGCCTAAGGCAGGAGGATCTCCATATAGTGAAACCATGTCTCAAAAAAAAAAAAAAGAAAAAAAACACAAAAGGAACTGGACAAAAATAATGTTCTCTTATCTTTCAGAGGAACAGTTTAATAGAAACCATTTTGTTTCAAGTTTTAAACAGGAAAATGTGAGTTTAAGCATGTAAAATTATAATTTAACTTTAGAACCAAATGTATACATATGCTATATTACCAGTCATGAAAGAGAGAAAAGAAAAGATTTGAAGACCATATGACACATTATTTTAAAAGACAACTATATGCAAAACTCACTCTTTAAAAGAAAACCCTACCAGGCTGGATTTTATATTTAATAGATGCAAAATATTCAAAGTGAAAATTGATAGCTGGCATTCATTAGTAGGAATATGCATTAGTGAGAATAAGTATAAGTAAGATGTTCATAAGATGTTTTTGAACTAGATATTGGCATATACCTGTAATCTCACCACTTGGAAGGCTAAGGCAGGAGATTCATGAGTTTAAGGACAAACTGAGCTACAGAGCAAGACCCTACCTCAAAAAACCATTAGTTATTTAATTACCCAGCTAGTTAGTTAGTTAAAAATAGAGAACTGGGCTAGAGAGATTGCTTAGTGGTTAAAGCTCTTGCCTGCAAAGTCTAAGGATCCGTGTTTAACTCCCCAGATCCCACATTAGCCAGACACACAAAGGTGACACAAGCACTAGGTTGCACATGCCCACCAGGTGGCACAACCATCTGGAGTTCGATTTCAGTGGCTGAGGCCCTGGCACGCCAATTCTCTCTCTCTCTCTCTCTCTCTCTCTCTCTCTCTCTCTCTGTCTGTCTGTCTCTCTCTCGCTAAAAAGATTTTTAAAAAATAGAAAACTACTCGCAATACAGGGTACAAGTAAACACATGTACTTTTATCTATACATCTGTTTTCTAGGAATGTGCCTTACATGTGTGTCTGGACAAGTACACTAAGTACATTTATGGAAATACTGTGATGATTTATGAAAAAAACTCCTGTATTAATTATTTTTCTTGTTGCCGTGACAAAGCACCTGACAAAAACAACTTAAGGAAGAAAGGCCTTACTTCGGGTTACACTTTAAGGGTGTGTTCCGTCACGAAGGTGAAGGCATGGTGGCGGGAGTGTGAGGCAGCTGGTCACTTCGCACTCACAACCAGGAAGCAGAGATGAATGCTGGTGCTCAGCTCACTTTCTCCTTTTTAAAAAATATTTTATTATTTATTGATGAGACAGAGAGAGGCAGGTAGAGAGAGAGAGAGAAAATGGGTACACCAGGGCCTTCCGCTACTGCAAATGAACTACAGAAACATGGTGCCACTTTGTGTATCTGGCTTTATGTGGGTACTGGAGAATCAAACCTGGGTCCTTAGGCTTTGCAGGAAAGCACCTTAACCACTGAGCCATCTCTCTAACCCTCACTTTCTCCTTTTTCTTTGCTCTAAGACTTCAGCCTATGGGTTATGCTACCAACAATTAAGGTGAGCCTTCCTTCCTCAATTAACCTAATCTGGAAACTCTCTTACATACATGCCCAGAAGTGTGTCTCCGATGTGATTCTCAATTGTGTTGACAGTATTAACCATTGCAACCTATATTTCCTACTAAAGTTTTGTTTGTTTTTTCAGAGAAGTGGTATATTTGATAAAAACAGTTTAAAATAATAAGGGCAAGGTATAAAACAATGATGGTTTATATGTAGTAAAATATAGACATTCAAAACAAATTAACAAACAAGAGGATGTTATAAGCAGTGTTAAATGTACAGATGGTCTCCAATTTATTATCTTTTATCTTACAGCTTTTTATTATTGTCTTTTATCTCACAGCTTTTCAGATTTATGATGGTTTAAAAGTGTTCTTATGTCAATGCTGTTTTTTTTCCCACTTTCAATGCACTACTTAATAAATGTCATGAGATAGTCAACACTTTATTGTAAAATAGGATTTGTGTCAGTGGATTTTGTTCAACAGTAGTTTAATGAAAGTGTTCTGGCACATTTAAGGCTAAGATAGAATATTCAGTAAATTAGGGGAATTAAGTACATTTTCCACTTATGATATTTTCAACATATAATGGATTTATTAGGATGTAAGCCCATCATAAATTGAAGAGCATGTGTGGTCTCATTTGCATGAAAGCTGTCAAATTTATATGCTTTTATCCACGTGTACTGAAAACAATTCTAGGGCTGGGGATGTAGCTCCATTGGTAGAGTGTTTGTCTAGCATGCACAAAACCTTGAGTTCCATCCCCAGTACTGCATAAAATTGGCATGGTGACACATGCCAGTAATCTCAACTCTAGAGAGGTGGAGGTAGGAGAACCAGAGGTTCAAAATCACCCTTGGGTAAATAGCAAGTTCAAGGCCAGACTGGGATAAATGAAACCCTGTTTCCAAAAAAAAAGAAAAAAATAAAAGGAAGGGAAGGGAAGGGGAAAGGAAAAAGGAAAAGAGAAAGGGAAAGAGGAAAGGAAAGAAGAGGAGAGAAAAGAAAAGAAAACTTTAGAAGAATATTGACTCCATTTTAGCAGTGGCAACCCTTGGATTGAAGAATTGTGGGTAATATTTTTATGTGAACAGTTTCTGTTGTATTAAATTTTTATGTAATAAGGAATTTATCTGGTCTCTGCCCCAGGTTGCCAGCATAGAAGTTGTAAGATTATTAGTGTTTCCCAAGTGATAAAGTATCTTTGTTACTCACACAAATGAGAGACTCAGGCTGAGCTCCTAGTCAGCTTCAGTGTGGTAAAGAATGGGGAGAGGTCACCAAAACCCAGCCCTGTGAAGACAGGGTTTGTGGCCTCAGAGAAGAGGAAGAGGGGCTGGGAATTCTATTGGTCCTTATGGCCAGTGGCTTAATCAGCATATGATGGTTCATCTTCACTGTCAAGCTGGCTGTACTTAGAATCACCAAGGAGGCCCACCTCTGGTTCTGACTTCAAAAGAGTTTCCAAAGAGGATTCACTGAGGAAGGAAAGTCTATCATAAGTTTGGGTGACACCATACCATACGCTGGGGTCCTGGACTCAATAAAAAGAAAAAAAAATAGACAAAGTCCACATTTTTTGCCCCTCTGTG
The DNA here is from genome assembly GCA_036346955.1 of Dipus sagitta. Classification (NCBI taxonomy): domain Eukaryota; kingdom Metazoa; phylum Chordata; class Mammalia; order Rodentia; family Dipodidae; genus Dipus; species Dipus sagitta. The sequence continues at coordinate 5,556,000 of CM070771.1, forward strand.
TCCTGGTCTTATAGGATGTTAGGAGTCTTCTCCACACATTCCTGCTGCCACAAACATTGCCCTGCTTCCCCACGGTGGTAGACTCTAACATCTCAAAAGGTGAGCCAAAACAAACCCTTCCTCCCTTAAGTTGCTTGTGGAGGTGTTTTGTCACAGCAGAGAGAAAAGTAACTAATACACAGTGTAACGAACTTACCAGTGCTCAGTGGAGTTTTTCTGGATGGAGAGTAATGATGCACCCTGGCATGGTAAGATGCCAGGATCCTGTGGGGCATGGAACCTTTTCAGGTCCCTCTATATTCATTCTCAGATTTCTCTTAATTTGGTCCTTCCTAAATTGTTCCCATATGAGCATATGCACAGTGCACTCCTGAATTCTGTGGCTCATTCTAGCAAATTATTGAACTTGAAGGAAGCAGGGAAAAACCCAAAATGTGCAGCCAATCAATGAGCAGCGTGAGCAGCCTGGAAACCTGATGAACAAAATTGTCTTGTGGAGGACCCATCCTTGAGTGTGTGGGAACCATCTTGTGAAGGACCATTCCTTGAGTGTGTGGGAACCATCTTGTGGAGGACCCATCCTTGAGTGTGTGGGAACCATCTTGTGGAGGACCATTCCTTGAGTGTGTGGGAACCGTCTTGTGGAGGACCATTCCTTGAGTGTGTGGGAACCATCTTGTGGAGGACCCATCCTTGAGTGTGTGGGAACCGTCTTGTGGAGGACCATTCCTTGAGTGTGTGGGAACCATCTTGTGGAGGACCATTCCTTGAGTGTGTGGGAACCGTCTTGTGGAGGACCCATCCTTGAGTGTGTGGGAACCGTCTTGTGGAGGACCCATCCTTGAGTGTGTGGGAACCATCTTGTGGAGGACCCATCCTTGAGTGTGTGGGAACCATCTCGTGGAGGACCCATCCTTGGGTGTGTGGGAACCATCTTGTGGAGGACCCATCCTTGAGGGTGTGGGAACCATCTTGTGGAGGATCCATCCTTGAGTGTGTGGGAACCATCTTGTGGAGGACCCAGCCTTCAGTGTGTGGGAACTGTGCTAGCTAGATTGAATTATTGGACACTCACTGAGGCTGAAAGAGAATACAAGTAGATATCTCCTTAGTAGCAGGTGATGGTTTGAATCAGATGTCCCCCATAAACGCAAGTGTTCTGAATGCTTGGTTCCCAGCTAGAGGCAATTTGAGAGGTGGAGTCTTTCTGGAGAAGGCATGGTCCTGGGAGTGGTCTTTGGCATGTTATATCTACCTCCCCCTTGCCAGAATCCAGCTCACTCTCTCACTGTTGTCCACCTGTTAGGGCAGAGGTGATGTCCAGCCTCAGCTCATGCCATGCTTTCCCCTGCCACCATGGAGATTCCTCTAGATACTATAAACAAAAATAAAAACTTTCAGGCTGGGAAAATGGCTTAGCAGTTAAGGCGTTTGTCTGTGAAGCCTAAGGACCCAAGTTTGATTCCCCAGGACCCACGTAAGCCATATGCACAAGGTGGCACATGCTTCTGGAGTTCGGTTACAATGGCTAGAGGCCCTAGCATGCCCATTCTCTTTCTATCTACCTCTCTCTCTCTCTCAAATAAATAAATAAAAATATTTTTTTAAAAATAAAAACTTTCCTCCTATCAGCTGCCTTTGATCAGGTGTTTGTCCCAGCAATAAGAAGTTAACTGGAACATGGCACACAAAAGTTTTTGGTGAAAGAATAAATAGGTAAAGGTAGGCTAATGCATAAAACAAGATGTTGAAGATTTATAATTTAAATATCAGATGAAATATGATTCCAGATAAAAGTTATTAAACAATGGGGCTAGAGAGATGGCTTAGTGGTTAAGGTACTTGCCTGCAAAGCCAAAGGATGTAGGTTTGACTCCCCAGGACCCACATAAGCCAAATGCACAAGGGGGCACATGCATTTGCAGAGGCTGAAGTCCCTGGAGAGCCCATTCTCTCCCTCTCTCTCTCTCTCTCCCTCTCTCTCTCCCTGCCTATTTCTCTATCTCTCTCTCTCAAACAAAGAAATAAGACTTCCGGCCAAGATGGCGACCGCCTAGCTGCGCTGCAAATCCCGGGGAAAAAAAGACCAAATGGCTGATCCTTCACCAGGCCCTTACAGGGAACACCTGAACCACAAGACACTGGAGAGGGTAAGATCAAGACTAATCTTAATCTTCTACATCTTCCCTCCCTCACTTCCCCTCTCCCTCTCTCTCTCTCTATTATCTCTAACTCTTGTATATTAGTTATCTTTTTCCTCATTTTCTTAGTGGGCACTGCCCTGTAACTCCCAGAACCAGCATGGGGCTATCATCCACAATGAGCTTTTGATCAGAGAGACCTACAAGGTTTCCTAAAAGACAGACAGATTTCTGTCAGAGTACTTGATGACCCACCAAAGGCTAGTGGTAAGACCCTAGTGCTGAAGACACCTTATGTAATTGACATGCAAATTAGAATGGCATGGCTGGAAGTTGGAAGAGAGTCAATCCCCAGACAGTCAGCGCGTCTAGTGCCAGAGGGTGCTACATGGGCGACTGGGGGAAATTGACCAATATCTATCGAAGCAACGCATGGTCTAACCTACTTAGCAGCAAATAACTTGTTGTGATGCCCACACAAGTGCAGTGGTCGCACACAGCCATGGTGGGGAACCAACTGCTCTCAATTTGGCTAACTGATCCCCTCACTGGTATGGGACCCATAGCTGGAGCTGGGAAACAAGTCAGAACCATATCCAAACATAAGCCCACTCTCCAATATCAAGCTACCATCAATTGTGGGCTACAAGAGGGCCTACACCTATTAAATTCTCTAAAAAAAAAAAAAAAAAAAAAAAGTAAGGGTTATCTCATTTGTCCTGGTGCTAACTTACTCTCCGTTGGAGAATCTGCTTCTCTTTTTCAGATAGATGTAGATCCTAAGGAGAGAGCCACCCCATCATGCCTCAAAAGGGCCCCGGCTGAAACTAAGAAAAATTGGAGAAACAAGCAAGGGGGCTGTTTTCCTGATGAACTGGATACCAGCACAAGGGGGAAGGAGATCAACACAGAGAAAAATCAACTCCTACCAAATCAGAGAGCCAGAGCCTCAGAGGCCCCTAACACCTCATCACTGAAGCAGACCAAAAATGAACCCAACATGGCTCAGGGAAATTTTGCGGAAGAGGGGGCGGAAAGAATGTCAGAGCCACATGTTGGGTCATGATATGCAGAGACATTTAGCTTACCCATAACTGTGGGCTAACTCCACAATGCATGACCCGTATACCTCAACAAGGAGGGGCCAAGGGGAGGGGGCAGGTCACGGATGAGCCTAATAATGGTACCAAACTGACTGTATTTGTGGAATACAAAACTAACTAATAAAGAAAAAAAAAGAAATAAAAATAAAATATTTAAACAAGACTAAGAGTCACTTGTTTGCAGCAAAAACAAAAGTACAGTCCACCAAGAAAGTATCTATAATGTACCATCATGCAACAAATAACCTAATAACAAATCAATAGAAAAACTATTAGGGACAATATGGGAATTCAACTAAATGTCAAGTTGCAAAAAATGTATGCATACCAAAATCAATACCTTTCTTGCATATGATAATAACAAGGTATGAAACAGAATGAAAGTCAAAGTATCTTTTTTCATTCTCTATAGCAATAAAAATATCCAACCTATAGAAATAGAAATTTTAAAAGTTTGATAAGGGACACAAAAGAACATTAGCATAAAAGGAAAATAAAATACAGGAGCATACCTTGTTGACAGATTTAAAAATGACTAGTGTGAGCTGAGGAGATGGCTCAGCCATCAAAGGCACTTGCTTGCAAAGTCTGCTGCTAAACCAGGTTCAATTCCCCAGCATCCACATAAATCCAGATGCCAAGTGGAGTTTGTAGCCACTTTGTTTGTAGTGGCAAGAGAGAAATCCTTGCACACACATGTGCATACACACATAAATAAATAAATAAATAAATAAATAAATAAATAAATAAATAAGAAGTTTTAATATCTCTAAAGAATGACTAGTGTAGGGCTGGAGAGATGGCTTAGTGGTTAAGAGCTTGTCTGTGGAGCCTAAGGACCCTGGTTCAAGGCTGGATTCCCCAGGGCCCACGTTAGCCAGATGCACAAGGTGGCACATGCATCTGGAGTTCATTTGCAGTGGCTGGAGGTCCTGGTGCACCCATTCTCTCTCTACCTATCTGCCTCTTTCTCTCTCTATCACTCTCAAATAAATAAATAAAAAATAAACAGAAAGATATTTTTAAAATGACTAGTGCATAAGCAATACATCTCCCTAAATCATCTTCAAAATTCAAAAGCAATCACAATCAATAAAGCAATAGAATTCATTAGATATTGATCAAGATTCTAAAATCTACCTGTAAGATTCAATATATATGAAGATGTCAAATAATCAAGGTGAAAGAACTTGATATTAAATATGCCATAAATTGATGGCAATTAAAATTATAGATTCAGAGGCTGGGGAGATTGTCTAGTGGTTAAAGGCTTGCTTATAAATCCTGATGACCCAAGTTTGACTCCCCAGTACCTATATAAAGCCACATCACAAAGTGACACATGCACCTGGAGTTTGTAACAATAGGAGACCCTGGGGCACCCATTCTTTCTTTCTCTCTCTCTCTCTCTCTCTCTCTCTCTCTCTCTCTCAAATAAGTAAATAAATATTTTTAAGTAAAAAGATGAAAATAATCTATGCCACTAGACATCAAGATAGGTTCTTAGGAGATGGCTCAGTAAGTATAGTGCTTGCTATACAAGCATGAAGACCTGAGTCTGAGCCTCAGAACCCCACATGAAACCCAGGTGTGGCGGAACACGCCTGTCACCCCAGCACTAGTGAGGCAGAGACAAGACACCTGCAGCAAGCTGGCTAGCTAGTCTAGATGAATTGATGGGCTCTAGGTTGAGCACAGGATCCTGCCTCAATGAATACAGTACAGAGAAACCAAAGAAGACACTCAGTGTCAACCTCCGGCCTCCACGTGAACTTATATGAACATCTACACATACACAAATACATTCACCAAAAAAGAAAAAAAAAGTACTTAAGCTTCAGTAGGTAAGGAGTAGTTGTGGCTGAAAGAAATACAAAGATGGCTTGTGTCTTCCATTTGTTCAACACTGTACACTTAAACCTTGTATGTCTTCCTCTACACAAAGCATATACACGCAGAGAGAGGGCAGAAAGGACACTGACAGAAATATTAGTGGGAGCCTGGTGTGGTGGCACACGCCTTTAATCCCAGCACTCGGGAGCAGAGGTAGGAGGATCCTTGTGAGTTCAAGGCCACCCTGAGACTACACAGTGAATTCCAGGTCAGCCTGAGCTAGAGTGAAACCCTACCTCACAAAGAAAGAAAGAAAGAAAGAAAGAAAGAAAGAAAGAAAGAGGGAAAGATTATGGGGTGTTACCTAGAATGGGGGCTCCATGTGATTTTTGGCTTCCTTTTGTGTGTCTGTATCATTTAAATTTTCCCAGCAGAGTACATGATAAGTTTCTATGTGGAAAAACACAAGTGAAAAGACTAAAAGACATTTAATGAACACTGAACTCAAGAAGTTAGAAAAGTAAACAGTCAAACATGAGGAAGTGAGGTCTATGGAGTAATAAAGATAAACACTACGAAACCATCGGATAATAAATAGTAGGAGGCTCCTCTGAAAGCAATGCCTAAATGTTCTCCCAAATGATCACTCATGAACTCACCAATTTATACAAAGGCACAATGTGAAAAACAACACTCTACCAATAAACCAGAGGACTAGGGAAACTTCTACTGATCTTATCATCACAGAAAATGATTTGGAAAGTCATGTTTATTGGGGAATTACTAACATACAATGAACTGCATATAAAGTGTACGATCTGATAAGCTTTCTTCTTTCGTTCTTTTGCTTTGTTTTTCAAGGTAGGGTCTCGCTCTAGCCCAGGCTGACCTGGAATTCACTATGTAGTCTCAGGTTGGCCTCAAACTCATGGCGATCCTCCTACCTCTGCCTCCTGAGTGCTGGGATTAAAGGCATGTGCCACCACGCCCGGCCTGACAACCTTTTTATTTATTTATTTTTCTTGATAGAGGGAATCATGAATTCCAGGTTGGTCTTGACCTCTCTATGTAACACCAAGAATGACTTTGAAATTCTGATTCTCCTGCTTCCACCTCCCAAGTGCTGAAATTACAGGTGTACAGCACCATGTCTGGTCTCCATGGGTGCTGGAAATGGAACCCAGGGCTTCATGCATGTTAGGCAAATGCTCTTCCCACTGAGCTACATCCCCAGCCTCCAACTTGGTAGATTTTCATCCATGAACACACTCCTTCACATCACCACAATCAGATGTAAATACTTCTATCTCCTTTTGTTATTTTTCTTCTACCTTCCCCTACCTTCTCCCCTCAACCACAGGAAGCATTACAGTTGGAAGTTTCCAGAATTTTATGGAAATAGAATTTTACTATGCCCACAATTATCTGATTTTTTTTCAATGGAAGAGATGAAACCCAGGGTGTTATGCACGCTACAGATGTGATCATTCGCTTAACTGCATGGCCAGATTGCTATTTGGTTTCTTTGAGCACAATTATTTAAAATTCACTCACATGCAATTGCACCCACAGTTTGCCAAGAGGCATTACATTATAAGAAGGGACCATGATCTGTTAATTCACTAACCTGTCACTATGTGTGATGGTTTGATTCAGGTGTCCTCCATAAACTTAGGTGTTCTGAATGCTAGGTTCCCAGCTGATGGAGATTTGGGGATTAATGCCTCCTGGAGGCAGTATATTGTTGAGGGTGGGCTTATGGGTGTTACAGCCAGTTTCCCCTTGCCAGTGTTTGGCACACTCTCCTGTTGCTATTGTCCACCTTATGTGGACCAGGGGGTGGATGTCCACCCTCTGCTTATGCCATCCTTTCCCCCTGCCATCGTGGAGCTTCCCCTCAAGTCTGTAAGCCAAAATAAACCCAATTTTCCCCACAAGCTGCTCTTGGTCAATTGTTTTCTGGCAGCAATGTGAACCTGACTACAACAATAATGTTGGTACAAAGCAGTGGTGTCATTTGCTGCTAGGCACCTGACTGTGTGGCTTTGGCCTTTTGGAGCCAATTTTCAAGAGGAATGTGAAAGGATTTGAAACCTTGGCCTAAAAGGTGTCTTGCAGTGCTGTAAGTACAACTTGATGGACTATTTTGGTCAGGGTTGAAAGACCTGAATGCAGTATGAACTATCACTATAAGGTTTGGCTTATTAGAGTGAGAAAGAACTTTGCTTGGACTGGGCTAGAAGCAGGTTTTGTGAGAGGCTTGCTGTTATGCCCATGTCCTGAGACGTTGTGCAGGGTTGTAATGTGTAGAAACGGACTGGTGTGCGCAGAAGGATATGGCACAGAAATAAATCTTTGGACTGAAACTGCTGCCTGTTCAGCTGCAATTGAGAGATTACAACTTTGAGACTGGGCCATCTGACCTGCACTGCGGCAACAGGAAGAATGCAGAGTCTTTTGAAGAGGCCTGAGTGCTCGAGGAGTGTCCTGGTCTTCAAAGTCTGCTTTATTCCCCCCCCCCCCCACCACTGGCTTAACAAATTGGCTCCCTACCTGGTATTATGGAGTATAAGAAATGCAGGAAAGAGAGGGTCATTGAGTTTGCAATGCAGTCTTATGTTTTGGAAATGGTCATGGGCAGTGTAAAGCAGTTTTGCTGGATGCCTGCATGGAGACCCCATGAGGCCATGAGGATGAACCATGGATTGCAGTGGAGACCCAGTGGAGATGCCGGGTCCTCAAGATTGCTGCTAAGGAAAGCTGCCAGGCCCGATGAGGTTTTCCAGGACTGTGAGTAACCTAGCTGGAGGGGCGGAATTGTGACTCCAGAGACTTTTTGCTGGTTAGAATTATTGGACTTGGAGACTTGTCACTGGCTAGAGTTGTTGGACTTGGAGCTACAGAGTTTGTTGTTTTCCCTGTTTAAATCTTGTGTTGCAGGGCTGGAGAGATTGCTTAGTGGTTAAGGTACTTGCCTACAAAGACACACAAGGTGGCACATGCACCTGGAGTTTGTTTGCAGTGGCTGGAGGCACTAGCGTGCCCATTCTGTCTCCCTCTATCTGCCTCTTTCTCTCCCTCTCTCTTTCAAATAAATACATCAATAAAATACTTTTTAAAAAAATCTTGTATTGCTTGAGTATTTCTTTGCTATGCCCAGTGCCATCTTTTGCAGTATGAATGTTTACTCTCTGCCATTATAGGTTTTTTGGAAATTTTTCAGTATTTGGCTTGGTTAAAAGATCTTGGACTATTGGGATGTCTGAACATCATTGGGATTATAAAAACTATGGGGACTGAATGCATTGTATTTTATATCATGTATGGACATCAGTTTATGGGGGCCAGGAGTGGAATGTGGTGGTTTGATTCAAGTGTCCCCCATAAACTTAGGTGTCCTGAGTGCTAGGTTCCCAGCTGACGGAGATTTGGGAATTAATGCTTCCTGGAGGCAGTGTATTGTTGGGGCCTGGCTTATGTGTATTATAGCCAGTGTCCCCTTGCCAGTGTTTGGCACATTCTCCTGTTGTTATTGTCCACCTTATGTTGGCCAGGGGGTGATGTCCACCCCGTGCTCATGCTATTGTTTTTCTCTGTAATCATGGAGTTTCCCCTCAAGTCTATAAGCCAAAATAAATGCCCCACACACATGCACACTCAAGCTGCTCTTGGTCAAGTGTTTTCTGGCAGCAATGCGAACCTGACTGCAACACTATGGTTTGAATGTTATGGTGGCTTAAATGTGTGGCCCCATAGACTCAGGTCCAGTGGTGGGAACCCTACTGGGGAAGAAATATGTCACTGGGGGGGGGGGGCCAGATCTGGGTGTCCAGGCCTAAGGTGTGTTTGGGGGCGGATCTTGAGTCCCACCTAAGGTGTGTAAAGAGCCGCTTTCGCTGTTCTTGCTTGCTGCTGTGGCATGGGGCTGGCTGCGGGTGGTGCCTCTCTGCTACGCTCTACGGAAGAGAGACGGCTTCTTCAGTCATTGGTGGTGTTTCCCCTGGGTTGTGTAAACCTGAACAAACCCTTTCCCCTCCCCCACTTAAGCTGTTTCTGGTCTGGTGTTTGTCCAACAACAAGGAACTGACTGCAACAAATATGGAATGTCAGCGCCACAGGCTCCTGTGTAGAAAGCTTGGTCCCTAGCTGGTGGTCCTAAACTTTAGGAGGTGGGGCCCACGCAGAGAAAATGGGCCAGTGGGGAATGGGTCCTTGGGGGTGTCTCAGGCTTGATTCATACTGCATCTCCCATTTTGTTTTGAGGCACGGTCTTACTCTAGCCCAGGCTGACCTGGAACTCACTCTGCAGCCCAGACTGGCCTCAAATTCATGGTGATCTTCCGACCTCAGCCTACCCAGTGCTGAGATTAAAGGCATGAGCTGCTCACCTACCTTTTGTTTTGTTTTGTTTTTTGTTTTGTTTTGAAACAAGGTCTTGCCATGTAGCCCAGTCTGGCCGCAAACATGGCAATCCTCCTGCCTCAGCCTCCTAAATGTTGGGAATACAGATATGCACAATTATACCTCGCATAAATATCCCCCTTAGACTCACATGTTTGAATTCTTAATTCCCACTTCGTGGGGCTGTTTGGGAAGGCACAGAACCTTTAGAAGGTGGAGCCTTGCTAGAGGAAGAAGGCCACTAGGGGCGGCCTTGCGATGTTACACCCTGCTTCTGTTTGAACTTTCCACTTCTCCCCCGCTGATGTGAGACTGTAATGCAGACTTCCTGTTCCACTTCTCCCCCGCTGATGTGAGACTGTAATGCAGACTTCCTGTTCCACTTCTCCCCCGCTGATGTGAGACTTCAATGCAGACTTCCTGTTCCACTTCTCCCCCGCTGATGTGAGACTGTAATGCAGACTTCCTGTTCCACTTCTCCCCCGCTGATGTGAAACTGTAATGCAGACTTCCTGTTCCACTTCTTCCCCGCTGATGTGAGACTTCAATGCAGACTTCCTGTTCCACTTCTCCCCCGCTGATGTGAGACTGTAATGCAGACTTCCTGTTCCACTTCTCCCCCGCTGATGTGAGACTGTAATGCAGACTTCCTGTTCCCCTTCTCCCCCGCTGATGTGAGACTGTAATGCAGACTTCCTGTTCCCCTTCTCCCCCGCTGATGTGAGACTGTAATGCAGACTTCCTGTTCCCCTTCTCCCCCGCTGATGTGAGACTGTAATGCAGACTTCCTGTTCCACTTCTCCCCCGCTGATGTGAGACTGTAATGCAGACTTCCTGTTCCCCTTCTCCCCCGCTGATGTGAGACTTCAATGCAGACTTCCTGTTCCCCTTCTCCCCCGCTGATGTGAGACTTCAATGCAGACTTCCTGTTCCCCTTCTCCCCCGCTGATGTGAGACTGTAATGCAGACTTCCTGTTCCACTTCTCCCCCGCTGATGTGAGACTGTAATGCAGACTTCCTGTTCCACTTCTCCCCCGCTGATGTGAGACTTCAATGCAGACTTCCTGTTCCACTTCTCCCCCGCTGATGTGAGACTGTAATGCAGACTTCCTGTTCCACTTCTCCCCCGCTGATGTGAGACTTCAATGCAGACTTCCTGTTCCACTTCTCCCCCGCTGATGTGAGACTGTAATGCAGACTTCCTGTTCCCCTTCTCCCCCGCTGATGTGAGACTGTAATGCAGACTTCCTGTTCCACTTCTCCCCCGCTGATGTGAGACTGTAATGCAGACTTCCTGTTCCACTTCTCCCCCGCTGATGTGAGACTGTAATGCAGACTTCCTGTTCCCCTTCTCCCCCGCTGATGTGAGACTTTAATGCAGACTTCCTGTTCCCCTTCTCCCCCGCTGATGTGAGACTGTAATGCAGACTTCCTGTTCCCCTTCTCCCCCGCTGATGTGAGACTGTAATGCAGACTTCCTGTTCCACTTCTCCCCCGCTGATGTGAGACTGTAATGCAGACTTCCTGTTCCCCTTCTCCCCCGCTGATGTGAGACTGTAATGCAGACTTCCTGTTCCCCTTCTCCCCGCTGATGTGAGACTGTAATGCAGACTTCCTGTTCCACTTCTCCCCCGCTGATGTGAGACTGTAATGCAGACTTCCTGTTCCCCTTCTCCCCCGCTGATGTGAGACTTAAATGCAGACTTCCTGTTCCACTTCTCCCCCGCTGATGTGAGACTGTAATGCAGACTTCCTGTTCCCCTTCTCCCCCGCTGATGTGAGACTGTAATGCAGACTTCCTGTTCCACTTCTCCCCCGCTGATGTGAGACTTCAATGCAGACTTCCTGTTCCACTTCTCCCCCGCTGATGTGAGACTTCAATGCAGACTTCCTGTTCCACTTCTCCCCCGCTGATGTGAGACTGTAATGCAGACTTCCTGTTCCCCTTCTCCCCCGCTGATGTGAGACTGTCAATGCAGACTTCCTGTTCCACTTCTCCCCCGCTGATGTGAGACTGTAATGCAGACTTCCTGTTCCCCTTCTCCCCCGCTGATGTGAGACTGTAATGCAGACTTCCTGTTCCCCTTCTCCCCCGCTGATGTGAGACTTAATGCAGACTTCCTGTTCCCCTTCTCCCCCGCTGATGTGAGACTTTAATGCAGACTTCCTGTTCCCCTTCTCCCCCGCTGATGTGAGACTGTAATGCAGACTTCCTGTTCCCTTCTCCCCCGCTGATGTGAGACTTCAATGCAGACTTCCTGTTCCCCTTCTCCCCCGCTGATGTGAGACTGTCAATGCAGACTTCCTGTTCCCCTTCTCCCCCGCTGATGTGAGACTTTAATGCAGACTTCCTGTTCCCCTTCTCCCCCGCTGATGTGAGACTTCAATGCAGACTTCCTGTTCCCCTTCTCCCCGCTGATGTGAGACTTCAATGCAGACTTCCTGTTCCCCTTCTCCACCCGCTGATGTGAGACTTCAATGCAGACTTCCTGTTCCCCTTCTCCCCCGCTGATGTGAGACTGTAATGCAGACTTCCTGTTCCCCTTCTCCCCCGCTGATGTGAGACTTCAATGCAGACTTCCTGTTCCACTTCTCCCCCGCTGATGTGAGACTTTAATGCAGACTTCCTGTTCCCCTTCTCCCCCGCTGATGTGAGACTGTAATGCAGACTTCCTGTTCCCCTTCTCCCCCGCTGATGTGAGACTGTAATGCAGACTTCCTGTTCCACTTCTCCCCGCTGATGTGAGACTTTAATGCAGACTTCCTGTTCCACTTCTCCCCCGCTGATGTGAGACTTTAATGCAGACTTCCTGTTCCCCTTCTCCCCCGCTGATGTGAGACTTTAATGCAGACTTCCTGTTCCACTTCTCCCCCGCTGATGTGAGACTGTAATGCAGACTTCCTGTTCCCCTTCTCCCCCGCTGATGTGAGACTGTAATGCAGACTTCTGTTCCACTTCTCCCCCGCTGATGTGAGACTTCAATGCAGACTTCCTGTTCCACTTCTCCCCCGCTGATGTGAGACTTCAATGCAGACTTCCTGTTCCACTTCTCCCCCGCTGATGTGAGACTGTAATGCAGACTTCCTGTTCCACTTCTCCCCCGCTGATGTGAGACTTTAATGCAGACTTCCTGTTCCCCTTCTCCCCCGCTGATGTGAGACTTAATGCAGACTTCCTGTTCCCCTTCTCCCCCGCTGATGTGAGACTGTAATGCAGACTTCCTGTTCCACTTCTCCCCGCTGATGTGAGACTGTAATGCAGACTTCCTGTTCCACTTCTCCCCCGCTGATGTGAGACTGTAATGCAGACTTCCTGTTCCACTTCTCCCCCGCTGATGTGAGACTTTAATGCAGACTTCCTGTTCCACTTCTCCCCCGCTGATGTGAGACTGTAATGCAGACTTCCTGTTCCACTTCTCCCCCGCTTAATGCAACTCCTCCCTCTCTCCCCCGCTGATGTGCAGACTGTCAATGCATAGACTTCCTGATCCACTTCTCCCCGCCTGATGTGAGACTTCAATGCCGACTTCCCTGTTCCCCTTCTCCCCCGCTGAATGTGAGACTTTAATGCAGACTTCCTGTTACCCTTCTCCCCCGCTGATGTGACGACTGTCAATGCAGAACTTCCTGTTCCCACTTCTCCCCCGCTGAAGTGAGACTTCAATGCAGACATCCTGTTCCCCTTCTCCCCCTGCTGATCGTGAAGACTGTAAGCAGACCTACCCTGTTCCACTGTCTCCCCCGCTGATGTGAGACTTCAATGCAGACTTCCAGTTCCCACTTCTCCCCCGCTGATGAGACTTTAATGCAGACTTCCTGTTCCACTTCTCCCCCGCTGATGTGAGACTTTAATGCAGACTTCCTGTTCCACTTCTCCCCCGCTGATGTGAGACTGTAATGCAGACTTCCTGTTCCACTTCTCCCCCGCTGATGTGAGACTGTAATGCAGACTTCCTGTTCCACTTCTCCCCCGCTGATGTGAGACTTTAATGCAGACTTCCTGTTCCCCTTCTCCCCCGCTGATGTGAGACTTTAATGCAGACTTCCTGTTCCCCTTCTCCCCCGCTGATGTGAGACTGTAATGCAGACTTCCTGTTCCACTTCTCCCCCGCTGATGTGAGACTTTAATGCAGACTTCCTGTTCCACTTCTCCCCCGCTGATGTGAGACTTTAATGCAGACTTCCTGTTCCCCTTCTCCCCCGCTGATGTGAGACTTTAATGCAGACTTCCTGTTCCCTCCCCGACTCTCCATCCTGTTCCACTTCTCCCCCGCCAGATGTGAGACTGTAATGCAGACTTCCTGTTCCACTTCTCCCCGCTGATGTGAGACTTCAATGCAGACTTCCTGTTCCCCTTCTCCCCCGCTGATGTGAGACTTCAATGCAGACTTCCTGTTCCACTTCTCCCCCGCTGATGTGAGACTTTAATGCAGACTTCCTGTTCCACTTCTCCCCTGCTGATGTGAGACTTTAATGCAGACTTCCTGTTCCACTTCTCCCCCGCTGATGTGAGACTTTAATGCAGACTTCCTGTTCCCCTTCTCCCCCGCTGATGTGAGACTGTAATGCAGACTTCCGGTTCCCCTTCTCCCCCGCTGATGTGAGACTGTAATGCAGACTTCCTGTTCCCCTTCTCCCCCGCTGATGTGAGACTGTAATGCAGACTTCCTGTTCCACTTCTCCCCCGCTGATGTGAGACTGTCAATGCAGACTTCCTGTTCCACTTCTCCCCCGCTGATGTGAGACTTCAATGCAGACTTCCTGTTCCACTTCTCCCCCGCTGATGTGAGACTTTAATGCAGACTTCCTGTTCCACTTCTCCACGCTGATGTGAGACTTTAATGCAGACTTCCTGTTCCACTTCTTCCCCCGCTGATGTGAGACTGTAATGCAGACTTCCTGTTCCCCCTTCTCCCCCGCTGATGTGAGACTGTAATGCAGACTTCCTGTTCCCCTTCTCCCCCGCTGATGTGAGACTGTAATGCAGACTTCCTGTTCCACTTCTCCCCCGCTGATGTGAGACTTCAATGCAGACTTCCTGTTCCACTTCTCCCCGCTGATGTGAGACTTCAATGCAGACTTCCTGTTCCACTTCTCCCCCGCTGATGTGAGACTGTAATGCAGACTTCCTGTTCCACTTCTCCCCCGCTGATGTGAGACTTCAATGCAGACTTCCTGTTCCACTTCTCCCCCGCTGATGTGAGACTTTAATGCAGACTTCCTGTTCCACTTCTCCCCCGCTGATGTGAGACTGTCAATGCAGACTTCCTGTTCCCCTTCTCCCCCGCTGATGTGAGACTGTAATGCAGACTTCCTGTTCCACTTCTCCCCCGCTGATGTGAGACTTCAATGCAGACTTCCTGTTCCCCTTCTCCCCCGCTGATGTGAGACTTCAATGCAGACTTCCTGTTCCACTTCTCCCCCGCTGATGTGAGACTGTAATGCAGACTTCCTGTTCCACTTCTCCCCTGCTGATGTGAAACTGTAATGCAGACTTCCCGTTCCTACCAAGCTTTCCTCACCGTTAGGCATGACTCTACCCTCTGGAATTATAAGATGAATTAAACCCTTTTCCTTCTATAAGTTGCTTTCTTCAGTTGGGTATTTTGTCCTTGCAATGAGGAAGTAATGGATACAAAGTTTTATAATTTTATGCTCTACTTTTAAGTGCATGACCCATTTTGAATTAGGTTTTACATACAGTGAGATGTATGGATTAAAATATGTACCTCTATATGCATGGACTGTGTGTGAATATTCAGTAGCCTTCACCAGGTTCTGTTGGCAAAACTAGGAATTCTTCACCGAATGACTTTTTACACTTTTGTCCATAAATCAATTGACCAGGCTTCCATTTCTGGGTGGGATGAAGTAAAAATATCACAATGAATGCAGCCCGAAAATCCAGGTAAGATGCAGGGAGCGCTAAGTTAAGAACTAAAAACAAATACTGATATTGGCAGATTGGGGGATCGTGAAAGCTCAAAGTATAACTAAACTATGGCTGGAGAAATGGCTTAGAGGTTAAGGTGCTTTCCTGTGAAGTCTAAGGACCCAGGTTGGATTCCCCAGTACCCATGTAAGCCAGATGCACGAGGTGGTGCATGAGTCTGGACTTTGTTTGCAGTGGCTGGAGGCCCTAGTGTGCCCATTTGCTCTCAGCTTCTTCCTCTCTCTCTCTCTCTCTCTCTCTCTCGTGTGTGTGGGTGGGTGGGTAGGTGTGGGTGTGTTTCTCTCTCCCTCCCTCTCTCAAATAAATAAAATAAAATGTATAACTAAACGAGTGGAGAGTTTACCATTTCCTTCCTCTGGCATTTCTGGGTTTAACTTTTTAAATTCAGTGCTACCTCAAATTTGAAGAACATTAGCAAAGCAGAAAAGGCTTCATTGGGCTGGAGAGATGGCTTAACAGTTAGGGCACTTGCCTGTGAGGCCAAACCCCAGTACCCACATAAACCAGATGCACAAGGGTGCACATGTATGTGGAGTTTGTTTGCAGTGGCTAGAGGCCCTGGCACACCGATTCTCTCTCTGTCTCCTCCCTCTCTCTCCCTCTCTCTCTCTCTTCTCTCTCTCTCTCTCTCTCCTTGCAAATGAATAATAAAATAAAAAGTATTAAAAAGAAAGGAAGGAAGGAAGGAAGGAAGGAAGGAAGGAAGGAAGGAAGGAAGGAAGGAAGGAAGGAAAGGGCTTCATCAAAACACCTCTAACTCCTAGTAGTGTGTGACAATCTCCACAATTATTTATTTTCTTTTTTTTCCTGTTCCACTGTACCCCAGTTCCCCATACCCACTAGATCAGTGGAGAAAACAAAAACAATGATGCTTTCCCAGTTTGTATCTAAGTCTACATTAATGATGGGTGGGGATGGAGTGGCTGGCCCTGGCTCCATATTATTATCACATTCATTCCCATTTCTTGTGTACAACTATAACTCTGGGTGTGACTTGGAGAAAGAAGGAGAAAAAGAAAAGCCTCTTCCACTATGAGCAGGTGATGTTTTTGTAGATTATGTTGCCTTTAGTACAATAGTTTTCATCCTTCACGTGGACTTTGACTGACTGAGCTGTCTCTGAAGACTGTGGTCTGTCCTGGCAAAGTGAGTGGGTGTTGGCAAGTGTGTGTGTGCATGCGTGTGCATGTGCCAAGAGCACCTCCCAGGACACCACAGACTACAGAGAAGATACACAGTGCTTATGCAGTACAACAAATGGTGCTGGAACAACTGGATAGCTATGTGCAAAAAAATAATAATAATAATCCTAGGTGCTTACATTTAGACTTTTTCATAAAATTGAAGTCAAATGGACCATTCCTAAACATGAAGCATAAAACAAAAATTTAGTGGAAGAATTTAGGAGGAAATCTAGGCGGCTGGTGTTTGATAACAAGCTTTCAGATAAAAAATATGATCTTGGGCTGGAGAGATGACTCAATGGTTAACTGACAACCAGAGTTCAGTTCCCCAGTTCCCACATAAAGCCAGATGCACAAAGGGGTACATGCGTCTGGAGTTAGTTTGCAGCAGCAAGAGATTCTGGTTTGCCCATTCTCTCTTTCTCTTTCTTTTTCTCTCTCTTCCTCCCTCCCCTCCCTTCACCCCTCTCTTTCTCCAAATAAATAAATAATTTTTTTTCTGTTTTTCGAGATAGGGTCTCACTCTGGCTCAAGCTGACCTGAAATTCACTATGTACTCTCAAGGTGGCCTCAAACTCACAGTGATTCTCCTACCTCTGCCTCCCAAGTGCTGGGATTAAAGGCATGCGCCACCATGCCCAGCAATAAAAATATTTTTTGAAGTATGATCTAGGGCTGGAGAGATGGCTTAGTGGTTAAGGCACTTGGCTGTGAAGCCTAAGGATCCATTTTCGACTCCCCAGATCCCATGTAAGCCAGACGTGCAAGGTCATGCATGTGCACAAGACAGCACACGCATCTGGAGTTCGATTATAGTGGCTGGAGGCCCTGACACACCAATTTTCTCTTTCTCTCATAAAAAAGAACAATTAAGGGGCTGAGGAGATGCTTGGTGGGTAAGAAGAGCACTTGGATAAATGTGAGGACCTGACCTGTGTTTGATCCCCAGCAGCCACAGGAAAAGCTGGGCATGGCTGCAGATGTCTATAACCCTAGTGCTGAAGGGTGGAAACAGAAGAATCTCTGGAGCTTCCTGGTCAGCCAATTCAACCAAAAAATGGGGGGCTCCATGTTCAGTGCAAGACTATGTCTTGGGGGAATAAGGCAGAAGAACAATAGATATGGACAACTGACTCCCTCCTCTGGCCTCCAAACACATGTATACGGGGTGCAGACATATGCACATACGCACATACATACACCATACATACACTCACATCCCCATGCCAAAGAATCATGATCTATAAATAAAAAATAAATAAAAAGTGATGATTTAAATCTGATTAAGATTAAAACCCTCCACTCTATGAAATGTACTGTTATGAGAATTAAAAAATAATCTGACACTACCTACGCAAGAACATCATAAAAGAAGGAAAAGATGATCTCAAAACAAAAGAGAGACTGCTTGAAAGGGGAAAACACATGATGGAGTTTCAAAGGGGAAAGTGGGGGAAGGGAGGGAATTACCATGGGTTGTTGTCTATACTTATGGAAATTGTCAATAAAAAAAATAAATTTAGCTGAGCGTGGTGGTGCACACCTTTAATCCCAGCACTAGGGAGGCAGAGGTAGGAGAATCACAGTGAGTTCGAGGCCACCCTGAGACTACATAGTGAATTCCAGGTAAGCCTGGACTAGAATGAAACCCTACCTTGAAAAAACAAAAAACAAAAATAAATAAATAAATTTTAAAAATTATAGATTGGGAGGAAAATACTTGGAAATGCATATCTGATCTTTAAAATCCATTCAAAATAGACACAGAACTCTTCATATGTAACCATAAGTAAAACATCCAAGGAAAAAAAATGGGTGAGTTTTAAACATACATCTCACCAAGGAAATATATGCAGATACAAAATAAACAGATTTAAAGATGTTAAATGTCAGCCGGGTATGGTGGTGCACGCCTTTAATTTAGCAGACGTAGGAGTATCGCCGTGAGTTCGCAGCCACCCTGAGACTACATAGTGAATTCCAGGTCAGCCTGAGCTAGTGTGAGACCCTACCTTGAAAAAACAAAAAAACAAACAAACAAAAAAAGATGTTAAATGTAGACCTGCTGTTGTTTGAATGTGAAATGCATTCCATAAGCCCATGTGTTTGAACACCTGGTTCCCAGATGATAGCACTGGTTAGAAAGGTTGTGGAAGCTGTGGGAGATTGAGCCTTGAGCCTTGCCAGAGGAAGTGTGTCACTGGGGGACGAACCTTGAGGGTTCATAGCCTGGCTTTCCTGTTTCTCTGCTTCCTCCCAGTTGATAGGAAGATGTGACACTGGCTTCTAGCATCAGTCATGCTTTCCCCACCATCATGGACTCGACCCTCTGGAACTACAAGCTGAATTAAACACTTTTCCTTCCATAAACTGCTTCTGGCTGTGTATTTTGTCCCAGCGATGAGAAAGTAACTGGTATATCACCTATTAGAATGGCTGGGGTTTTTTTTGTTTTGTTTTGTTTTTGTTTTTCGAGGTAGGGTCTCACTCTGTTCCAGGCCGACCTGGAATTCACTATGGAGTCTCAGGGTGGCCTCGAACTCCCAGCGATCCTCCTACCTCTGCCTTCCGAGTGCTGGAATTAAAGGCGTGCGCCACCACGCCCGGCATAGAATGGCTAAGTTTTTAATGACGATACTAACTGCTAGAGAAAATATGAAGCAACAGGGACTTTTCCTTGCTGATAAAAATACAAAGTAGTTGGAAAATTTCTTACACACCACCAAGCCACTGTCTTATACCCTTCATATTCACCCAACTTGAAAATGTTCACACAAAAATCCACGTGTACACATTTATAGTAGGTTTGTTTATAATCTCTGAAAACTGAAAACAACTAAAATGTCCTGTCATAAATGAATGAGTAATAAACAAATAGAGGTGCATCTATAAAATGGAATATCATGGTGATAAAAAAAAGAAATGAGGTATCAAAAAGCCATAACACAAAAGCATACATGGAACATTAATATATAAAGATATAGATGTTGTGAAAGAATCCAGTCTGGAAAGGTTATACACAATAAAGCTCCAATGCTGTGATGATGTGGAGAAGACAGAACTATAGAGATACAAAATCAGTGGTCGCAAGGTGTTCTGGGATAAAGGAAAGGTGGAGTGACTGGGCAACTACTCTGTATGGTATATTTTTATTTATTTATTTGTAAGAAGAGAGAGAGAGTGAAAGAGTGAGTGCATGCCAGGGCCTCTAGCTACTGCAAACAAACTCCAGAGGCATGTGCCACTTTGTGCAATCAGCTTTACGTGGGTACTGGGTAATGGAACCTGGGTCATTAGGCTTTGCAGGCAAGCGTCTTAACCACTGAGCTAGCTCTCCAGCCCTATACTTGTGGATATATGGCAATATGAATTAGTCAAACCCATTGAATTTCAGCCCAAACAATGTATGCAATTTAAGAAAAAAAATCATTTAAGGCTGGGGGTGTGATCACACGCATCCATTCAGGAGGTAGAGGCAGGAGGATCAGAAGTTCGAAGTCATCCTCAGCTACATGTCGAGTTTGAGGCCAGCCTGGACTACATGAGAACCTGTCTCAAACAAAGAAGTAAACAAAAATCATTTAAGGAGCTGGGAAGATTGGGTGAAGTGCTTACCACCCAAGAATGAGAACCTTAGTTTGGACCCCAGTGCCCATGTAAAATGCTGGGCATGGTGGCACCTGCCTGAAATCCCAGTACTGAGGAGGCAGGGACAGGAGGCTCCCTGAGGCTCAATGGCCATATCAGCGAGCTCTATTTCTCAGTGAGAGACAATGTCTCAAAATCTCTCCCTCTCTCCCAAATAAATAAATAACAGTAAAAATATTTAAAGGGGAGAGGGGCTGGAGAGATCGCTCAGTGGTTAGAGGTGCTTGCTTGCAAAGCCCGGTGGCCTGGATTCAGTTCTCTAGTACCTGTGTAAAACCAGATGCACAAAGTGGCACATGTGTCTGCAGTTTGTTTACACTGGCAGGAGGCCCTACCATGCCCATTCTTTCTCTCCTCCATTCTCTGTAATATGTAAATAAACAAGTCAATAAATATCTTTTAAAGTCAATGGAATCCCAGGATGGAATGCAGAATGGGAAGATGAAGCAATCTGTATTATAACCACGTGAAACAACTTGCTGAAGCGGGTAGGAGGAAGTGGGACATCAGTAGGACTGGAAACGGACACGCTCTGTAAAGTTAAATAAAAAGGAAACATAAGCGTTTTACTCGACGAAGCTGCCTCCTGCGGATGTATGACACGGCACTCTGGTGATATTACAGATGCACACTAGCCTTCATTAAGTAAATGGATGGTGGATGGCCAGAGCCAGATGGCTCAATGTTAATGCGGGAGCTTATAGATTAGCAGGGATGGGACTCTAGAATGATCCACGTGGAGATGGAGTAGCGTTGGAATAGTATAGAGTCATGTTTAGCTCAGGGTAGCTACATATGGTTCCACATAGAAATACACATCAATTGTGCATGTACAGGAGTTAGTTTATGCAGGCATTTCTTTGCTCTGTCAGCTGAGAGGGCTTAGAATTTACAGTGTTCCCATAGCAACGAGCATACCAAGTACCCCAGATCTTGGTTTCTGACACCATTCTCTAATAAAAGAAACCAGAACAGGACCATATGAGTTCAGAATACCGTGCACACGTGCGAGGACAACTTGGGATGTCCTCCTCAGGAACACCGTCCACCTTTTCTGAAACGTGGTTGCTCATTGGCCTGAAACTCACCAACTAAGCTACAGTGGCTGACCACAGAGTTCCAGGGGACATTCTGTCTCCACTTCTCCAGCACTGGGATGACAGGTGTGTACCATCATGCCTGTCTTTTATGTTGAGTTCTGGGAAATCAAACTCGGGCCCCCAAGCTTGCAAGCCATATGATTTGACTGGACCTTCTCCACTGTCCTAAAATATCTTACAGGGCCTTAAAAATTAAACTTTGTAGCCAGGTGTGGTGGCGCACGCCTTTAATCTCAGCACTCGGGAGGCAGAGATAGGAGGATCTCCATGAGTTCAAGGACACCCTGAGATTATACAGTGAATTCCAGGTCAGCCTGAGCTAGAGTAAGACCTTACCTCGAAAAATCAAAAAACAAAATTAAACTTTGTTAGAGGCATCCTCCTGAGTACTAGGAAAATAATTCCAAGAGCTAGGTCATACATTAAATAAGTTTTCTGTTCCTATAAAGTTTAGCTTTTAAGCCTGTCTACAGACCTGGCCCGGAGTTTTTTTTAAAAATCTCATGATGTGGGCTTAGCATGAAATCATTCATTAAGTAAGGAGGAGAATTTAAGTCAGGAATAGAGGCACAAGCCTGTCATTTCAAGAATTTGGGAAGTGCAAGCAGGAGGACCAAACATTTAAGGTCATCCTGGTTACATGGTGAGTTCAAGGCCAGCCTGGGCTATGTGAGACCCTGTCTAAAAAATAATCAATAAATAGAGTTAGCATCTACCAGTTTAATAATTACCAAACTATCAAATCATTCCTATGGCCTCCTCTCCAGATGGGAAGAGAGGTAGTTTGAGGAAGCTCATTCCTGTAGCAAAGATCAGTTCTCCTAAACAGGTGTGAGATGTGACTAAGACATCTATTAGCCAGCCAGGTGTGGTGGTGCACATCTGTGATAGCAACACTCACTAGGGCTGCTGAGGCAGAAGGACCATGAGTTGGAGGCTAGTGTGAGCTACATAGTGAGATTTAATTTCAAAATATGAAGGAAGGAAGGAAGGAAGGAAGGGAGGGAGGGAGGGAGGGAGGGAGGGAGGGAGAAAGGAAGGAAGGAAGGAAGGGAGGGAGGGAGGAAGGAAGGAAGGAAGGAAGGAAGGAAGGAAGGAAGGAAGGAAGGGGGAAGGAGGGACAGAGGGAGGGAGAAAGGGAAGGAGGGAGGGAGGGACGGAGGGACGGAGGGAGGGAGGGAGGAAGGAAGGAAGGAAGGAAGGGGGAAGGAGGGAGGAAGGGAAGGAGGGAAGGGAAAGGAAGGGAAGAAACAGTGGGAGGGGTGGGAAAGCAGGGAGGGATGGAGGAACTCACTAGCTCAGACTGGCCTCAAACCCATGTTCCTCCTGCACTTATGACTTCTGCCATTAATATTTTCTTATCATCTTATACTTGTCAAAATTACTTTGAAATATTGTTTATGCTCACCATTACAGTACTTCAAATTTATGGTAGGCATCATGCCCACTGCTAGTCCTTATTATTTAATGCATCAGCAAAGAAGCACATGCATTGTTGTACCACACATTTGTTTTGTTTAATATTTTGATACTGCTCTGAAAATAATTGATTTGTTTTGCTGCTACCTTAAGTATTCTATTCTGTGCATTTGAAAAACACTCACAAGCCTCACTAGACTTGCCAAAAAGATCCATGCATAAAAAGAGCCCCCAAAATATTTCTTTTCTGAGACTAAGGAAATTTCATTTTTTTATTTATTTATTTGCAAGGAGAGGGGGGGAGAATGGGCACCCACCAGGTCCTCTTGCCACTGCCAACAAACTTCAGATGTCCAGATGCATGCGCCACTTTGTGCAGCTGGCTTATGTGGGTACTGGGGAATCAAACCAGGGCTGTCAGGCTTTGCAAATAAGTGTCTTTAACACTGAGCCATCTCTCCATCCTGTTTGTTTTCCTAACATGGGGTCTCATGTATCCCAGGTTGGCTTCAAACATGCTCTGTAGCCAAAGATGACTTTGGACTCCTGATCCCCTGGCCTCTACCTCCCAGTTACAAGTGTGAGCTACCAGGTTGGCTTTCTGAGATTTCTCAGTACACTGTAATGTTTCCCCCATACACTGAAGTTATTCCCCCCAAGACTTTTCTAGTCTATGATGTATATACTTACACACATTTCCTGAGTGTCACTGGGGTTGTGGATATAAGACTTTACTCCAATAAGGAATGGGACTAAGAGACCATTTTATTTTATTATTTGGAGAAAATGGTTGAGACTTGGTTTGGCACCTCAAACTTGTAACAATTCTCTTGCCTCAGCCTCCCAAGTTCTGGAACGAAAGCTATGCACCACCACACCCACTGTAGTCTCTCTCCTCAGTGCCCTTTGAACCCTATGATGAGTAGGAAAAGAGTTGTTTGATACAGCCTTTTGCTAGTAGCAAGACTATTTAGAGCACAAAATTCACCAGCTCGCCCTCCCCAACTGCCTCACTCTCACAATAGGGATAAAATACTTAAGTTAAAATTTGGTGTAGGGCTGGAGAGATGGCTTATCAGTTAAGGCACTTGCCTGCAAAGTTAAAGGACCCAGGTTCAGTTTCCCAAGACCCATATAAGACATATGCACAAGGTGGTGCATGTGTCTGGAGTTTGTTTGCAGTGGCGGGGGCCCTGGTGCACCCATTCTCTCTCTATATATATATCTGCCTCTCTCTCTCTCTCTCCCTCCCTCTCTCTCTCTCTCTCTCTCTCTCTCTCTCTCCCTCTCTCTCTCTCTCAAATAAATAAATGAAAATAGTTTTTTTTTTTAAAAAAATGGTGTAGGGCAGGAGATATGGCTTAGCACTTAAGGTGTTTGCCTGCAAAGCCAAAGAACCCAGGTTCTATTCCCCAGGACCCACATGAGACAGAGGCACAAGGTAGTGCATGTGTCTAGAATTCATTTGTAGGACTAGAAGACCCTGGTGCACCCGTTCTCTATCTGCTTCTTTTTCTTTCTCTCAAATAAATAAATAAGATATTTTTTTAAAAAAGAAAAGAAAAAAATTGGTGTAAACACTATGTGTGCACAATGAATTGGGATTGCCTCAATGATTCTAGATTTTTCCATAAGGGGGCTTCTGATGATAAGACATGTTGTGTTACTTTTCCTGGGGTGACGTGAATAAACATCTGTCCACCTCAGTAACAGACTTCAGTAAGGCTTCCACCGACATCCAACTTAAAAAAAATAATTTATTTATTTACAAGGAGAGAGAGAATGGGCACACAAGGACCTCTAGCTTCTGTAAACAAACTCCAGATGCATCTGGCTTTACAGGGGTACTGGGGAATTGAACCCTGAAGCAGGAAAGTACCTTAATGGTTGAGTCATCTCTCTAACCCCACATCCAACTTTCTGAACTAGTGAATTCATTGGGTAACTTAGAGGAGCATGGGCGATTCAATATCAGCAGTATTACCTCAGAGTCCCACGCCATCACAGGTGATAACATCATGGAAGCTGCATCATGGAGTCCTGCCTCCAGTTACCTTCCACTTCCCATAACTTCTAGCATCTCCTAAGAGCACCTGTAGCTGGGGAGCAGGAAAGAGCAATGGCCAGGATCCCAAGTGAGGATCACATCCCCATTACTTCATTGCTGTAACTACAGGACCAAACACTCTTCCGGTCACCACAGCAACCTTTGCTCCATGATGGTTCAGGATGGTCATGTCATCTTATGCCCAGAGGAAAAACCTATACTACAAGACATTTAGGGACCCCAGCCCAGAAGAGTGACCAGCCCAGTAATAAACCACATTTGAAACCCAACATTTTTGTCTTTAAAAATATCACTCTAGGGCTGGAGAGATTGTTCAACAGTTAAGGTGCTTCCTTGCAAAGCCTGACAGCCCGGGTTCCATTCCCCAGTACCCACGTAAATACAGGTGCAAAAAAGTGGTACTTGAATCTGGAATTCATTAGCAATGGCAAACAGCCTTGGCACACCCATATATTATCATTCTCATTCTCTCTCTCTCCTTGCAAATAAATAAATATATTTCTTAAAATGCCATTCTGGAGAGACTTGTTGGAAAGAATAAGAAGAAAAGGGTCTGTGGCAAGGGGTGGAGTGGGGGACAAGAGAAGGTCACAGAACAGGATTGTGATCAAAACACCTTAGATACATGTATGAAAATTGCCAGTAAAAAGTTTTTCCAGGGCTGGAGAGATGGCTTAGCAGTTAAGGCACTTGCTTGCGAAGGCTACGGACCCATGTTCAATTCTCCAGGTCCCACATAAGCCAGACACACAAGGTGAAACAAGTGCACAAGGTCGCACATGTGCACAAGGAGGTACACACATCTGGAGTTTGATTGCAGTGGCTGGAGGCCCTGTTACTCCAATTTTCTCTCTCTCTCTCTCTCTCTCATAAAAAAGGGGGCCTATCTGTTGGGCTTGCTTCAAAAGAAAGTTTTTACAAAAGGAAGTTTAGGGTGTTCATCAGGTTTATTTTCAGCGTGTGTGGGTGCATGTGCATGTCTCTGTGTATGGGTGTGTATGTGCCACGCACACATGTGCATGTCTCTGTGTATGGGTGTGTATGTGCCACGCACACATGTGGAGGTCAGAGGACAACTTGGAGGAATCTGGTCTTCTTCCACCTTCTTTGAGACAGGGTCTCTTGCCGCTACAAAATAACACACCAGTCTAACTGGCCCACTAGTTTTGGATTCTCCTGGCTCCACCTCCCATTGTAATAGGGACAGTGGGGACTCAGATGCATTTGCCACTTTGCACCAGGCTTTACATGGGTGCTGGGACTTTGAACTCAGGTCAGTAGGCCTGACAAGCAAGCACACTTAACTGCTGAGCCATCTCCCCAGCCCCAATCATCAGTGTTTCTAATTTTCCAATATACGGGTTTAGTACCACCTTGCTACATGCTGACACAGTACCAGACATAAGCACAGACTATATCTGCAGCTCCTACACCCACAGATTTTACTCAAGATTGGACCAAAAATATTTTCACTTTAATAAACATAGACATTTTCTTTCCTTGTCATTATCCCCTAAATAATATAATACAAGAACTGTTCACATAGCATTTGTATTGTATTAGGTATTTTAGGAAATTGAAAGATGCTTTCAAATACATGGGAGGATTGTGAAGGTTGTATGCAAATACTACACCATTTTATATAATGGATTTGAGCATCTAACTTTTTTTATATCTGCAGGGGTTTTTGGATCAAATCTCCTATAAATACTAATGGATGGCTGTAGTTCCAAAATATGAATTCAATTTTTGATCCTGTGTGATCTAGAATAAATTCTTTGGCTTCTCTGAAAAAAAAAAAAAAGAAAACCCTACTATTCTAAGGGCTGTGGAGAGGGCTTAATGGATAGAGTGCTTGTCGTGCAAGCATGAGGTCCTGAGTACAGATCCCCAGCACCCATGTAAAAGCTGGGCATGGCAACATGTGCCTGTAATCCCAGTGCTTGGGAGGAGGAGACAGATAAAGCCCTAGGACTGCTGGCCAATCAGTCTAGCCTACCTGATGAGCTGCAAGCCAATGAAAGACTCCTTCTCAAACAAAAAGTGGATGGCCCCATTCTCTCTCTCTCTCCCTGCCTCTGCTTCTTTCTCTACCTCTATATCTCTCTATATATAATAAATAAATAAAATAATTTTAACAAAAAAGGGCTGGAGATATGGTTTAGCAGTTAAGGCACATGCCTGCGAAGCCTAAGGACCCAGTTTCAATTCCCCAGGACCCAGGTAAACCAGATGCACAAGGTGATGCATGCATCTGGAGTCCATTTGCAATGGCTGGAGGCTCTGGCATGCCCATTCTCTCTCTCTCTCTCTCTCTCTCTCTCTCTCCTTTCTCTCTCTAATAAATAAAATATTTCTTAAACCGTGGATGGCACTTGAGGAATAGCACCCAAGGTTGTCCCGTGGCCTCCACATGCATGCATGCACACACAAACACCTAAATGCACACACATGTGTCACAGTCAGCTTTGGGTCGCTGGGCTGAACTTCTAACCAGGCACAAGTTCTGGGAAGAAGGGATTTATTGAAGCTCACAGACAGAGGAGAAGTTCCATAATGGAGGATTTCCATGGAGACCCAAGCGACCACCAGCAGCACCGTAAGAAGCACAGGCCAGGAACTCCAGGCAGAGCTCAAGCACTTTGCCTATCTTTGGACTGGAATTCCCCAAACACACCTTAGGGCTAGACCCTAGGATCTGCCCACAGTGATGTCTCCTCCAGCCAGGTGTCTGAAGATCTACATTACAACCGCTAATAAACTCCTGAATTTATTGGGGAACATCTATGCAAACCACCACAACATGTATATACACACACACTGAAAAAGCTACAATTCTACAGTGTGGCAGTAGAGCGTCTTAAATTACCTGCCGTGAGGTGAAATGGAAATTGCACAAACATATATTGTGTATATGAGGTCAGGCATGCTATGCCCCATTTGCTGGGTCCCTATACAAGAGACATGCAGACAGGTATTTGTCATCCTGATACCCGCCCCTAGCCCTTCCAAAGAAATCGGGTGCCTTCGAGACAACCGGTTTACTGATCACAAATCACATTTAAAAGAATATTTTTAAAAAATTGATGCTCACTTTCAACTTGTGGTATGTTTTGTTAAAAGAGTCATTACCATCGCCAAAGGTTTTTTTTTGTTTGTTTGTTTGTTTTGTTTTGTTTGTTGTTGTTGTTTGTTTGTTTGTTTTTGCAGTGGGCAAAAGTTAATGCAGAGAACCTAGCTGGAAAAGGGCTGAGAATAAATGACCGTTGTGTACTCAGCCTAAATGGGACATCCAGACCACCTCCTCCAAGGCTTAGGGAACATCAGGAAAGAGAGGGAAGAAAGAAGGTAGGGGCTGGAGGGTGGGGAGGAGTACTGTGGAATGCTGTCTTCTAGACACCGCATGGACCTTACACTCATGGACGCTCACAGCAGCTGTGATTTCTTGTACAAGCATGGGTCCATCATCATTCCATCATGGAGGAGGGGGGGACTCACAAGGCCCCATCTGTCCCTGAGGAGCCGTTGAGAGTTAATGGTTGCTGGGGAGAAGCGGGGGGTGCATTTTCTTCAGTGGTGTAGCCACCGGTAAGTTGATCATGCTCCCGTCAAATCCCCCCCCCCAACCATGTTCATGCAAGCGGCCCGAATTAAACTCAGTGGGACACAAAGAAACAAGACATTAAAGTGGGAAGGGGGTTGGTGGGGGAAATAAAGAAAGAGTTTATTGGGAGTGGGAGGGGTAAGAAAGGGTAGTGGGGGTGCGAAGATGATCAAAATACATTTGATACATGCATGAAATCATCAAAAATAAAATAGAGGGGCTGGAGATATGGTCTAGCAGTTAAGGTGCTTGCCTACAAAGCCAAAAGACCTAGGTTCGATTCCCCAGGACCCACATAAGCGAGATGCAGAGGGTGGCACATGCATCTGGAATTCATTTGCAGTAGGTGGAGGTCTTGGCATGCCCATTCTCTCTTTATCTGCCTTTCTCTCAAATAAATAAAATAAAATAAAGAATTATACAATAAGTTAATGGACCACCAATGAAAGGAAAGTTGTCCAGAATCTGGGTCACAGAAATCTCCAGGGTGGGGTAAAAGAATGATCAATATTTCTAAGCTGAGATCATTTGTAGTGTTTTCTGTGTAGTCCAGAATTTACATCTGGGCTGAGCGGATAGATTTTTTTTTCTTCCATTGAGGACTATGTTCTTGATCCTAAGCCCTCTCGCTTCCTCAGAGACAAAAACTCCATTAATGAGCAACTTGAAGCTCTTCTCTACTGCCTCCTTCCCTGCAAGTCTGTGTCCTCTGTCCTCAAAATCCCTTCCCTTAGATGAACTGGTACAATTCTGGAAGGGCAATTTGGCAAAAATCTAGCAAAAGAAGAAAGGTATACAGTTTCTGACCCAGATGTTTCGCTTCTAGAGGATTTATCTTTAGACGGCTTACACAAGTTCATAAGGATAAATTTACAGACGTGATCGTGGCGGCACTGTTTGTAAGAGGAGAGAAAGCAAGAGGTGTGTGTGGGGGGGGGGGAACAACCTAAGCAGACATCAATAGGGGATTAGTTAAATAAATCACTGTATGGTAAGAAGCAATGTTGGCAATTAATTACTGAGTGAAAAAAAAAATAATGTTGCAAAGCAATGTGCTCCCATTAATAAAAATAAGCAATGCGAGGTCTCGGGAGATGGCTCCGTGGGTAAGAGTGCTTGCTGCACATGCATGAGACTTGAGAGGGCCTGATTTGCCCTGAGTTGGATTTCTGAGCCCCCACCTAAGCAGCTGGGTGTAACCTCGGTCCTGTGTGGAGTGGAGACTGAAGAATCACTGGCGCCCACTGGTCCCTCGCTTTTTATTTTTTTATTTGTTTTTATTTTTATTTATTTATTTCAGAGTGACAGACAGAGAGAAAGGGGCAGATAGAGAGAGGGAGAGAGAATGGGCGCACCAGGGCCTCCAGCCACTGCAAACGAACTCCAGATGCGTGCGCCCCCTTGTGCATCTGGCTAACGTGGGTTCTGGGGAGTCGAGCCTCGAACCGGGGTCCTCAGGCTTCACAGGCAAGCGCTTAACTGCTAAGCCATCTCTCCAGCCCTGGTCCCTTGCTTTGACTGAGAAACAGCAGCTTCATGTTCGAGGAGAGACTCTGTCTCAAATAAGCAAGCTGATGAGTGACAGGAGGATCTCCTGATGCTGATATTCTCCTCGGCACTCTGCACACATGCACGCTGGGGACGCACATCCGTGCACATGAGTGCATCACACCGTACAAACACCATACCACACACACTACACACACATGCCAACAAAATAAAATAATCAGGGGCTGGGGAATGGCTCAGTGGTTAAAGGTATTTGCTTGCAAAGCCCAGGTTCCATTACCCGGTATCCAAATAAAGCCAGACACAAAAAGTGGTGTATGCATCCAGAGATCCTTTGCGGTGGCAGGAGACCCTGTAGCACCTCCATATTCTCTCTCTCTCTCTCTCACTCTTTCTTAATAAATAAATATTTAAAAAATAAAACAAGCAATGCAAAGGTAAACATAGATATACATATAAATGCCTATTTTTATTTATTCTAAGTGTATTGCACAACTCCAAGGGCACCATTTACATTGTATTCTTGTTTTATATGTTGCATACCTGACTGAGCATGCACATGCTTATACACGCACACACACACACACACACGGGGACATATGTCCCTGGGAGAGCTCCTAGGCACCCCCCCACCCTGAGGTTGTATCTAACCTAACATGTAAACTCTATCATGAGTACCAATCCATTTTCCCCATGAGCTTGTAAAGTGCATAGGAAAAAGAAAGGAGCATTCGTCTCTTTATCTCCAACACCCACAGAGATCCTGGCACACCAGTAAATAGTCCTGGAATGGTACTGAGGAAGGAAGGTAGGAGCAGACTCATGCTATCTGTGGCTCCGAAGCTTCTAGACTTGGAATGAGACATGCTGCTGGCTTTCTGGTTCTCCATCTGGTAGGACTACTCAGCCCATGTGATCATGTGAGCGAATTCCTTTGCTAAATTCCTCCTTGTTGGTTCTGTCTCCCTGGAAAGCCCTGGTGATTACAGCATTCATTCAATATCTATGATCATTTTATTTAGAGATTAGAGACAGTAGGAGATTAATAAACTGATTGATTGATAAAATAGAATGGGGCTGGAGAAATGGCTCAGTGGGTAAAGCACTTGTATGTATAAGTGTGAGGACCTGTGTTTAGATATGCAGAATCAATATAATTCCAGACACAATAGCACACATCTGTAAACCCAGCCCTCCTGCACTGAGATTAGAAAGTGAGACAGGAAAACCCCTAGAATCTCATGGGCCAAACAACCTGGTATATGCAGCAGCAAACAAGAGGCCCTGCCTCAGACAAAAGTGACCAAACCAAAACCTCTACACCTGCACCATGCCATGCACACACTCACACTCTCTCACACACACAGTTAAAAATAGAGTAATTACAGTAAACTTTTGTAATAACACTCAGGAGATATCATTCTCCCATTTTCTCAAAAAAATCTAATTCCTCACTCTGTTATGGTAATATTTTTAGACTGAAATGAGACCAATAGATAAGGAGGGACATGGTACTTCAGTGTAACATCTCACGCTAAATCATGACAAGATCAAGATTTTAAGTCTCAGGAGTGAGAGTGGGGAGGAAAGAAAGTCACTGGGACTGAGGTAACCAGCAATGTGAATGTCAACTGGCCATCATGCACATGGACATTTTGAATCCTCAAAATGACATGTGGCTGTTGAGATGGCTCAAAGCCTGTCTCCCTGGAAAGCCCTCATGATTAAAGCATTCATTCAATATCTATGATAATTTTATTTAGAGATGAGGGACAGTAAGAGATTAACAAACCCAGTATCCATGTAAAGCCAGATGCACAAAGCAGTACATGCATCTGGAGTTTGCTTACAGCAGCAAGAAACCCTGATGCCCCATACTCATTCTGTCTGTCTGTCTCACTGTCTTTCTCAAATAAATAAACCAAAATATTTTTTAATGACATCAGGGCTAGAGAGATGACTTAGTGGTTAAGGTGCTTGCCTGCAAAGCCTAAAGACTCATGTTCGACTCTCTAGATCCCACATAAGCCAGAAGCAGAAAGGTGAGGCAAGTGCAAGGCCACATGTGCCCACTAGGTGGTGCAAGCGTCTGGGGTTCCATTTCAGTGGCTGAGGCCCTGGCATGCCAATTCTCTCTCTCTCTTTCTCCAAAATAAAATAAATAAATAACAACATGTGAGGGCTGAGGAGATGGCTCAGTGGATAAAACTCATGCTGTGCAAGCATGAGTACCCAAGTTCAAATCTCCAGTACCCACGTAAAGACAAATACAGTAGTGAGTCTCTGTAATCCCCAGAAGCTTACAGGCCAGCTAGCCTGGAGAGCACAGTGATGGCAGACCTTACCTCAAACAAGGCAAAAAGTAAGAAATGACCCCCACCCCCAACAAATGACATCAGGACATAGAGAAAATATAAGACTGAACAGACCATGAAATTATCCAATGATTGTGGAGATTATTAAAATGAAGGTGATAGTAGTAAGGAAAGGTACGAGTTAAATCTGGTTCTCCATGGAACAGAAATTTCTACACACAGCTAA
The DNA here is from genome assembly GCA_036346955.1 of Dipus sagitta. Classification (NCBI taxonomy): domain Eukaryota; kingdom Metazoa; phylum Chordata; class Mammalia; order Rodentia; family Dipodidae; genus Dipus; species Dipus sagitta. Next base: position 5,588,504 of record CM070771.1, read on the forward strand.
GGAACCACGAAAGAAAGATCTCCCAGGAGCATGTTATTATGAATGGAACATAAAATGTCTCCAATAGACTCATGGGCTAAGTGCTTGATCTGCAGATGGTGGTGTTATTTGGGGAAGTTATGGAAACTCTAGGAAGTGGGACCTAACCAAGTAGATGGATAAGTCACTGGGGACAGGTCCTTGGAAGTACCTTGTTCCTGGCTCTTTCTTGTTTCTCCCTCCTCTTCCTGGTTACCATGATATTTTATTGATTTGATTTGATTTGGTTTGGTTTTTTGAGGTAGGGTTTCACTCTATCCCAGGCTGACCTGGAATTCACTATGTAGTCTCAGGATGGCCTCGAACTCACAGCAATCCGCCTACCTCTGCCTCACAAGTGCTGGGATTAAAGGCATGTGCCACCACACCTGGCTCTAGTTACCATGATATAAACAGCTCTGCTCAGTTACTCTCCTGCCGCCATGATGTTCTGCCTGAGTACACGAAAGCAAGCAGCCATGGACTGAGCCCTCAAAAACTGTGAGCCAAAACTAAATCTGTCCTCCTGTAAGTAGCTTATGTCAGGTAGGTTAGTCACAGCTACACAAACGTAATTAATACATTCCTCAAGTGAAACATTCTTCTGTTCCTGAGGGGCAATAGAGTCCCCCTTCTCCCAAATACACACACACACACACACACACACACACACACACACACACACACTGTTCCAAAAGCACAGGGGCCCTTTTCTCTGTTTCATCCACTGGCATAAGACTGTTCAGGCCAGGCATGGTGGCACATGCCCTTAATCTCAGCACTTGGGAGGCAGAAGTAGGAGGATCATGGTGAGTTCGAGGCCACCCTGAGACTACATAGTGAATTCCAGGACAGCCTGGACTAGAGCAAGACCCTGCCTCAAAAAAAACAAAAAGAAATTACTAAAGACTGTTCAGAAGTCTCCTACTTAGAACACCAGTGTTCAAGGGCTACAGATGAAGCTCCATTGGGAGAGTGCTTGTCTAACACGAACAAAGCCCTGGGCTCCATCCCCAGCAGACCGTAAACTGGGTGCTGTGACACATTTATAATCCCGGGACTCAGGAGGTAAAGTCAGGTCCACAGTCATCTTCAGGTTGCTACACAGTGAATTTGAGGCCAGCCTGAGCTATGTGAGATCTTGTCTCAAAAAAATAAAAAATAAAATACCAGCGTTCAGAGCAGTCCTTCCATTACAAGCCTAAGATGAGCCCAAGATCACACAGTGAACTGGCGGAGGTCCCCACTTCTGCCTCCTGCTGCAGTGCCATGCGGTACACACTGTCCCCTAAGATCCACCCCTGGGGTCGATGCCAGCGATGAGACATCTGTGTTAGTTTGTGCTGCTGCTGCTGGTGGTGGTGGTGGTTCAGTACTGCTGATGTCCAGCAGAGCCAAGCGTTGGCAAGTAGTCTTAGGGGCCACCATGGAGACCGTGGAAGTGCCTGGACTCTGGTTAGGAACCAGGAGGAGAGATGTGAGGAGGAGAAATAAGGGTGGGCCTATAAAGGGTGACTGGAGTTGATGGTATCAATCTAGCAACGGAGGCAAATCTTAGCAACCAAGCAGTAAAACTTGAGTTCCTTCAGCCTCTTGCTGGGCAGGACCTTGAAGTCATGGGGTAGTTTGGGGGTCTTGTTTATGTAGAGATTATTTATTTTAAAGCTATTCAGAAGAGGGGTGGGAGGGAGAAGTGGAGAGATAGAAAGAGAGAGAAAAAAATGCCCTTTGAATTTCCGTTGCTTTCAGAGTCAGCAATTTAATGAGTCATGCATTCAAAATCCTTGCTTTGTCTACACATTTTCATTTCAGAATACTAAAAAACACTTTGTTTGGAACATTGGTTATTTTTAGTTCATATATCAATAGTGAACATTCATTTCTTCCCATATGAGAAAAGCTTCCTTCAGACTAGGCTGAGACAGCTCCCTTGCAGGAGGGTTGTTTACTGAGCTGCATGCTGTCAAACCTACATAGATATCTATGCCCCTCCTTGAGGTGGCCTCCTGACACTGTCGACTACCCATGAGCCAACTCCATACCTGGTTCCAAACGTCTCCAGATTCCATAAGGTGGTCAAAAATGGAAGAACATTCTTTCAGGTGCTCAGAGTGAGGTGCCAACATCTTCACACCTCAGGACAGCCAGTTTCTCACTATTTTGCTTCCATGTGAAGCCCATGGGAGAAAGGAAATGGAGGAAGGGCTCCACATTCGGTCATCTCCTCCAGAGACATTAAGAGAATGCCTGGCCACATCGTAGAAAACACAGAGATGGACACGCTGGCAAATTCTTCTGCAATCCTTTAGGCTGACAAGCTGGAGGAGAACCAGATGGAAGGCTTCAGGGGGCAGTGTGGGGCATGTCTCTTCCACACTCCACTATAGCATCCCCGGACAGCTCTATCTGTGGGCTACTTTCACCAGGGATGGTTCACCGCCTTAGTGCTCCAGGAGATAACCTTGGCAAAAGGCTGCAGCTTACAGCCTCAATAACAACTAAGAGCTGGGCATGGTGCCATACCAGCACTTGGGAGGCTGAGGCAGGAAGATTGCAAGTTTGAGGCCAGTTCAGGCTACATAGTAAACCATTTTAAATAACGAAAGAAGAAAAAGAAAGAGAGAGAGAGGAAGGAAGGAAGAAAGGAAGGAAGGAAGGAAGGAAGGAAGGAAGGAAGGAAAGAAGGAAGGAAGAAAGAAAGAAAGGAAAAGAGGAATGAGGGAGGGAAGGAAAGAAGGAGAGAAGGAAGGGAGGGAAGGAGGGAGGGAAAATGGAGAAGGGGGATGGAAAGGAAAGGAAGGTGAAGGGAAAGAGAAGGGAAGAGAGGAGGGAAGTGGAGGGGTGGGGAGAGGAGGGAAGAGAAGGGAAGGGAAGGAAAAAAAGGAAAACGGAAAAAGGAAAATGGAAAAAGGAAAGAAATAGAACTCACCAGTACTAGATAACCAATCAGCTTCCAGAATAGAATCTAAAACTAACATTCCACGGAACCAGGGTGAGTAGGTGTCCCTCTTCTCTGGTCACTGTTCTACTGTCTTCCATCAAGTATTTATAGAGGAGGCAGCTATGCTCATGTGCTCTAACACTCCCCCCTTGGACACGTCAATGGGAGCAGGCAGCCATGAGCCCACTTCCCAGGGAACTTGGACTGGAGGCCCTTGTGATTTCCAGTTGAGATACTGTCACCTAGGTACCCACTGAAGTCCACCATGGTGCTGGTGTGTGTGTGTGCGTGCGCGTGCGTGCGTGCGCACGCACATGAATACTTGTTCACATGTTTACAAGTGCAATGAAGAGGCCAGAGAACAACCTTGTGTGTCGTTCCTCAGATAGGCCATCATGCCGTCCCTCTCCTCCGAGACAGGGTCTCTCATTGAACCTGGAGCTCACCAAGTAAAATAGCCTGGCCAGTCCGTGAGCTCCAAGGATCCTCCTGTTGCCCCTCCCCAGCACTGGAATTACATGTGAATACCTCTACACCCAGTATTTTCCCATGGGTACTGGGCATCAAACTCTCATGCTTGTAAAGCAAGCATTTTATTGACTGAGCCATCTCTTCAGCCCCTGGAGGAAACTTTCTATTCTTTTATGAGAGAGAGAATTGGTGTGCCAGGGTCTCCAGCCACTACAATCAAACTCCAGACATGTGTGCCATCTTGTGCACACGCACAACCTTGCACATGTGTCACCTTTGTGCATCTGGCTTACATGGAATCTGGGGAGTCGAACATGGGTTCTTAGGTTTCGCAGGCAAGCGCCTTAACCTCTAAGCCATCTCTCCAGCCCTAGTCTATTGTTTTTCACTTTTTTAATGTTATTTTATTTATTTGAAAGAAGGAAAGAGTAAGAGAGAGAAAGAGAAAGAGAGAGAGAATAGGCGCACCAGGGCTTCCAGTCACTGCAAACTAATTCCAGATGCATGCACCACCTTGTGCATCTGGCTTACATGGGTCCTGGGGAATCAAACTGAGGTCCTTTGGCTTTGTAGCCAGGCGTCTTAACTGCTAAGCCAGCTCTCCAGCCCTATTCTATTTTTTTTTATTTTTTTAAATTTTTATTTATTTATTTGAGTGCGACAGACAGAGAAAGGCAGATAGAAAGAGAGAGAGAGAGAGAATGGGCACGCCAGGGCCTCCAGCCACTGTAAACAAACTCCAGATGCATGCACCCCCTTGTGCATCTGGTTAACATGGGTCCTGGGGAATCGAGCCTTGAACCAGGGTCCTTAGGCTTCACAGGCAAGCACTTAACCGCTAAGCCATCTCTCCAGACCCCCTATTCTATTTTTTAAATAAATTATTTTTAATATTCTTTTTTTCTTACTTATTTAAAGTAATATAACATAATCATAATCCCTTTCCATGACCTTCTCTTGTTCCCTCTTCCCCCATTCCCCTTCCACAAGCCCCTTTGTCTTACAAGTAGTCTCTCTTCTACTTTGATGACATGTTTTGCTCTCTTCTACCATCCGTGATGGAGTGTTAATGAACCCAATGTTGTTTAGGTCTTGTGAAAGGAACAATAGTCGTTGTGAGGTCATAAGTGCAACAAGCACTTTACCTCCACAAGACAGCATTCCAAAGCACTCCTCCCCATCCTATGGCTCTTCCGTGGGGGAAACATTTCCAGTGAGGGGTGAATTTTACACTCTACCCAAGACCTCTTTTTCTGTTCAACAGGTCACATCTTCACACCCACAAATGGAACCATCCTTTTCCTGTATGTTGTCAGTTACATGTGTCTTTGCCACAACCCCCATGGGACAAATACAGATGTCCCACTGCCCTAGTCCTTCCCTCAACATTTCCCAAGGGAAACGACCAGCATTCTATTATTTATCCTAAGCTAGGAAAAAGTCAGTGAGGCATTTTATACTTGGGGTGGACCATACCTTCCACCAGGATCCTTTCCAGAATGTTCTATGGTGCCTAGCAGAAATGATTAATATTGTCAGCTTGATTGTATCTTAGATCACCTGAGAGACAAACCTCAGGCCAATTGAGAGAGGGAAGACCCACCCTAAATGTGAGCGGCACCACCCCATGGGCTGGGGTCCCAGAGTGTATAAAAAGGAGAGAGCAGGCTGAGCACCAGCGTTCATCTCTCTGCTTCCCGACTGTGGATGCCTTGTGACCAGCCACCTCACATTCCTGCTGCCATGACTTTACTGCCCAGACAGACCTCAGTCAAAATAAACTTCTCCCTCCTTAAGCTCCTTCTTGTAAGGTATTTGGTCACAGAAATGAGAAAGTAACAACACCGAGCCAGCCTTTCCTTTCCAAGTGTTGATTCTGAGCCTGCCTTTATAAGCATCACGTTCCAGATTCAAGTTCACCCTGCAGGTCAAGTTTCCCTTTGCTAATAATAATCTCATCAGGGCCCACCCTTGATTTCCCCAACAATGAGAAGGTCCTAGACAGTATTGCAGCATCCTGTGCCAGGGATAGTGCTGAAAATCAGAAGTTGTAGTAACCAAAAATATTTCCACTTCTTCCCCCCAACATAAGTCTAAACTAACTCCCTCCACCATAAACACGCAGCCACTAACAGGAGATGTTGACAGAGAGGGTGAGAGAGTCCATTCTCTTAAGAGTCCATTTCAACTTCAAAACATGTGCATTTATATACTCACGACAGACCTATGCTAAATGCCAGCGTCACACACATTAACCTTTCTTTCTACACAAAACCACCCAGAGTTAAAATTGTTCTAGAAGTTTTATAGCCATGCATGAATGGACTCCAGGGAAAAGAGAAAGACTGAGATCAAAACCCAGGGAGTCCTTTGGCTTGGTAACCTATAAATCCAATATCTGAATTGGATCTCTTCTTCTATGCCTGGGAGAGGCAGGGAAATACAAAGGAGGAGAAGCAGGAGAGCAGGGAGAAGGTGGCCTGGGGTGGCTCGGTGGTGGAGCCTAGAACTACCTAGGATGCACAGTGAGGGGCTGAAGGTGTAGCACAGTGGTAGAGCACCTTCCTAGAAGCCCCCAGCAAGGGGCTAGGGATGTGGCTCAGTTTGAAAACAATTGCCTAGAATCCTCCAGTGAGGGGCTGGGGGCGTGGCTCAGTGGTAGAGTACCTGCCTAGACTCCCCCAGTGAAGGGCTGGGGATGTGGCTCAGTGGTAGAGCTCCTGCCTAGAATCCCCAGTGAGGGGCTGGGGCATGGCTCAGTGGTAGAGCTCCTGCCTAGCATCCCCCAGTGAGGGGCTGGGGATGTGGCTCAGTGGTAGAGCTCCTGCCTAGCATCCCCCAGTGAGGGGCTGGGGGCGAGGCTCAGTGGTAAAGCACCTGCCTAGACTCCCCCAGTGAGGGTTGGGGGTGTGGCCCAGTGGTAGAACACCTGCCTGGAATCCCCCAGTGAGGGTTGGGGGTGTGGCCCAGTGGTAGAACACCTGCCTAGTATCTGTGAGGTCCTGTCTTCCATCCCCATTGCTACAGGGCATGGACACACACACACACAGAGAGAGAGTTGAGGAACAATGTCCTTATGGATATTATGAGGATTGATTAAGTTTTCTATGCAAATGTCCAATTTCCATGCTGTCACCTGTTCTGCACTCTGCAAGTTATACTTGTGTCATCAGTCATTTCTTACAAGCAGCCTGCTTCGCACCATCGGTTTTTCCGCCAGTTTGCAAAAGCACCCCCATGCCCTGTGCATGCATCTCAAAGGGAAACCGATCAGCTGCAGAAATAGGAGAGTTTCTGTTTCCTGCAGTAACCACCACTCATCATTTGGGAAGCCCTCCCAGGTAGACTTTTTATTATTTATTTATTTTTATTATTATTATTATTATTTTTTTTTTTTTGGTTTTTTGAGGTAGGGTCTCACTCTAGCTCAGACTGACCTGGAATTCAGGGTGGCCTTGAACTCATGATGATCCTCCTACCTCTGCCTCCCGAGTGCTGGGATTAAAGACATGCGCCACCACTCCTGGCCCAGGTAGACTTTTCATACTCTCCTTTCTGCCCTGGACACTGGGCAGCACAGGCTTCCAGTCCCCACACCACCACCACCCCCTACCTGAGAGTTGCAAAACCATTTAGATCCAGAGATTTGGGGTGGGGGAAGACTTGCCAGGTTGGGAAGTCAGGGGCCTGGCTCCTTGGGGGCTCCTCTTCCCCTTCCGGGGCTCCTCGGTCCTCTGTTTTCTCATTCTCAGGCTTCCCCTCTCCAGGTTGCTCAGGCAGCCGCATCGGGGGTCCAGGGTGAGGTTGTCAGAGACTTGGGAGCACATCAGAGGAGCATCAGCGAAGACACTGAGACCCTGCAAGGAGGTGACAGAAACAGTGCTGAGTGTTGTGCGCTCGAAGTCACTCACCTAAATACCCACAGCCCGTCCCTTCCGTGTTTACACAGGACAGTGGTAGGCATGCAATCCTGGCACAAGAAATATAATTATACTTGTGACAGATCTTTAGTTATTAATAAGGCCTCAATGTCATCCAAGAGTATTACACAACAAACTAATAATGTGCCTTTGGAGCCAACCTTAATCTTTTCAGGTACTTTTCCATTAAAACCCTGTGGGCTTCGGGAGTATAAGCAATGTGGAATGAATGATAAGAGACATCAACTTGAGTGCTACTTAGAAGAAAGACTGGCACTTTACCACCATCATCTGTTTCTAACCACTGAGCTACTGAGCTGGAAATGTACCTCAGTGGTAGAGCACCTGCTAGGAATCCCCCAGTGAGTGATTGAGGGTATGGCTCAGCAGTAGAGTATCTGCATAAGATCTCTAAGTGAGCCACTAAGGTGTGGCTCAGTGATAGAGCACCTGCATAGAATCCACAGTGAGGAGCTGAGGGCATGGTTCAGCAGTAAAATGCCTTTCTAGAATCCCCCAGTGAGGGGCTGGGAGCGTGGCTCAGTGGTAGAGCTCCTGCCTAGAATCCCCCAGTGAGGGGCTGGGGGCGTGGCTCAGTGGTAGAGCCCCTGCCTAGAATCCCCCAGTGAGGGGCTGGGGGCGTGGCTCAGTGGTAGAGCTCCTGCCTAGAATCCCCCAGTGAGGGGCTGGGGGCATAGCTCAGTGGTAGAGCCCCTGCCTAGAATCCCCCAGTGAGGGGCTGGGGGCGTGGCTCAGGGGTAGAGCTCCTGCCTAGAATCCCCCAGTGAGGGGCTGGGGGTGCGGCTCAGTGGTAGAGCTCCTGCCTAGAGTCCCCCAGTGAGGGGCTGGGGGCGTGGCTCAGTGGTAGAGCTCCCGCCTAGAATCCCCCAGTGAGGGGCTGGGGGCGTGGCTCAGTGGTAGAGCTCCCGCCTAGAATCCCCCAGTGAGGGGCTGGGGGCGTGGCTCAGTGGTAGAGCTCCCGCCTAGAATCCCCCAGTGAGGGGCTGGGGGCGTGGCTCAGTGGTAGAGCTCCTGCCTAGAGTCCCCCAGTGAGGGGCTGGGGGCGTGGCTCAGTGGTAGAGCTCCTGCCTAGAGTCCCCCAGTGAGGGGCTGGGGGCGTGGCTCAGTGGTAGAGCTCCTGCCTAGAGTCCCCCAGTGAGGGGCTGGGGGCGTGGCTCAGGGGTAGAGCTCCTGCCTAGAATCCCCCAGTGAAGGGCTGGGGGCGTGGCTCAGTGGTAGAGCTCCTGCCCAGAATCCCCCAGTGAGGGCCTGGGGTGTGGCTCAGTGGTAGAGCTCCTGCCTAGAATCCCCCAGTGAAGGGCTGGGGGCGTGGCTCAGTGGTAGAGCTCCTGCCCAGAATCCCCCAGTGAGGGGCTGGGGGCGTGGCTCAGTGGTAGAGCTCCTGCCCAGAATCCCCCAGTGAGGGGCTGGGGGCGTGGCTCAGTGGTAGAGCTCCTGCCCAGAATCCCCCAGTGAGGGGCTGGGGGCGTGGCTCAGTGGTAGAGCTCCTGCCCAGAATCCCCCAGTGAGGGGCTGGGGGCGTGGCTCAGTGGTAGAGCTCCTGCCTAGAATCCTCCAGTTAAGGGGGTAGTACAGTAGAGCACCTGCCTAGAACCCTCAGTAAGGACCTGGGGGAGTGGCTCTGCAGTAGAGCACCTCCATACTAATCCACAGGTGTTATGCATAAATAGACTTTGGGCTAAACCTGCCTGGACACCTGGTGGGTGTGGTGTGCACAGAAGTACAGCAATCACAAGCGTATTTTCACACACAGTTCTTCAAGGCTTCATGGAGTCCTCTCAGGATCTCATCTCCTAGGAGATGGCTTCTAATAGGAGAACATTTTTCAGGTGTGGACATGCGCATTTTGTCAACATTCAGGCACCAAAAACAGGGTAGTACATTTCTCAAGATGCTATGCTCAGGGTCTAGCATGTGAAAAAATGGAAGCCCAACTATCTGTTGCCAGGAGACCCCATTGCTGGCTGCCACATGCAGATAGATCATGGGTCCTCAGGTGAAGACCTGCACCATGGTGACCAGGGCTTTGTTTCTCTCATATCAAGATTCCCCAGATACATTGTCTGAACTTTATATCCTTAGAGATTGTCGTTTAGACAGGGTTTAGCTATGTAGCTCAGGCTGCTCTGCAACTTCTCGTCCTCCTGCCTTTACCTCCCAAATGCTGGAGTGACAGATGTGTATCACCATGCCTGGGTATGGTACTATTTTTAACTTTCATTAGGAACCACAGTGGGAACTGATATTGACTAAATGTTAGTTCAGTAAGTGTCTACTGGTGCTAGGGAGTCAGATCACTTGGTAAAGTGCTTGCTGTACAAGCATGATGACCTGAGTTCGATTCCCAAAACCCACCTGAAAGCCAGGTGTGGCAGTACACACAGCTGTAATCCAAGCACTGGGTAGGAGGAGAGAGAAATATCCTCAAGGCTCACTGGCTAGCTAGTCTAGCTGAATCCACGAACTCTAGGTTCAGTAAGAGGGCTTGTCTCAAAGAACAACGTGGAAAGCAACTGAGGAAGACACCCAATGTCAACTTCTAACCTCCACAGACATGTACACGCCACTACCTGCACCCACATACATATGAACATGCCTGCACACACACATGCATACCACACAATGCACATTCAGAAGATAAATAAATAGCTAGATAGCAATAAATGTTTATTGAGCCCCAACCCAATTATTTTAAGGTTAGCCCTACCTAAGCCTCAGCACACAGACCACTGCTGGTTCGCAAACACACGCGCATGTGTGTGCACACACACACACACCCCAAACAGCTCTGGCCCTTGAACACATGGCCCATGCCATGAACGTGTCACCTCAGACCAGAATTCAGCCCTTCTCCCCTGACACATGCACCCCGAGTACTCCCCTGCCCCCACACCGCACCCACACAGCACCACACACTTCTCTCTTACACACCCCTGTGACTCATCTGTTCACACGCACCAACACCCACTTCCCCAGGCACGCCACACTCATCTAGACTCTCTCAGCCGCCTCTAGTCATCTCGTTAAGTTCAACAGGAGAAACAAATTTCCCGTGTCCTGACAGGAGACATTTTTAAAAAGTGACATTTTATTTTCAGATATGTTTTCAGTTGCCAAGACACAAGTGGCACTGGGAGAGTTACGACTGGTGGTGGGAAGGCAGATTTCTAGTGCGTTCTACTTAGCTTCCATATGCTGCGTCCTGCCTTGTCAGGCTCCTCCTGGCAGAGTGGACATCAGCCAGGGTTCCCGACGGTGCTGGAGCTGCAAAGCTGGCCGTGGAACAGCCCAGAGCAGCCTGTGTGCCCTGTAAGCATGTCGAAGCTCAGTGGTCTTAATCACCTGGACCTTGCCCATGCTCGTCAGGGACGAGGCTTCAGAGCTTATGGAAAACTTCTCCAGGTCCCACATAAGCCAGATGCACATGGTGGCACATGCAGCTGGAGTTCCTTTGCAGTGGCTAGAGGCTCTGGCATGCCCATTCTCTCTCTCTCTCTCTCTCTCTCTCTCTCTTTCTCTCATAAATAAATAAGTAAAAATAAAATCTTTAAAAAAAACTGCTCCTAGCCAGGCATGGTGGAGCACGCCTTTAATCCCAGCACTCGGGAGGCAGAAGTAGGAGGATTGCTATGAGTTCAAGGCCACCCTGAGACTACATAGTGAATTCCAGGTCAGCCTGAGCTACACTGAGACCCTATCTTGAAAAACTAAAAAAAAAAAAAAAAAAAAAAAAAAAACTGCTCCTTCAGCTCAGCCTCAGGAGTCTTTCATCTCTCCAGCCCTAAATTCTGGCTATTTAATAAAAATGGTTTTTTTGTGTGTGATTTTTAAAAATGACTCTTTATTTTTTTTTAAATTCCCCATGGATTCTCTTGGGGTTTCCAGATATGTAATGCCATCTTTAAGGACAGAGGGTTTGGTTTTGCTCTTCCTTTGATACCTCAAATTGCTTAATTCATCACATTAGTTGAGATCAATGAACGAGGTCAATAGTAGCAGAGGCAGCATGGACATCAAAATGGTGTCCTGATTTCAGAAACAAAATCTCCCGTGTTCCCTCAAAAGTTGGAGGCTGGGGTCCAGAGAGATGGTTCAGCAGTTAAAAGTGCTTGCTTGCTGACTGCCCAGAGCCAATTCCCCTGTTCCCATGTAAAACCAGATTCACAAAGTAGCACATGCATCTGGAGTTTGTTTGCAGTGGCAGGAAGCCCTGGAGCGCCCATACTCTTTCTTTTTTTTTTTTTCCTTCCTTTTTTTCTTCCCTCCTTCTCCTTCCTTCCTTCCTTCCTTTCTTCCTTTCTTTCTTTTTGTGTGTTTTTTTTTTTGTTTGTTTTGGGGGTTTTTTTGTTTTTTATTTTTCGAGGTAGGGTCTCACTCTAGCTCAGGCTGACCTGGAATTCACTGTGTAGTCTCAGGGTGGCCTCAAACTCATGGCGATCCTCCTATCTCTGCCTCCCGAGTGTTGGGATTAAAGGCGTGCACCACCACACCTGGCTCTTCCTTCCTTTCTTTCTCTTTCTCTCTCTCTCTCCCTGTCTGCCTCTGTCTCTCTTAAATAAATAAAATAGTTTCTAAAAAGTAAGAGGGAGAGCCAGACATGGTGGCACATGTCTTTTATCCCAGCACTCGGGAGGCAAAGGTAGGAGGATCACCATGAGTTCAAGGCATGGTGTCAGGAACGAAAGAGAGCTGATTACATTTCCTCAGAAGTCAGGAAGTAGCGTGTGGACAGGAAGTGGGGGCCAGGCTATAACACCTTAAGGCCTTCCTCCAGTGACCCACTTCCTCCAGCAAGACTCCTGCAACTAAGGATTCTACAACCTCTCCAAAGCAAAGCCACAACGGGGACCCCATGTTCAAGCACATGAGTCTGTAGGAGGACATTGTACATCCAAAGCATGTGAGATGTCCTGAAGGTCTGTATGCATAGTATGGGATGGTCAAGATGATGAAGCTGGGCTGGAGAGAAGGCTGAACAGTTAAAGGTACTTGCTTACAAATATATATTAATAGCTACAATATCTATACTTAAAATATCTACCCCATTAATAGTTAAAATATCTATTACCAGCTAACATATCTACTAACAGTAACATATATTAAAGGCTTACTCCATGCCAGGTTCCCTTCTACAAACTTTCTTTGTAAAACTTGTTTATTTACTTTTGTGAACATGTGTGTATGGGTGTGCCAGAGTCTCTTGCCACTGCAAATGAGTGTTTGTCCAGCTTTATGTGGGTGGTTGGAGAATTGAACCTGGGCCAGTAGGCTTTGCAAGCAAGTGCCTTCCACCACTGAGCCATCTCCCCAGACCCCACTTCTAAAACCTTTGCATGAATGTGCTCATTTAATCTTCACCATGGACCTAGGAGGCAGGTGCTAATATTAATAATCCACCCATTTAACAGATAGAGGAAAGTGAGGCACAAGGTCCTGGAGCTGGTGACTGCCAGAGCTAGAGTATAGCAGCTGTGTTGTCAAACACCACCTTGCCAGCATTCAGGGCTCCCTGCTTCCTCACTGTGGACTGAATGTGACCAGCTCCTGTCACCCTGCCTTCCCTGTCAGGAGGGAACTGGGAACTGTGAGCTGAAATACACCCTTCCTCCCTTAAACTGATTTTTGTAAGGCGTTTTGTCCCAGCAATGAGAAGGTAACGAATACACAGCCAGTCATGGATTAGGGGATTCATGAGTCATAGACGAAGCGGCTTTCTTATACCCGTAAGCTCACTCTGGCTAGCTTACTCGGCCCAACATGCAATGTTCTGGAACCCCTCAGGACTCTGCAGAGCCCCCAGCAGCAAGAAAGGCTTTAGCATATGCACCCATACACCTTAGACTCCCCAACCTCCAGAGCTATAAGAAATAATAATATTTTTGTTTATACCCATAATTAGTGCTGCTCAGCACTAAACATAGCTTGCTTTATTTATTTACTTATTTATTCATTTATTTATTTATTATGAGAGAGAAAGAGAGAAGCAGATAGAGAGAGAGAAAATGGGCAGGCCAGGGCCTCCAGCCATTGCAAACGAACTCCAGACGCGTGCACCACCTTGTGAATATGGCTTATGTGGGTTTCTGGGGAGTCATCTAGGTCCCTAGGCTTCACAGCCAAGCTCCTTAACCACTGAGCCATCTGCCCAGCCCCAGAGCTTCTATTGCAGTAGGTGGAGGTTATTGTAGAGATTCATAACTGGTCAAAGTACTAAGAATAAATGATTACTGAGTGCTCGGCCCTTAAATGAGACATCTATATCACCTCCTCCAAGGGTCAGGGAACACTGTGGAAGAGAGGGAAGAAAGAATGTAAGAGATGGAGGATGGGGAGCAGGGCAGTGGAACAATGCCTTTTGAACATGGCATGGCCACTGTATTCATGAGCTCAGCAGCTGTGGTTTCCTGCGGAAGACTGAGCCCGTGGATATTCCATCATGGGTGGGGGAGGAGCTCACCAGTCCCCGTGCCTCTGTGAAGTAGCTATTGGCAGTTAATGGTTGCTGGGGCGGGGAGACATTTTCTTCAGTGGTGTAGCCACTGTGAGGTTGTCCATGCTCCAGCACATAACCCCCACTCAAGCTCATGCAATCAATCCTAATTAAACTCAGCGGGCCACACCACACACACACACACACACAAAAAAAAAAAAAAAAAAAAAAAAAACATGATGGACTCGAAAGATGGCTTAGCGGTTAAGGTGCTAGCTGGCAAAGCCAAAGGGCCCAGGTTCAATTCCCCAGTACCTACGTAAAGCCAGATACACAAGGAGGCACATGTGTCTGGAGTTCGTTTGCAATGGCTGGAGGGCCTGATGTGCCCATTCGCTCGCTCACTCTCTCTCTCTCTCTCTCTCTCTCTGTCTTTCCTCTCAAATAAATAAATAAATATAATTTTTATTTAAAAACCATGAAAGTAGTGGAACATGGATAGTTAGGAAGAAGGGTTTTGGCAGGAACATTTTTTAAATACTTTTTAAAATATTTTTTTAAATAAATGGTAAATGGGGGAATATGGCCAAAATATATTATGTGCATATATAAAATGGTCAAAAATAAATAAATGGATTTTTTTCTTTATGAATTGCCCAAGCAGTGGCACTCAGTGACAGCAACAGAAGACAGAGGAGACACTCACGCAGACTCACACACATGCCCACTCGCACATATGCGCACTCACACACTCATTCATGTGTCTTCTCCTTTCTGATTCTCCCTCCATGGCCCCACCACCTCCAGGGCTTGATGGTTTGGTGTCCCCTACTAAAAACAAAATGCTCCTGAGAGCAATTAAGAATCTCAGCACTTGGGAGGCAGAGGTAGGAGGATGGCTGTGAGTTTGAAGCTAGCCTGGGACTACAGAGAGATCCAGCTCAGCCTGGGCTAGAGGGGGACCTTGCCTCAAAAAGAAAACTTTGGAAACTAATGTCTATTTCTTCACCTCCATCACCAGGCAGGCACAGCAATCTCTCACACTGGAGTCCCATCGCGGGAGGACCTGGGATCTGGGGTTTTGTCAGGGAGCCAGAGATAGTGGTAGACCCCCAAACACATGGGCTTCTCCTGTTCTGGGACTGGATCATTTATTATGCGTGCCACTAGAGAGCAGTGTTCTTAACATAACTTAAAATGATGGACTAGCCAGGCATGGTGGCACACACCTTTAATCCCAGCACCCGGGAGGCAGAAGTAGGAGGATCACCGTGGGCTCAAGACCACCCTGAGAGTACATAGTGAATTCCAGGTTAGCCTGAGCTAGAATGAAACCCTACCTCAAAAAAAAAAAAAAATGGACTGGCACTGGAGGGATGGCTGAGTGGCCAAGGCATTTGCCTGCAAAGCCAAAGGATCCAGGTTCGATTCCCCAGGACCCACGTTAGCCAGATGCACAAGGGGGCGCGTGCATCTGGAGTTCACTTGCAGTGGCTGGAGGCCCTGGTGCGCCCACTCTCTCACTCTCTCTCCCTCTTTCTCTGTCAAATAAATAAATGAATAAAAATAAAATATTTTTTTAAATGGACTGAAATAGTGTGAACTGTAAGAGAGGCACCCAATTCATTCCTTGTTCACAGACTGTGACTCAAAGAAGTTGAGTGATTTCTAAGGGTCAGATAGCTTCTCTCTAGGGAAAGTTGGAGAAAGGACCCTTGTGCCAACTTCCTATTACAGAATGCTAGGGTGGAAATGTCCAGTGTCCCTTGGCCTAATCACATGGGTAAGCCAAGCAAGCATTCGAGGGGAGGGTCCTGGATTCTTCCACAACTGCACATTCCCCCCAGTGCTGCCCAAAGGCAGAAAGTGGCCTGAGGACACAGTGCTCACTGTCCCTGGCCTTCTCCATCACCAAGTCCTTCCCTTTTGGACAAATGGTTTCTTTCCAACTTTGTGACATGCCTGCAGCGCTGTAAACCCCTCCACACTGGACATTTAATTTCTCTAGCACTGCTCTTTACCTCACCCACCAAAATACAGCCTTAATTCAAGGTATGTTAACCCCCCCGCCCCCGTGTGACTGGCCCAGCTGGGAGTCAGTTAAAGTTAAAGGAAGTCTGTGGGTGGGGCACTAACTCCATAGCACCGTGGCCTTATATAAAGAGTGTGATGGTGAAGATTCATTATCACCTGAACCGGATTTGGAATCACTACGAGGCCCACCGCTGGGTGTGTCAGAGAGGGTGTTCCAGAAAGGTATAATAGGGGAGAGAAAACTTACCCTGAATGTGGGCAGCAGCATCCCACTGGCTGGGCGACTAGACTGAATAAAATGGACAACGTGAGCTGAGCAACAAGCAGTCATCTCTCCCTGCTTGCTGACTGTGGATGCATGTGACCAGCTGCCTCATGCACCTGCCACCGTGCCTTCTCTGACATGATAGACTGTGTCCCCTCAGTACGAGCTAACATAAACCTTTCCTCCCTTAAGTTGCTTTTGTCGGGTATTTTGTTGCAGCAACAAGAAAAGGAGATAATACAAAAAAGGAGAGTGACGTCTCTGTCCCTGCCATGGGGAGCCACAGACAGAAGGGAACTCCCTGTATGTCCCAGACCAGAAGTATAGTATCACTTTGAACTTGGACTTCCCACCTTTGTGAGACAATACTTGCCTGGTATCATTTAAGCCACCCAGTGTATAGTGTTTTGCTAAGGCCACCTCAGTGAACTGAGAAGGTACGCGGTCCTCTCAGCTACAGCATGAGAAATTCTAATTCATACTAGTCTGTAATGCACTGCCCATGCACCTGGATCACTTCCTTATTATAAAGCAAGGTAGGGCTGGAGAGATGGCTTAGACATTAAGGCTCTTGCCTGCAAAGACTAAGGATTGATGCTCAACTCTCCAGGTCCCATGTATGCCATACACACAAAGTGACGCAAGCACACAAGGTCGCACATGTGCATGAGATGGTGCACGCGTCTGGAGTTTGATTGCAATGGCTGGAGACCCTGGCACACCAATTCTCTCTCTCTCTCTCTCTCTCTCTCTCTCTCTTTCTCATACACACACACACATTTTAAAAAGGCTAGTCTGGGGCTGGAGAGATGGCTTAGCGGTTAAGCGCTTGCCTGTGAAGCTTAAGGACCCTGGTTCAAGGCTCGATTTCCCAGGACCCACATTAGCCAGATGCACAAGGGGGTGCACGCATCTGGAGTTCGTTTAAAGTGGCTGGAAGCCCTGGCGCGCCCATTCTCTCTCTCTCTCTTTCTTCCTCTTTCTCTCTCTGTCACTCTTAAATAAATAAATAAATAAATAAACAAAAAAAGTTTTAAAAAGGCTAGTCTGGGGCTGGAGAAATGGCTTAGCGGTTAAGGTGCTTGCCTGCAAAGCCAAAGGACCTCGGTTCAATTCCCCAGGACCCACGTAAGCCAGATGCACAAGGAGGCACATGCACCTGGCACGCCCATTCTCTCTCCCTCTCTCTCTCTCTTACTCTCTCTCCCCCCCCCTCTTTCCCTCTCTCAAATAAATAAATAAAAACAAAAATTTTTTTTAAAGGCTAGTCTGTTGGACTTGCCTCAAAAAAAATTAAACAAAAAAAAGGTATACTAACCCAAATTTCTAGAGGGGCAAACAGCAAAATAAAGTGGCCAAGCTTTAAAAGAGAAGATAGGGGATGCAGCTCAGTTTGTCATGTGCTTGCCTTACAAGAATGAGGGCCTGATTTCAGACCCCAGCATCCACAAGAAAGGCTGGGTGTGGTGGTGCATGCCTGCAATCCCAGCACTGGGAGGTGGAGACAGGAGGACCTCTGGGGCTTGCCTGTTTGCTAGTTACAGCTGATCGATGACCTCCACACTCAGCGTGAGACACTGTCTCAAAAAGAGAATGAAGGGCTGGAGAGATGGCTTAGCGAATCTCTGTGAAGCCTAAGGACCTAGGTTCAACTCCCCAGAACCCATGTAAACCAGATGCACATGGTAGCACTTGCATCTAGTAAACAGTGCAGTGGCTAGAGGCTCTGGTGTGCCCATTCTTTCTCCCTGCCTCTCTCCCTCAAATAAATAAATTAATTAAATAAAATATATTTTTAAAAAACAGCAAATGAAGAAGACACATGACATCAGCATATGGACTACACACATGTGTGAACACACACACATGCAACACATACATAATAAAACAAAAATAAACAAACACAGCCCATGACTGCGTTTCCTTCCTCACAGGGGGGCTGCTTATACTGAAGCTGACCTCTCACACCAGCCATGTCTCTCCTATCCATCCCATGACCAGTCCTCCCCTGTGATGTAAACAGGTATACAGCTGAATCTTGGGTAGGAACAGGGGTCCAAAGAGCCAAGAAGACATAGGGATCTGAGGCCAAGCCCTAGAGCCTAGCAGGTCAGCAGGAATAGGCCATTTTAGCCAAAATCACCCAGTTTCGCTACCAAAAGGATGGCTGGCTTCCTGGGGAATTCTCAGTAAATGTTAAGTCTACATGCAGGCCCCCCAAACTAGGTGACCTGTTCAGGAAGTTCATCTGGGTCCCAGCTGTGGCTTTGGAGAGAGGGACAATCCGACATAATGTCTTCCCTTTCCTCCCTCCCTCCCTCCCGTCTTCCTCCTCCTTCTCTCTCATTCTCCATCTTCTTCTCCAGCTTCCTCCCCATGCTCCTCCCTCCTCTTCCATCTTCTTTCTCCTCCCCCACTCTTTCGCCCCGTTCTCTTTCTCCCCCATCCTCCCTCATCCCTCCTTCTCCTCCTTTTTCTCCTGCTCCCCACTCTTCTCCCTCCTCTTCCTCCTTTTTTTTTTTTTTTTTTTTTTTTTTTTTTTTTTTTTTTCAAGGTAGGGTCTCACTCTAGCTCAGGCTGACCTGGAATTCACTATGGAGTCCCAGGATGGCCTTGAACTCACGGTGATCCTCCTACCTCTGCCTCCCAAGCCACCACGCCCGGCTCCTCCTTATTATTATTAAGGAGGCTTTCTCTTCCACTCTTTCCTCCTCTCTCTCTCTCTCCTTCTGTCTCTATTGCTCTCTCTCTTTCTCTAACGAAGCCTCACCGCATACCTCACCCTGTCCTGAAACTCCCTGTGTAGCCAAAGCAGGTCTCAAATTCCCAATCCTCCTGCCTCGGCGCTCCCTCTCTCTTTCCCAGATGACACAAAGATCGAGCACCAGGATGCAGGAGCCACCAGACAGCTTGTGTGGACCAGCCTGAGTCAGGATGGGAAGGACAAATGAAGACCCGAAGCAAAAGAGACAAGGAAATCCATCCCAAGCCTGCGGTGGCTGCGTGCCCCCACCCTCGCTGCGTGCCCAGGCCCTCTCGTGTGCCCGCTCTCGGCTATCAGCCAGCTTCTCTCGCCAGCTCCAGCTCCTAAGTGACTACTTAATCAGGCATTGTGTGCTTGAATGTATTCATTATATTTTAATGTGATTATGTCCAATCCAGTAGACTGAAACAGATTCGTCCAGATGTGTAATTATTTTCTAAATGCTGATTCTTCTTGGTGTCGGGGCTTGGCAGGGGCTTTGAGAACAGAGAGGAAACCGTTAACGCTCAGTGTTCATTAGTCACGGCTGTGGGAGCCTCATCCACGGTCCCGGGTCATTTGTGCAGTCCTAGATCCATACCCCTTAGACACACGCGGGGACCCGGTGCTCAGAGACGCCACCTAGGGGCCTGATGGATCTCTTACCATTGCTTCCCTGTTCCTTGTCTTTGAGAAGGACTCTTACCACTGCAGTGACCTTGAGATCCGGGGCTCTCTGGAGGACAGCAGTCTCCACATTCGTATGGTGTCCCCAGCACCTTCAGTTATATAGTCACACTCCTAGAATTTCTGGGTATCAGTCCTCCCTGGCTTTCCTCCCATCTCACTTAAGGCTTGCAATAGGGAGTATCTCTTTGGGTCAGTCCTCCTGGAATTCCCCGTAGTGCAAGCTTTTATGTCCCCAGGTGATCACACGGAACGTGTGTTTGTGTGTGCGCGCACGCACATGTTTGTGTGTAGGTGTGGAGGACAGAAGGTAACTTCAACTGTCCTTCTCAGACACACTCTCCATGTTTTTGTTTTTGTTTTGTTTTGTTTTGTTTTGTTTTTGACAGCGTCTCTCTCTGCCCTGGAGTTCACCAGTTAGGCTAGACTGATCAGTGAGTCCCAGGGATCCTCCTGTCTCCACCTCTGCAGTGCTAGGGTAACAAGCACATGTCACCACATCCAGCGTTTGTATGTGGGTTCTGGGGACCAAATGCAAGTCCTCACATGTGTGACACAAGCACATTGCTGACTGAGCTATCTCACCAGCCCCCGATCATTTTATCTGGGACAGGATCTTGCTACATAGTCCTAGCAGGCCTTGAACACGCTATAGAGGGTCTTCAAACTTGTAGCAATTCTCCAGCTTCAGCCTCTTGAGTGCTGGGGCTGCAGGCATGCACCTCTATGCCTGGTTCTCTTCTGAGTGATACCACCAACAACTGTATTAAAACAGCTAGTGACCCATGCTTAGGGCCAGTGGTATCCAGCTCCTGGTGGGGTCATCTTGTCCAGTTCATTCTATGATATTTCTGTTGGACAATAACCCAAGCTTCCTTCCACCTTATATGGATAAGATAAACCATTTCCCTCTAGTTTCAGAAGCAAAGGTCTCCATTCTGTGTGGTGCTTGCCTAGCATCTGTAAGGCCCTGGATTTGATTCCCAGTACTGTAAAAGTAAAACATTAATAATAAGTAAAGCTCAGATCCAGGTAGGTCTGAAAATGGGCCCATCTCTTAGGATTATCTTCTAGACTTGAGGCCAGAAGCAATGAACCCATAGGCTCTGGGTCTTACTGTCACTATTTCTCCCCAACACACACATTAGAATCCCTGATTCTATAGGACCTCAAAGAGAGGAAGCTTGCTGTTACTGTTTACATGTGAACTGTCCATCATAGGCTTATGTGTTGGAACGCTTGGTCCCAGCCTGAGGCACTGTTTTGGAAGGGTGTGGAACCTTGGCTGGCACTGGGGGTGGGGAGAGGTGAGGAGTCTATCCCATCTCTGCTTCTGACCCCAAACTCCGCTTTCCTGATATGCCAAGATGTGAACAAGCCATTCCACAAGCTACTGCTGCCAATGCCTAGCTGTTCCAGCTGCCAAGCCTTTTCCAGGATAATCAACTGCAATCTGAAATTGTGAATCGAAGTAAATATTTCTGCCCTTAAGTTGCTTCTGTCAGGTATTTTGTCACTGCAACAGGAAACGACACTGAAGCCGGGCGTGGTGGCGCATGGCTTTAATCCCAGCACTCAGGAGGCAGGGGTAGGAGGATCTCCATGAGTTTGAGGCCACCCTGAGAATACATAGTGCATTCCAGGTCAGCCTAAGCTAGAATGAGACCCTAACTCAAAAAACCAAAGGATGGGGGAAAGAAACAATACTGACACCCCATCATATCCCATCTCACGTCTGCAATCCAAGCTCTTCCAGTGCAGTCTCAACCATGGTTCATTCAGGCTTCCTGCTCACATCCTCGTACCTCAACAGCCCATGACCGAGAAGCTCAACTGGTTTTCTCACAGCCACCCGAGGAAGCAGGTGGGTGTGATGGTCAGTCTTCATTGTCAACTTGACTGAGTTTAGAATCACCCAAGAGACATGTGTAGCATGGAAGGAGCCAGAGAGATTTAACTGAAGAGGGAAGACCCACCCTGAATGCAAGCAGCACCATCCCATGGGCTGAGATCTTGAGCTGAATAAAAAGGAGGAAGACAACCGAGCACCAACACTCATCTGCTTCCCGATACTGATGTGATGTGACGAGCTGCTTCAAGCTTCTGCCGCCATGCCTCCTTCCCTGCCATGGTGGACTGTACCCTCAAACCATGAGCCAAAGGAACCTTCCCTAAGTTGTTTCGTGTCAGGTATTTGATCACAGCAGCAAGAGAAGCAACTAGTATAGAATGGGAAAATTGCTGCTAACAGATGACAGTCTGTTATAAAGGTTGCAGAACGTAGCTGAGAGTATGACTTGATATAGTTTGAAAGGGTCACCCAATGCTTCATGTGTTGGGATTTTGGTACTCAGTGTGGTGATGTTGAGGGGGTCACAGCGCCCCAGTTAATCCCATCAGCCTATCATTCTGGTTCCCTGTCTTGTTCTGATGTAATAGCCCCTCCCTCTACCCACACACTTCCGCCATGCTGGCATCACCATGAGGCCTTCGCAAGAACTGAGCAGAAGCCTGTACCATGTCCTGAATCTTCGAAACTGCAAACGGCATACCTTAAATAACTATCTAGCATTGGGTATTTTGTTACAGCCATGGAAAACTGGCTAATACAGGCACAGATTTGAATCCAGGCCTGTCTGTGTTTACTCAATAGAGAAGTGGCTAACATGTTGGCTCGGGGGGAAGAGGCCCTAATCACTATGACAATCAAGCTTCTCCTTCCAAAATACCCTCTGAGGGGGCCAAACACATAAAGCTTATAGCTGAGAGGGAGCAAAATGCTTCACGTTTACAGGCAGCTGCTGTCTTCAACTGGGCTGCTCTGTTCAGGTGTGCCAAAATTCAGGCTTTGGCTGGGAAGCCAGGAGGGGTGTTCTGCTATTGCCTTCTAGAAAGTATGGTTTCCAGGGCATGGTGGCACATGCCTTAAATCTACCACATGGGAGGCTGAGGTGTGAGGATTGCTGTGAGTTCGAGGCCAGTCTGAGACTGATTCCAGATCACCCTGTGCTAGAGCAAGACCCTAACTTGAAAACAACAAAAAATAATTGATAGAAAGTATGGGTTCCAGATGAGAGCGTAACTGCCCCAGGGAACACGTGGACCAGCCTCACCCATCTGATGGACCAGAAGTGGGCAAGGGTCCCAGCCTGGCCCAACTAACTTGGCTATTGGTCCCTCCGACAGCTGCTGTTCCTTTACCTAACACTTGTGAACCTGAACTTTATAGGCCTGGCTCTACAAAGAGCCAAACAGGGCCAGATGGTGATCTCCTGTGATTACTGGGATGTTTGTCACCCCAAAGAGGGATGTCTGAGGACCCACTTCAATGAAGTTCACCTAGGTCTTTGGCTCTGGGGACAGTGACCAGTGATGGTCAGTACTGACCCCTGGTGTTCACTGCTCTCCCACACTGCATGTGTACTGGGGAGGTTCACCATGCACTGTGGCCATGTCTGCAGGGTGACACTCTTGCCTAATCCTCAGTCCTGCCTCCTAAGCTACTGTTCAGCTCTCTGCGTCCACACGTTCCTACTGGCTGCAGAGCCATCTTTCTTTATGAGAGAGACAGAATTGGCATGCCAAGGCCTCCAGCCACTGCAATCTATCTTCAGATGCATGTGCCACCTTGTTCACATGTGCAACCTTGTACACTTGCATCACCTTGTAAGTCTGGCTTTTGTGGGACCTGGAGAGTCAAACATGGGTCCTTAGGCTTCGCAGGCAAGCACCTTAACCGCCAAGCCACCTCTCCAGCCCAGCAGAGCCATCTTCAATGAAAGAATAGACAGATCACATCAATGACTTGCACAGAGTTCTCTCATGATAGGTCATCCCATATCTGCATACAACCCAGCAGCTGCTATTGTCCCCACAGGTGTGATCGCTGAGTCAGCAGTAATCAGGTGATTCCTGCCTCCATCTCTCTGAATCTAATGCTTTCTCTGGAGTGGTCAGCCCAAGACATACACAGCTGGCTTCTCCCATCTCCTAGACTTCAGCTCAGTATATACTTGGACTCTCCCATCTCCCAGGTTTCAGCTCAGTGCCTACCCTACCTCTTCCATCTCCTAGGCCTCAGCTCAGTATATACCTGGCCTCTCCAGCCCCAGCCACAATGTCACCTTCTCAGAGAGGCATTTTCCAATCTCTCAGTGGAAGTGTCCCTTTCTACACACACCCTCCAAATACTCTGCCCTATTTTTTCCCATCATAGCATTTATCACTATCTGAGATGATCTTATCTGGTTTTTTTTATTTGCTAAGTCTAGAGTTCTTTTAAAAAATGAGTAGTTCATATTTGACCAGTTCTCCTACAAATAACTACCATAAATTCTGGACTCTAAACAAAAGACAATGTCCCAGAAGACAATGGAGCGTGGCAGGAAGGAGAAAGAAATGGAGGTGGAGTCGATCTTTGCAAGAGAGGAAGACGTGCATTGCATTGGGGACTTTCTGCTTTTACAACTTTGACTCGAAGGCAGCTGCAGCCAACTCCAGGTGAGACTAGAAACAGGGGACTGTTGAGCAACCAGAAGTCTGAGTTGAGGGCCTGGGGAAATGGCTCAGCAGACCAAGTGCTTGCCTTGTAGGCATGAGGAATCTGAGTTCAATCCTCAGAACCCATGTTAAAAATAAAAAAAAAAAAAAAGCCAGGCTGTAGAGATGGCTTAGCAGTTAAGCACTTGCCTGTGAAGCCTAAGGACCCCGGTTCGAGGTTCGATTCCCCAGGACCCACGTTAGCCAGATGCACAAGGGGGCACACACATCTGGAGATCTGGAGTTCATTTGCAGTGGCTAGAAGCCCTGGTGTGCCCATATTCTCTCTCTCTCTCTCTCTCTCTCTCTCTCTCTCTCTCTCCCCCAGATAAGCAAATGTTTTTTTTTTTTTTAAAGCAGTATGATGCCTGAGGACACCACCTGTTGTCCTGTGGCCTATACATATACACACAGAGTGAATCAGAGTTGAAAGCAACCTCAAACGCTAGGGAGAAAGACAGAGAAAGGAATCAATTGCAGAGAAGGAATACAAATTTTGTTAGTAAGGCAAACCTCTGGTCCATCCCCCAAACTACACACATTGGGCAGACTCCAAAACAGCCCAGTTAAGTCCAAGAGCAGTGAATGGGCATTTCAGCAGCCAGGTTAACCTCCCTCTACAATAGATACCCAACAAATTCTTTTCAAATGAGCCCCCACAAAGTCCAGAGTCTCCACAACATATCAATTTTCACAAAGCCCAGGTTAGGCAGGCAAACATAGGGAAGAGCTCAGCTGCCCAGGACAGCACATACGTTGGACAGTAACACTCCCCTGCCTCATAGTGCACCTACATTCCTGAGACCCCTGCCTGCACTGAGCGGGTGGGGTGGCACACCCTGCTCCAAACCACTAAATAGAATCCTCATCCCTAAATGACTGTTTAGGGTTAGCTTCTCTTCACTTAAGTTCTTAAAGACATCCAAGATCAACACTACAGGGGGTCATCCAGCCTGGATTGGTTTTAGGCACATGCACAGTAAGGCAAACTGTGCCCACTAAACGAGCTGTTTTACACACACACAGAAAAAAGATCTGAGAGCTAAAGAGAGCTAGAGATAGACATGCAGACAGAGATAGAGAATGGGCATACCAGGGCCTCTTGCCACTGAAAATGATGCATACATCTGGTTTTACATGGGACTGAGGAATTAAACCTTGGCAATCAGGCTCTGCAATAAGCACCTTTAACCACTGAGCAATCTCTCCTCGCCCCTCTTTGCTCTTAATAAAGTTTATTGATACTTTACTTTGTGTTTATGTCTTCCTCAGTTCTTTGAATAAAGCACCAAGAACCTGGAAGCACCCAGACAGAGACCATCCATAACACAAGACACAAGCAAAATTACTATGCGAACAAAAAGAAAATAAAGAAAATACAATCTATCCTCAAGAGAAAAAGGCAATTACAGTGCCCCCTTATCTGTACTTTCTCCTTCCATAACTTTGCTTACTTGGAGTCAACTATTGCCTGAAAAGATTAAATGGAAAATTCCAGAAATAACTAATTTATAATCTTAAATAACTTATTTGAGACAAGATCTCACTATGTAGCTCAGGCTGGTCTTACACTTGTGATCCTCCTGCCTCAGCCTCCTGAGTGAAGAGATCACAGGTGTGGGATGCCAGGATGTACCATCCATCTCTCTTTCTTTCTTAAATATTTTTATTTACTTATTTATTTATTTACAAGCAGAGAGAGAGAGAGAAGAGAGAGACAGAGAGAATGGGCATGCCAGGCCTCCTGCCATTGCAAATGAACTCCAGACGCATGTGCCCCTGTGCACCCAGCTTTGCCTGGGTATTGGGGAATCAAACCCTGGGCCACTGGGCTTTGAAGGCAAGCACCTTAACTTCTGAGCCATCTCTCCAGCCCTCTATCTATCTTTCAATACTACAGTGTGAGTTCTGGCTGTGTCTCCAGCACTTAGAATGACAAGCAGCACACAGAAAGTTCCTTCAAGTATGAACATGGTATAAAAGCAGGGCTTTCTCTCCTTGTTTTCTACCTCTATGGCTCGAAACTTCTCCTGGGTGAAGTGAACCTTGACAGAGAACAAGAAAACTCGACACACTCTTCTCAGTCCAGGGCTTGATTTTATAGTCACAGATTAGTAATCACTATGCTTTGATCGCTTACTAATGCCAAATAGAAAACATGTGGAATGGCTATTTTCCAACCACTATTCTTGTAATTTATGTATTTGAGAGAGAAGCAAAGAGAGAGAGAGAAAGAACAGGCATGCCAGGGCCTTCAGCCGCTGCAAAGGAACTCCAGACATGCACACCCCATTGCGCGCATGTGTGACATTGCGCTTGAGTCACTCTGCACCTGCCTTATGTGGGACCTGGAGATTCAATCATGCATTCTTAGGCTTTGCAGACAAGTGCCTTAACCACTAAGCCATCTCTCCAGCCCTCCAACCATTATCCTTTAAAAAAAAAAAAAACACTTCATTCACATGTGTAATAGTTGGTTTTCTCATTGCTGTGGCCAAATACATAATAACAAGCAACTTTAGGGAGGAGTGGTTTATTTCAGCTTAGAGTTTCTTTTAATAATTAAAAACATAACTCATTTATATGGAAGCAGACAGATGGAGAAGAGATACAGGAAGAGGAAAATGGGTGCACCAGGGCCTCTAGCCACTGCGAATGAACTGCAGATGCACGCGGCACTTTGTGCATCTGACTTTGTGTGGGTCCTGGGGAATCAAACCTGGTTGTTAGGCTTTGTAGGCAAGTGCCTTGACCACTGAGTCATCTCTCCAGCCCTCAGCTTACAGGCCTAAGAGCTACATTACAACATGGTGGGGAAGGTACATCAGCAAGAATGTGACATAGCCATTCACACTGCATCCACTGCCAGGAAGCAGAGACCAGACAGGAAGTGGGACGGGTCTATTAAGCTTCAAGGCCTGGCCCCAGTGACTGGCTTCCCTCAGCAAGGCTCCACAACCTCTCCAAATAGAGCCACCAGATGGGAGACCAAATGTTCCAACACACGAGCCTGTGGGGGACTTTTCACATTCAAAACACGTGCTTCCTCATCTGAGTGTGTTAGGGAAAACAAAACAACAGCAGGATGCCCACCAGGGCAGCCTGACATTTCAGGATAAACACAACTGATTTTTATAGGGGGGATAATGACTAAGGTGGATATTAACTCCTCTGTTTTTATTTATTTATTTGAGAGAGAGAGAATGGGTGCACCAGGGTCTCGAACCACTGCAAACTAACTCCAGACACATGCACCACCATGTGCATCTGGCTTACATGGGTACTGGGGAATCGAACCTGGGTCCATAGACCTCGCAAGTGCCTTAACCACTATGGTATCTCTCCATCCCTAGCTCCTCTGTTTTAACTGTTTCCTGAGTTAAAAAATTTCTCTGTCTTAGTAAAAATTCTGGTTTCATGGTTTCAATGTGAAATGCCACCCACCCCACCCCCCACGCTCATGTGTTTGCACACCTAGCTCTCCCAGTTGGTGGTATTGTTTGAAAAGTTCTTAGGGCTTGGTGGACGGAGGTGGGTCACTAGAAGAGGGTCTTGGAGGATTACAGCTCAGCCAAGGCCTCCAGTTCTGTTTTCTCTGCTTCCTGATCTGCCAGGATGTAAGGCATGTCTCCCACACACTCCCACCACCAGGAGCTCCATCCATTGTGCCTTCCTCACAGTGGCAACTCAATCATGAGCCAAAACGAATCCTCCATTCTCCTAAGTTGCTTCTGCCAGGTGTTTGGAAATGGCTCAGTGGGTAAGGACCTGAGTTGGGATCCCCAACATCCCCCATAAAGGCTGGGCCTGGTGATACACACCTGTAATCCCAGCACTGGGGAGGCAGAGACAAGAGGATCTCTGGGACTTGCTAGATAGCTGAATTGGTGAGCTTCATGAGAGACTCTATCTCAAAAAAAAAAATAATAATAAGGACTGGAGAGATGGCTTAGCGGTTAAAGCGTTTGCCTGCAAAGCCAAAGGACTCAGGTTTAGTACCCCAGGACCCATGTAAGCCAGATGCATAAGATGACACATGCATCTGGAGCTCGTTTACAGTGGCTGGAGGCCCTGGCATGCTCATTCATATTCTCTCTCTCTCTCTCTCTCTCTCTCTCCCCTCTCAAATAAACAAATGAAAATAAAATTTAAAATTTAAAAACATAAGTTGGATGGAAACTGAGGAAGACACCCAACATCAACCTCTGGCCTCCACAGATAAACACACACACGCATGCATGCACAACTCACACATACATAAAAATAATAATAAATAAAATAATTAACAACCTGTAGAGCACAGACATCAACCAATCAAAATGGATACCAGTCGGGCACCAGCCAATCAGAAGAGAGGCCACCACTGGTGAGGTGGTCTGACAGTGGCTGCACCTTGAGTAGCATTCTATTCTGGAAGATGTCCCGGTCACCTCTTCAGTTTGCATAACAGGATCCACTACCACCTCCCGTTCTACCAACTGTTAAAACATATGGGATTGTACCCAACTGGCAGCCCGAGGTAACTGCCCTCCAAATTCTTGTCAACAAGAATTAGCTCAGATTCATGGCCCGGTATTCACACTGTTGGGAGAACAGCTACCTATGGACTTAAGTCCATGGCTTTAAAGCCATTCGTAGTACTTGAGATGCCTTTCTTCAAGTTATATCTTATAAATCCCAACTTTAAAATAATGACTAATAGAGCTGAGGGTGTAGGGTATATTAAAACCTGCCTGAATTGTCCCCGTGCTCCCACAGAGACTGATGCATTCCTAACCCCATGGTGAATACCAATTACCCCAATGAGGAGGGCTCTCAGTGGAATGAGGAGGGCTCTCAGTGGAATGAGGGTAGGGAGAGAGGACTTAAGAGGATAACGCCAGATGAATGGGACCAACACACAATTTGTTCATATGGTAAAGTTCATAATTAATAAAAAATAAACCTGCCTGGTCAGTGCACTCCAATCCTTTACGATCCCCCAACACACACGTGTGTGTGTGTGTATACACGCACACATAAATGTACACACACTGTGTGGTTTGAATGTAAAATGCTCATCATAGGCTCATGTGTCTGAATACTTAATCCCCAGCTGGTGGTGCTTTTCTGGGAGGTTATGGAACCTTTAAAAAGTAGGGGTTGAGGGCTGGAGAGATGGCTTAGCGGTTAAGTGCTTGCCTGTGAAGCCTAAGAACCCCGGTTCAAGGCTCGACTCCCCAGGACCCATGTTAGCCAGATGCACAAGGGGGCACACGCGTCTGGAGTTTGTTTGCAGTGGCTGGAAGCCCTGGCGCACCCATTCACTCTCTCTCTTTCTCTCTCTCTCTCTCTCTCTCTTTCTCTCTCTGCCTCTTTCTCTCTCTGTCTGTTGCTCTTAAATAAATAACTAAATAAAAATAAACAAAAAAAAGTAGGGGTTGAAGTGCTTGCCTGTGAAGCCTAAGGACCCAGGTTTGATCCCAGTACCCACATAAGCCAGATGCACAAGGTGGTACCTGCATCTGGAGTTCATCTGCAGTGGCTAGAAGCCCTAGTGTGTTCTCTCTCTCTCTCTCCTCTCCCTCCCTCAAATAAATAAATAAATATTTTTTAAAAGTAGAGTCTTGCTGGAGGAAGTATGTCACTGGGGGCAGGATTTCTGGTTTTATAGTCCAGCTTCATTTGCTGTTATTCCTCTGTTTCCTGCCTGCTGAGATGACACCAGCATCTCGCTCAGGCCTTCCATGCCTTCCCCTCAATCTGGAACTGTAAGATGAATGAAATCCTTTTCTTTCCACAAATTGCTTCTGGTCAGGTATTTGTTCACAGCAACAAGAAAGTAACACACATGTACACACGCAAGCACAAACACACACACACACACACACACACACACACACACTGTGGACATCTCTGATGCCACACCATGGAGGACGGCTAAAGGAAAGAGAGCCTGTCACCAGTGATCTAAACTCTCATTATAATTAACTCAACTTGGGGAGATGGCTCAGTAGGTGAAGGGCTTGCCATGTAAGCA
The DNA here is from genome assembly GCA_036346955.1 of Dipus sagitta. Taxonomy (NCBI): domain Eukaryota; kingdom Metazoa; phylum Chordata; class Mammalia; order Rodentia; family Dipodidae; genus Dipus; species Dipus sagitta. Next base: position 5,618,592 of record CM070771.1, read on the forward strand.
TAAGGACTTGAGTTCAATCCCCAGGGTACACATCAAAAAGCCAGGGGTTGGGGGCTGGAGAGAAGGCTCAGGAGCTTGCTCACAAAGCCTGATGACCCAGGCTCGATTCTTCAGTACCCATGTAAAGCCAGATGCGCAAAGTGGCACATGCATCTGGAGTTTGTTTGCAGGGTAAAGAAGCCCTGGCATTCTCTCTCTCTCTGTGTCTCTCCCTCTTCCCTCTCTCTCTCTGCTTGAAATAAATATTAATTTAATTAATATTTATTCGCAAGAAGAGAAAGGAAGAGATCTTTGACTACAGAGCCACCACTCCAGCCCTAACTAACTTTTAAAAGAGCCAGGTGCAGGGTCACTTGCGGAAGATGTAGCAGAAAGAATGAAGAATGTAAGAGCCAAAGGAAGGGTTGCTTACAATGCACTCTCTCAAACACAAAATGGCCAGAATATCCATGACCTCACTGTGTGTGGCACTACCTACACAAGCCTCATAATAAGAGGAAAATACGATAACATCAAAGTAAAAGAGAGACTAATTGAGAGGGGGAGGGGATATGATGGACGGTAGATTTGAGAGGGGGAAAGTGGGAGGGGAGGAAATTATCATGATTTATTGTCTATAATTATGGAAGCTATCAATCAATAAAAAAATGTTAAAGAAACTCTCCAACAAGGGCTGGAGAGATGGCTTAGCAGATAAGGCACTTGCCTACAAAGCCAAAGGATCCCAGTTCAATTCTCCAGGACCCACATAAGCCAGATGTACAAGCAGGCACATACACCTGGAGTTCGTTTGCAGTGGCTGGAGGCCCTGGCACACCCATTCTCTCTCTCTCTCTCTCTCTCTCTCTCTCTCTCTCTCCCCCCTCCCTCTCCCTCTCTACCTCTTTCTGTCTCAAATAAATTAATTAATTAAATATATTAAAAGAAAATCTCCAACAAACACATAAATAAAATTCTACATTTGGTACTGGTAGATCATCCTGAAAAAGAAATCCATTATAATTAATCTAATTAAAGGATCTTTACTATATATAAAAAATAGCCATGATGGTATGCCCTTATCATAGCTCTGTTTTCTAACCATCTCCTGCTATGATTTAGATCAAGCACCCAACCTTCTGAGATATGATGTCATCTACAAATATGTTGGCCTGCATTCATAACTATCCTAAGATCTAAGCTTTAAATTGTGAGCACTCCCCCCCCACACACACACACACCTCCACCACAAAGCTCATGTGTTGAAATCTTGGTCACCAGTCTATGGAACAATTGGTTGGTGGTGGAAACTTTAGGAGGTGAGACCCTGTGGGAGGAAGCCACTGGGATTGTGCTTTTGAAGGGGATATGAGGATCCCAGCTCCTTCCTCTTTCTTTCCTTTTCTTTCTTCCTTCTTTTCCTTCTCTTTTTCTTTCTTCCATTCTCCTTCTTTTCTTTCTCTTTATTTTTCTTCTACTTTCCTTTTTTCTTTTTTCTTTGATTATATGATCACTTTTGCTCCACCATGATGTTTTGCCTCAACTTGGGCCCAGAACAACTGCATATGGGTTGAAATCTACAAAGCCATAAGGGATTCTTTCTTTTAAGGGATTTACCTCAGACATGTTGTCATGGCAATGGAAAGCAGACTAATGCATCCCCCTACCCTGAGGAATGCTACAAGCTGCGGCTCTGTTAAACTTCTTGCCAGTTGGCCTGGAAGGCTACTTAGGACAGGGGTGCGCTGCTGCTGCGACTGCAGCGTCATCTCATTGAGGTCACTCAAGGAGCATTTCTCTCGTACTCCAGGATCAGGAACAGCTATGACTCTCGTGAGTTTAAGTGTCCAGAAGAAAAAACTGCCACATCTGGGCTGGAGAGATGGCTTACCGGTCAAGGCATTTGCATGTGAAGCCTAAGGACCCATGTTCAACTCTTCAGATCCCAAGTTATCCAGACACACAAAGATGAGGCAAGCGCAAGGTTGTACATGCCCACTAGGTAGCGCAAGTATCTGGAGTTCAATTTCAGTGGCTGAGGCCCTGGTGTGCCAACTATCTCTCCCTCTCTAAAATAAAGCAATAAAAAAATGGCCAGGCATGGTGGCGCGCGCCTTTAATCCCAGCACTCAGGAGGCAGAGGTAAGAGGATCACCATGAGTTCGAGGCCACCCTGAGACTACATAGTGAATTCCAGGTGAACCAGAATGAGACCCTACCTGGAAAAACAAAACAAAACTAAACTAAATAAATAAATAAATGCCACACCTGTGTTGAAGATTCTACCAGGCTGATGGATGTTTTAGAACTTTGTGGTTGTAGAAGGTTAGAATGTTGCAAATCCAGAGCCACATGACCTTGGGCTACTTTTAGTCCCCTCAGTGGTCATTCATTGCCCACCTCTGCATCTAACCAAACATCCCTTTGACTAGTGGGTGAAACTTTTAGAATGTATGAACTTAGCAGAGCACTAGTTTTCACCAATCCAAGACCCAAAAGGGTCATCAGATAGCATCAGAGACCCAAAAACAGAGATTTAGGGCTGGAGAGATGGCTCAGTGGTTGAGGCGCTTGCCTGCAAAGCCAAAGGACCCAGGTTTGATTTCCCAGTACCCACGTAAAGCCAGATGCACAGTGGTGCATGCATCTGGAGTTCCTTTGCAGCAGCTGGAGGCCCTGACAGGCCCATTCTCTCCCCACCTCTCTTTCTCTCTCTCTCTCTCTCTCTCTCTCTCTCTCTCTTCTTGAAAATAAACAGCCGGGCGTGGTGGCGCACGCCTTTAATCCCAGCACTCGGGAGGCAGAGGTAGGAGGATCGCCGTGAGTTCGAGGCCACCCTGAGACTCCATAGTGAATTCCAGGTCAGCCTGGGCTAGAGTGAAACCCTACCTCGAAAAACCAAAAAAAAAAAAGAAAATAAACAAATAAATATTTTTTAAAACCCAGAGATTTCCCCTTTGCTATAACCTGCCTACATTCCCAACATTGTATCTAGTAAAGGCTTGATTTGTGACTTTCTTTCATTTGGGGACTATAAACGTCCACATACCCACTTCAACACTGGAACATGTCATTCAGGTCAAACTGAACCAATGTTCCCAGGGCCATCGTCACTCATATCTGTCCCAGGATAAAGCGCCCCTTGTTCCCTTTGAAGCAAGAGCGCTGTGTTGTGGGCACTCTTCCTGAGTGTCTGTTTGCTTTCTTCTCAAGGATGCTGGGTCACACCATGGGATGCTCTCCCTCTGTGTGTTGGCAGAGAGGGAGAGAGAAAACCAGTGCTACCCCAGGGTTCCACTTTCAACACATAGACAGGATCTCATATCACAAATTGCTCTCCTCATTCCTGGATCCAGCCTCCCTTGCCAGTCTTGTTTTTCCTTTGTCCTGCCTTCTTGGTCCATTGATGATCTCTTTCATTGAATTATGTCTTATCGCTTGATATGCATCTCCACAAGCCTCTGCTCTGGAACAGGGTGAAGATTATATAAATGGAGCTGGAATGCCGGCCGGGTGTCTGCAGTGACCCCACAGCTCTCTTAAGTTGGCCGCTTTACGGCCTTCTTCAACCATCAGCAGTTATCACATCGGCAATTTCACTGTCGCTTAAAAAGCAGGAAATCTGCCTAGCCAGAGAGCCGGTGATGATGAAACTAACTAAATCCCACTTTATTACCCGTTCACGTAACCTCGTTATCCTCTGTGTTCATGGCACGGCCTGGCCTTCCCAAGGGGCGGCAGGGAAGGAATGAAGCCATCATTGTTTGAATCCAAGCCTTTATTATTCTCCCCCCCCCCCCAGGTCCCACGAACTAGCCTTACGTTCAAGGGCAGAAAAGGAAAAATCCAGTACGTTGAACAGGCATCTCATTGGAGCATGGATGTGTTAAGTTCCCACTGGCACCAATACCTTCCTCCAAATCGAGGACTGTGACGAAAAAGAATTTCCGTGTATGTGTGTGTGTGTGTTCAGGTGCACATACAAACAGGTGCATGTGTATGTAGGCTCACAGGCATGTGGAACCCAGAGGGCAACTTCAGGTATTGTTCCTCAGGCATTGCCTACTTTTTTTTTTTTTCTTTCTCTCACAGGCCTGGAAATCACCAAGTGGGTTAGACTGGCCATCCAGCAAGTCCCAGTAATCCTCCTGTCTCCACCTCCCCAGTGCTGGAAATATAAGCACACAGCACTCACTATACTCGGTGTTTTGTTTTGTTTTGTTTTGTTTTGTTTTGTTTTGTTTTGTTTTTGTTTGGTTTGGTTTTTTTTTTTTGACGTAGGGTCTCACTCTAGCCCAGACCGACCTGGAATTCACTATGGAGTCTCAGGGTGGCCTCGAACTCATGGTGATCCTCCTACCTCTGCCTCCCTCCCAAGAGTTGGGATTAAAGGCATGCGCCGCCACGCCCAGCACTTGTTTTTTTTTTTTTTTTTTTCAACGTGGGTTCTAAGGATCAAACTCAGGACTTTGTGCTTGTAGGATAAGCACTTCATCAACTTGAGCATCTCTCCAGTCTTTAAGACATAGCTAGGCGTGGTGTCACAGAACTGGGATCCCAGCGCTTGGAAGACAAAGGCAGGAGGATCTCAAGTACCAGGTCAGACTGGGCTACACAGCATGACTCTGTCTCTAGGTTTGATTTCTAGCACAGCAATAAATAATAAATAAATAAATAAATAAATACATAAACAAACATGAAAAGCTAACAGAGGGCTGGAGAGCTGGCTCAGCAGTTAAAGCGCTTGCCTACAAAACCTAACAACCTCAATTCGATTCTCCAGTACCCATGTAAAGCCAGGTGCACAAAGTGGCACGTGCATCTGGATTTTGTTTGCAGTGGCTGGAGGCCCTGGCATACATTCTCTCCCACCCCCTCCTTGCTTGCAAATAAATAAATAAATAAAAATAAAATTACCAGAGGGGACTGTAAAACCAGTAAATCCCCCACACTGGTCCTGGGCTTTTCAGTTTACTATGGGCCACATAGATCATGGCAAGACTGGGAACCCCCACGATCAGGGCCCCATTCCCTGGAGTACCCCACACTCCCGGTATATGCTATGTGGAAGCCCCTGGGGCTAACTAGTGGAGAGCTTAAGACACAAAGGCAGCCAGGAGTATTCTCAGCCTTGGCATTGGGCAAGCATTCTGGATTTTCTTTCCTTCTTCTCAAGCAGAAGTGACTTTGGGCAAATTTACAATCTAGCTGTGCTTGGTGGGCAATAAAGACTCGGGCTAGTAAACCAATGAGGATGCTGTCAGTAATTCAAGAGCATGTGTTAGGAGGTAGAGTTGGGTCAGGTTCCAGATAACAACCTGGGGCCCAATTCACAAGACATGGGGGGGGCTGGAGATGGGGCTCAGCTGGCAGAGTGCTTGTCTAGCATGCACAAAGCCCTGAGTTCTATCCCAAGCACCACATAAAACTGAGTATGAGGCGGTCGTGGTGGCACATGCCTTTAATCCCACCACTCAGGAGGCAGAGGTAAGAGGATGGCCATGAGTTCAAAGCCACCCTGAGACTACATAGTGAATTCTAGGTCAAAACCCACCTCAAAAAAAAAACAAAAACAAAAACTGGGTATATTAGTAATCCTAGCACTCAGGAGATAGAGGCCATCCTCACCTATATAGCAAGTTAGAGGCCAGCTGGAATACATGAGAACCTGTCTCAAAAAAAAAAAAAAAAAGTACAATCCTGGGTTGGAGAGATGGCTTAGCAGTTAAGGCACTTGCCTGCAAAGCCAAAGGACCCAGGATCCACATAAGCCAGATGCACAAGGTGGCATATGCATCTGGAGTTCGTTAGCAGTGGCTGGATGCCCTGGCACGCCTATTCTATCTCTCTCTCTCCCTTTCTCTGCCTCTCTCTCTCTCTCTCTCAAATAAATAAATAATTTGTTTTTTAAAAGTGCATCCTGACTGAGTGTGGTTTCCAGCACTCTGGAGTCTGTGGCAAGAGGATCACGAGCTCTACACTACCCTAGGCTATATGATGAGCCTGAAGCAGGGTAGAAAGACACCGGAAATGAAGGGGACGTGGAGGAGAAAGAAACCCCACACCCTTGGTTCTAGTTTGTATATACTGCTGGCTGAGAGTCAAGGGACTTCAACACAATTGATAAAGCCAAAATTGACCGAGATAGTGTGTGCTTTCCAAAAGATAGCTCAGACGAGGATGTTAAAGAGATCCAATGAACTATGCTTACTTAGGGCCTGTCTGTTTTGCAACCTTAAGCTTTATTGTCTCAGCTCCCCTCGCTCTTCCCTAGATACAAACACTGAACCTCGTAAAACCACCTTAAAATCTCATTTAAAGGCAAAATAAAACCTTCAGGTGCTGGGGAGGTGACTCAATGGATAAAGTACTTGCCGTGCATGCACGAGGACCTGAGTTGGGATTTGTGTAAAAGACAGGTGGGGGGCTAGAGAGATGGCTTAGCGGTTAAGTGCTTGTCTGTGAAGCCTAAGGACCCCAGTTCGAGGCTCAGTTCCCCAGAACCCACGTTAGCCAGATGCACAAGGGGGCGCACGCATCTGGAGTTCGTTTGCAGTGGCTAGAGGCCCTGGTACGCCCATTTTCTCTCTCTCTCTATCTCTCTCTCTCTCTGCCTCTTTCTCTCTGTTACTCTCAAATAAATAAATAAATGAATAAAATTTTTAAAAAAGACAGGTGGGCATAGGGGCATGTGTGTAATCCCAACTCTGAGGAGGCAGAGACAGGAGGATCCCCGGGGCTTGCTGACTAGCCAGTCTAGCGGAATCAGGGAGCTCCAGGTTCAGTGAGACTTTGTCTCATAAAATAAGGTGGAGAGTGACGGAGGAGGACACTGGAGGTCAAACTCTGGCCTTCATGTGTGCACATGCAAACGCAAAGACACATACTACACACACATTCACCTGGAAAAAAAATGACACCTAAAGGTAATTCCCTCTTGAGAAGTCCACACCTATGTCTTGGGTTGATAACTCTCCTTTTCTGTGTCAATCTTGCTTGTCTGTCTATCTGTCTGAACCTCCCTTTCATTTGATTTGTGGTACTCTTTAGGAATTCTACTTAATGACCATCCTAACTCTGTTTCACTCTGGCTTCTCCTGAAATTCTTCTCTGTGTAATCAATGGCCTGGCTTTACCTGAGTCGGGGTCCCTAAGGGAGGAAATCCTCAGGCTGGCCCCAGTGCTGGGCCGTGTGTCTCTGCTACTGTAGACAAGACCCCATCTTAAAAATTTGGAAGACAGGTCGGGCTGGAGGGATGGCTTAGCGGTTAAGGCACTTGCCTGTAAAGCCAAAAGACCCAGGTTCGATTCCTCAGGACCCTCCCCAGGACCCACGTAAGCCAGATGCACAAGGGGTTGCACGCATCTGGAGTTCATTTGCAGTGGCTGGAGGCCCTGGGGCACCCCATTCTCTCTCTCTCTCCCCCTCTCTCTCCCTTCCCATTTCTGTAACTCTCTCTCAAATAAATAAATATATTTTAAAAATTGGAAGACAGGTTATAGAACTCAGTTGGTAGAATGTCTCACTCGCATTCACAGAGGTTTGATCCCCAGCACTGTATTAACTGGGTGTGGAGGCACATGTGGCTTATAATATAGCACTGGAGACATGGAGGCAAGAGGATCTGGAATTCAAGGTCATACTTGGCCACATCGTGACTTTTGGACCAACCTGGGATACATGAAACCCTGGGGAGGTGGCTGGAGAGATGGCTTACCAGTTAAGGAGCTTGCCTGTGAATCCTAAAGACCCAGGTTTGATTTGCCAGGACCCACATAAGCCAGATGCACAAGGTGGCGCATGTGTCCAGAGTTCATTTGCAGTGGCTAAAGACCACGACACACCCATCTTCTCTGTCTTTATCTGCCTCTCTCTCTCTCTCGCATGCATTCTCTCTGCAATAAGTAAATAAAAATAAATAAAAGGAAAACAAACATGCCTAGTGGAAGTCACAGGGTCCCCCTCCACTGAGAAGGAAGATGCTGGTTCCCCCTCCATCTTAGGGAAAGTCATGAGGTACCCCGGCATCCTGTTTCTACAGAGCATCTTTCTCTGCAGCAGGTGAAACGAATCTTTCAGCTCCCCACAGCGCAGAGCAGCAGGGAGAATGCTCTCGTTCATTTTGTGTTGCTTGGGAGAGTCAGACCAGCTCCTTCCAGATGGACTCGTTGGGAGCCAGCCCCGGTTGAGCTGAAGAAAATTTGGCTCCCTGTTTAGGTTCTCAAAAAGTGCAGCAGGAACAGGCTTACAGAGATGGCAGAAGAGAACCTGGTTGAAGCCCATGTGTGGCAGCCATCCCGGCCTACAAGGATGGGTACCGGGATGCATGGGGATGGGAGGGGTAAGAACGCACATCTCAGAGCGTAAGCACTTTGTGGAAATGCAAGACCTCTTCATGTAGCCAGGTATCCCTCGGCCTGCTCAAGATCTCTGAGAAGATGCCAGGAGGGTTCCCCCTGTGGGAATCAAGATTTGCAGCCCTGGAGACTGGGGAGATGGCTCAATGGGTAAGAGCACTTGCTACACAAGCATGAGGACCTGAGTTTGATCCCAAGCACCCACATAAAAAGATGGGCCTGGGATGGAAAGATGGCTTAGCGACTAAGGCACTTGCCTGCAAAGCCTATAGACCCATGTCCAAGTCTCCAGATCCCACATAAGCCAGATGCACAAAGGTGAGGCAAGCACAAGGTTGCACATGCCCACTAGGTGGCAAAAGCGTCTGGAGTTTGATTGCAGTGGCTGAGATCCTGGCACACCAAGTTTCTCTCTCTGTCTCTCTCTCTCTCTCTCTCCCTCTCTCTCTTTCTCTCTAAACCAAAAAAAGATGGGTCTGGTTGCACATGCCTGTAACCCTAGCACTGGAGGTAGAGACAGGAGTATCATGGGGGATCCCTGGTCAGCCAATCTGACTGGAAAACAGCAGCTCCAAGTTCAGAAAGAGACTTTATTTCAAGGAAACAAGGCAGAGAAGCAATAGACAAAGACACCCAGCATGCTCCTCTGTCCTCTGCACGCATGCACAAAGGGTGTGCACATTTATACACACACATGTGAATATACCATACACACGCACATATACATATAAATGATTTATAGCCCTGGGGATTGGCGGGCAGCTCCAGAGAGCAGCTTAGCCAGGCTGAGGAGCCGGCCGAGCTCTTCTTCTTGAGAATGTGAGAATTTGTTGTTCTCTCTGGAGAATTCCAAGAGCCAAGTCTCCAAGCCTCCTTTTGACAAAATCACTTTTCATCTTCCTTGGCTTCAGGCACAGGCCAAAGCACATGGGCGAAAATCAGTTAATAACTATGCACATTTTATAATAAATTTTAACAATTTAAGAGTACAGTACAGCTTTATTATCGTTTTTATTTCACCACACTAATTCAGCACGTAATAACCTGCCAGGGAACACCGAATTCACTTGACAGATGCTCCGAGAGCCAAGATAATGGAATAAGCTGGAAGAGGAACTTTGGGTCACACCCAGCTCAGAAGCTCCCCAACATCCCCCCCCCCGCTTTTTTTCTTGGGAGCAGGGAGGAGTGCAGCTCAGAATTGCTTATGCTCTGCTCTCAGTGGAGGGTTCTCTCCCCCACAGGAGGGAGGACAGGCAGACAAGGGACAGGGATGACGGAAGATCACAAGCTAAATTATTTATTGTGTTATACATAGCCCGGATTAGTCTCAGCTCAGCTGGCCCGACTGTGCTCCTTCAGTCACTCAGCAGTGGTGACGGTGGTGGTGGCAGCTACACAGTAGGGGCTCCTTTCCTGCTAACTGGCTGACCCCCCTACCTTACTCAAGCCTGAGATCAGCCCAAGTGCCTAGATTAAAAAAAAAAAAGTTTGATTTGAAGAAATGGCTCAGCAGTTAAGGTGTTTGCTTGCGAAGCCTAATGACCGGGGTTCGATTTCCCAGTACCCATGTAAAGCCAGATGCACAGTGGCACATGTGTCTGGAATTTATTTGCAGTGGCTAGAGCCCCTGGCATGCCCATTCTCTCTCGCTGTTGCTCTCTCTCTCTCTTCTATTTCTCTCTACTTGAAAATAGATAAAGTGTTTTTTTTTTTTTTTCTTTTTAAAGCTTTCTGGGCTGGAGAGATGGCTCAGTAAACACACTTGCTACACAATCACAAGGACCTGAATTCAGATCCCCAGAACCCACATCAGTGGTGGATGTAGTGACAATTTGTGCCTGTGAATCTAGCAATAGGGAAATGGAGACAGGAGGACCCCTAGAGTGAATCAATGAGCTCTGGGTTGAGTGAGAGACCCTGCCTCAAAAAAAAAAAAAAAAAAAAAAAAAAAAGGGTAGAGAGGCTAGGGAGATGCTTGAAAATCTTCCAGACTGAGTTTGACTCCCTAGTACCCACAAAAAGCTGGACACAAAGTGACACGTGTCTGTAAAGGCAATGTGCCTCTATCAGCGGGAGGTGGTATGCACAGTGCTGGGAGGGAGTACTGCGCTGAGGTGGGGAACAAGAGGGACTGTCCCGAGCAGGCTTGAAAGAGAGGACAAGCACCCTGAGGTTGTCCTTGGAGCTCCATATGTGTACAGTGACACACAAATGCCAGCCCCCACCCCCAGGCTGGAGGGATGGCTTAGCGGTTAAGGCGTTTGCCTGCAAAGCCAAAGGACCCAGGTGCGATTCCCCAGGACCCACGTTAGCCAGATGCACAAGGGGGCGCACGCGTCTGGAGTTCGTTTGCAGTGGCTGGAGGGCCTGGTGCGCCCATTCTCTCTCTCTCTCTCTCTCTCTCTCTCTCACACACACACACACACACTTTCTCTCTCTCTCTCTCTCTCTCTCCTTCTCTCTCTCTTTCTTTCTCTCTCCCTCCCTTTCTCTGTCAAATAAGTAAATAAATAAAAATAAAATATTTTAAAAAACAAATGCCCACCCCCCCATACACACACACATAATAAAAGTACATGAATCAGGTAGAGAGCAATGAAGGAAGACAGCCAGCGTCAACCTCTGGCCTCCACCGGCGCGTGCCCACACACATACGAAAAATAAGTGCTTTACTGCCCCCGTCCTCCTCCACCCCCTGCCTCTCTCTTTGCCCACCCAGCCCATAGCATATCTCCAAAAGTTCTCCAAGTGGGACCCGCCCAGCCCTGCACCCCTCAGCCTTGCAGCGGGGGAGAAGCCATCAGAGCTGCAGAGATGTACACTGTCAGCCTCCTCCGGGTCCTCCTGTGTGCTCCCTCCAATCTGGGTGTCAAGAAGCCCCTCGGGTATGTGGGTGTGTGCTGAAATTTGAGAAACAACTTGAGTTTTAGACACTAGGAGTTGGTGACTGTTGAGGTCAGGCTGTGCTGTGCTCTACGAGCCTCCATAGACTGTGCTAAACAGCGGCTTTTCCGGCTGCGCCTTCCCCCCAAGGGACTCCGTTTTACAAGCAGCTGTGACTCCATTTTGGAGATGGTGGAGGACTCTGCAATCATCTGTCCGGCACCACCCATGTGGCACAGACTGATAAATGACTTATTCCTGGGAACAGTAAGTGTACCGCCTTATAAATGTATCAGGGCAAATTGGGATGGTAGGAGCACGTGGCATATTATTATCATATCAGGAAGCCAGGCTCAAGAGCTTCCCGCACACAGCAGACTGAGGGAAGTGTGTAGCTCCCTCACTTGGATCCCATAGAGAAGTGGACACCCAGCACTGTGATGGGAATGGCTGCCACCAATGTGTCACCTGACCACCCAGTGTGTGTGTGTGTGTGTGTGTGTATGTGTGTGTGTGTGTGTGTGTGTGTGTGTGTGTGTGTGAAGTCCTGAGTGTTCCAGGGGCTTTCACTCCGCTCAGTTCCCACTATTGATATGGCCTACCCCATAGCTGTCTGCTGTTCACCCATCATGGACCTGCAGTCCATCCGTCCATCTGCTTGTCTGGACCTGGTCCTGCCCTTCGCATCACCTCACTCCGCCAGCCCAGCTTCCGCCAGCAGCTCCTCCCGCCTCTCCTCCAGCTGGTTATCAATACAGAGACTTTGCATTTTCTATCAGCTTCCCAACTCTGGTCTCTCAGGCCTGTTTGGAACGCTGCCTTTATAGCCTGCTATAATCAATTCTGTAACCTACATATAGATGATAGGTAGATAGATAGATATAAATACAGATATTTGCTGTGTGATGTCTGACTTTAGAACTAACATTAGTAATTTAAGATTGGAGTAATAGCTGGCTAAATGGACATATTATGTCCATCAAACTGCCCTCTAAACACTTCTGTCTATGCTCATATATTGATGCTACTCTCACTTTTGGTTAGAGAAGCTTCCCTTTTCAGATGGCAATCACCACAGGGAAGACTCAAAATTCACCAAAGTGCTGAGAAGAAATGACAGTGGAGTGTTCAACACTAAGTGAGACATCTCTACCACACTCTCCAAGCCTCAGGGACCATTGCAGAAGAGTGGTGGAAAGAATGTAAGAGCCAAAGAAAGGGCAGCAGTGCTTACCCTATTGTCTTCCAGACACAAAGTGGCCGTGGCACTCATGACCTCACAGTGGCTGACTACCTACATAAGACCTGCATGATAGAGGAAAAAGTATTGATGACATTGGAATAGAAGAGAGACTAGTTGGAAAGAAGAAGGAATTCAGTGAAGGGGGGATTTGGGAGAGGAGAGAGTGGTGGGTGGGGACTATGAGCATGGTGTTTTGTTTATATTTCTGGAAGTTGTTGATAAAAAGTTTTAAAAGGGCTGGAGAGATGGCCTGCAAAGCCAAAGAACCCAGGCTCGATTCCCCAGGACCCACGTTAGCCAGATGCACAAGGTGGTGCATGCATCTGGAGTTCCTTTGCAGTGGCTGGAGGCCCTGGCATGCCCCCTTTTTTTCTCTCTCTCTCTCTCTCTCTCTCTCCCCCTCCTTCTCTCTCAAATAAATAAATAAATAATAAAATATTTCTTTAAGTTTTAAAAAAAAAAAAAAAAGATTGTGGTAAAAGATCCTGTGTTTGCCTCAGCCAAGGCGGAGTGGGAGACTCTCGAGGACACAACACAGGAGAGCTATACAGGAGGGAAACCAGGGTTCTTCTCTGGCCTCCACATGCATGCGCACCAAGACACACATCCATTGACACATATGTGCACACACTATGCATACAGCACACCAAACACACACAAATAATAAACAACTGTTATGGGGGTGGGACAGATGCACATGGTGGTGTTATGGGGGTGGGCAGCCAGTGAGAATTCCAGGGATATGAGAAGGGGAAGGAGCCCCCCCCCCCCACTCTGGAGTCTGGTTGAAAACTCACCAGCTGAGAATCAAGGATTCCAGCACAATTAACTTTTGCTTAAGGCCTTCCTCCCTTCCCAGCTGTAAACCTAAAATTTGCTAGGACTCTCACCAGAAACCCCATTTATAGTAAAGAGGACATGTCCTAACTCTCCTACAACCCTAGCTGCTCCTGGCTTTACCTTATTTGATTGCAATCCCATTCAAGGTACCTCCAGAGCCACTCTATACTCTCCATCATTGAAGGGAAACAGAGGTAGAGGAGAAGAGGCTGTCCCTTAGAAACTCACTAAATGATGAAAGCTTCCAAAATCCTGTATAGACTCACCACTGAGACACTTTAGTGTGACTCTCCTTTGAGGAGCCCACACTCTTGGGGTATGTCTTGTTTCCCTCCCATCCATCTCTCTTCATATTAATCCTCAAATTTAAAATCTATGTTAAAAATATCCTACCCAGGGGCTAGAGATATGGCTCAGCAGTTAAAGCACTTGCCTGCAATGCCTAATGACCCAGGTTCAAGTCCCCAGTAATTATGTAAGTCAGATGCACAAGGTTGCATATACATCTGGAGTTCGTTCACAGTGGCTAGAGGCCCTGGCACACACTCTCTCTCAAATAAACAAACAAATAAATAAATAAATAAATAAATAATAAAGCACTTCTGTGCTTAGGCTATGAATATACACTTTCTTATATGTACATATCCAAAATTCCACCCAAAATTCTCTCTGAAAATAGCCAAAGTATGATTAAATAAATCTATAAATAAATAATACGTTTTTTTAATATTGCTTTTTGAGATTCAGTCCAGGCTAGATTCAAACTCCCCATGTAGCTGAGGATGATTTTAAACTCCAGATGCTCCTGCCTCCACCTCCACATGCTGGAATAATAGATATGTGCCACCATGTCTGGGTTTAGATATTTTTTCAGGGCTGGAGAGATGGCTTAATGGTTAAAGTGCTTGCAAAGCCTAAGGACAAGGTTTGATTCCCCAGTACCTATGTACGCCAGATGCACATGGTGGTGCAAGCATCTGGAGTTCATATGCAGTTACTGGATGCCCTGGTGCACCCGTTCTCTCTATATATCTGCCTCTCTCTCGTGCACACACACACTCTCTCTCTCATTTTCTTTCAAAATGGATAAAAAAATTTTAAAAATTTAAAAATATATTTCTTTCAAGTAAAGTGTGTGCATGTGTGTGTGTGTGTTTCATCTTCCATGCTTAATAGTTGTTTAATTAATGCTGGAACAAAAAAAAATCCTTATCCATAAAGAGAAAAGAACATAAAAGCTAGTGGGGGAACTGGAGCTCTGTTGTTTAGAGGATTTAATTGTTGGTTTTGTTTTGTTCATTTATTTCTTTGAAGATGAGAGTGATCTGAGCAGGTATATAAAAGGTGGAAACAAGCCAGGAGAAAGTTAAAAATGAGGTGAGTGCTCTATGAAGTCTTGATCCTAGAGGAGAAGAGATAGATTGAAGGAAGAATGTTCTATCAGTCAGCTTTCTGACACTGTATCAAACACCTGGAATAGTCAACTTATAAAGAAGAAAGGTTCATTTGACTTGAAGTATTGGAGGCTCCCATCTATGACTGATTATGAGTGATTAACCCCATTGCTTTGGATCTGAGACAGTAAATCATGGCCAGACCAATAAGATTGCTAACGTCATGAGCAGGAATCAAAAGACAGGGTAGAAGAGACAAGTATCCCACAGTCATCTTCAAGCACACATTCTTAATGACCTAAAGACATTCCAGCAGCCCCCACCTCTTAAACTCCACTCCCTCCCAACATGCCAAACAAGGGGCCAAGCCTTTAACACACGAGTCTTCCTAGGAAGCGTTCCAGGACTCTCTTGAAGAGGGAGACACCTTCACCCAGCCTCCCTGTTTGTTTCCTCCTCGTGTCTAACCTATAAATAGCTGTTATATCTCAGAGTTCAATCCTGGGTCCATCTATCATGTGTTTCCCGATGATCTCATCTGACAGAATTCAATACTCTATACTCTGACACTCTGACTACCCCCAAGGTCTCTGTCTCTGGGAGCCTACACAGACGCCCCCAAGCGGAAGTGAGAAACCTCCAATTCCCACTCTCCTCCTGGACCTGCTCCACCTACATGGCCCCCAGCTCAGGCCAAAGAAACCTGAATTATCCTCAGCCTGTGACTTTCTCTCTCATGACTGTCCAATCCATCAGCAAGTTCCATCGCCTCTTGCCTAAAAGACAAAACAGCCTTGCACTTTCTATACCTCCATGGTCACCCCTCAGCTGGCCACTGTCACCTCTCCCCTGAGACATAAATTCACATCCTATCCAGCTTGCCTACCTTCACTTCTTCCTACTTATAATCTCTCAACAAAACACTTGAGAGGGGGGCTGGAGAGATGGCTCACTGGTTAAAGGTGTTTGCTTGCAAAGCAAGATGGCCTGGGTTCAATTCCCCTGTATACGTGTAAAGCCAGATGCATAATGTGGCACCTGCGTCTGGAGATCCTCTATAGCAGCAGGAGGCCTGGCATGCCCTTGTTTCCTCTCTCTCTCTCTCTCTCTCTCTCTCTCTCTCTCACTCCTCTCTCCCTCCCTTTCTCTGCATGTACATCTCCCTCAAATAAATAAGGTCTTCAAAAAAAAAATACTTAAGAGGATTGTTACAACTGTTTCTCCTTTTCCTCAGAGCCCAGTGGGCATCCCAGCTCACTCAAAGTCATGCCTCTAAGAGTCTTTCACTTCTGTTCTTTTCATGGCCACTTCTCATTCTAGAACACTCTCTCGGTGCCACCTCTTTAGGAAATCAATCCAGGGCTCATCTGTCTAAAGGAAATCTTCCCTGATCCCAAGTTGAGTAATCATGGCTGTTCTCCCCTAATCTACTGGACTCAGGCTTGTCAGCCTCTAGTGTTCTCCATTGGCACACTATTGAATTTCCTCTTCACTTTATGAAGTTATCTAGCTCCAGGTACTCACAGCAAGAGAAAACTGACTAATACAGACACCCACAAAGGGATACATGTTTATTCAGTCAATGACTCTCCCCCAAAAGGTAGTGTGTCTACACAGAGACTGATAAATTGATTGACTCCTACACACTAGAGTAACAACGTAGGGGCCTGGAGATGTTCCTCCTTCTCAGAGACCTTTACCTTCTTCAAGGCATGATGAGAGAGCATTCATCACCTCACCAGTCCTCAGCAATCAGAATGTCACCAAGGACACTCTTGGAGCCCTGGGTGCCCGGTACAGGTCCCATCACAGAAGACAATTTTTTTATTGCAATTTAAATGTGTCTACTGATGGATATATTTTAGTCCAAACTTATTACAGTCTGGGGACTCCCGGATCCATCTGTCTCGACTGTATTTCCTCAGTAAACTGAGTGAGAATTGGTCGTACTTAGTCATTAAGAATCACCTATGTTGAAGGTTAAGTACCCACAGAACCTCATATATTCATTCAATTAACTTTTATGGAGCAGAAATGCCATGCCAGGTCCTATGCTGGCCTTTGGGAGAGGGGCAAAGACACAATGACGTAGAAGAGGTCATCCCTGCCTTCAGAGAAAGGTATAGTCCAGCAGTCAAAGAAGCCATTATGGTTATTGAATGGCTTGGTCCTTGTGTTAATGCAAACTTAATTGACAGTAACTGAAGTGTAGGGACTTGTAGACTTAGGCACATCATCTCATCCAATCCTGACAACTTGAACATGTTACAGATGAAGAAAAGGAGGCCCATTGAAAACAGACACCAGCCCAGGCCACACACTATTATGACAAAGTCCAGCAAAGGTCTGTTCACCTAAGGCCAGGCCCCTTTGCACTCCACCATCACACCAAGGTCATTTAAAGAATACAAATGTCACTGGGCCTATATAGATTGCCCCAAAGGAAAAAAAAATAATATGAATGGCTGGATGTGGTGGTACTCACTTGTAATTTAACTCTAGTACTCAGAAGACTGAGGCAGGAGAATTGTTACAAATTCAAGTCCATCCTGATCTACATGGTGAGTTCCAAGCAAGCCTGGACTATATAGCAAGACCTTGTCTGAAAGAAAGAAAGAAAAAGAAAGAGAGAGAAAGGAAGGAAGGAAGGAAGGAAGGGAGAGAGAGAGAGAGAGAGAGAGAGAGAAAAGAAAAGAAAAGAAAAGAAAAGAAAAGAAAAGAAAAGAAAAGAAAAGAAAAGAAAAGAAAAGAAAAGAAAAGAAAAGAAAAGAAAAGAGAAGAGCTGGGTAGATGGTTCAAAGGATAAAGTGCTTGCTGCTCAAGACCAAGTAACTGAGTTTAGATCCCCAGGCCCCAGAGGGGAAAAGCCAGAAGCCATGGTGGGCTTCTGTAATCCCAGCATATTGAACATAGGAAGGGAAGCAAAAACAGGAGAATTTCCCAGAAGCTCACAGTGAACATCAAGGAGAAACCCTGCCTCAAAATGAGGTAGAATAATTGCCAGGTGTGGTGGTGCACGCCTTTAATCCCAGCACTCAAGAGGCCATGAGTTCAAGGCCAGCCTGGAACTATAGAGTGAGACTCTGCTTCAAAAAAAAAAAAAGTGCTTGCCTGGCATACACCAGACCTTGTGATTGATTCCCAAGTACCATATAAACTAGGCGTGGCAATGGAGAGGCAG
The DNA here is from genome assembly GCA_036346955.1 of Dipus sagitta. Lineage (NCBI taxonomy): Eukaryota > Metazoa > Chordata > Mammalia > Rodentia > Dipodidae > Dipus > Dipus sagitta. Next base: position 5,636,473 of record CM070771.1, read on the forward strand.
AAGGATCAGAAGTTCAAGGCTAGCCTCAATTACATGCTAAATTCAAGATCAACCTGGGCTACATGAAACTTTGCCTCAAAATTTAAAAGAAAGGGCTAGAGAAATGGCTCAGAGGTTAAAGGTGTTTTCTTACAAAGCTTGATGGCCTGAGTTCAATTCCCACGTAAAGCCAGATGCACAAAGCGGCAAATATCGAGAGTTCATTTGCAAGGCAGGAGGCCCTAGAATGCCCATTCATTCTCTCTCTCTCACTCGCTCTCTCACTCTCTCTCTCACTCTCTCTCTCTCTCATAAACAAATAAATATTTGTTAAAATTTTAAAAGAAAGCTAAGCCTGGTGGCACACGCCTTTAATCCCAGCACTCAGGAGGCAGAGTTAGGAGGATCGCCGTGAGTTCGAGGCCACCCTGAGACTACATAGCGAATTCCAGGTCAGCCTGGGCTAGAGTGAGACCCTACCTTGAAAAAAAAAAAAAATTAAAAGAAGAGGAGAAGGAGAAGGGAGAGGAGATACAAAGCCATACCATGTTGTTAGATCAGAACAAGCACCAATGGAACCTTTATAAAGTCCCTGAAAGCCAGCAGACATGAGTAAATTTAAAACACACACACACCATTAAGTTACAAAGAAAAATTGATGCATGACTTATGACTGACTATTGCCGGGTCCCTGCCTGTCCAAAGATACCATTAGCGATTTGTTCCAGGCCTCTTGTGTGAAGCCATAAAAAGCTGAGGGAGGCTGTCCACTCTTGAGCCGTAGCGAGCGGAGAGGCAGAGGAATGACGGCTTTGGGAAGGAGAGCAGAAGAGGAGCCCCAGCAGTGTGCAGCCCTCGCTTGACCCTTCTTCCCCGAACACTATGGCGTGAGCCCCAGGGAACTCACCTTATTTATTAACTACGGCCACTGTCCCATTGACGTGCTCAGGGAAACCATTCACAGGGCGTCTGTAAGCACGGTTCCCACAAGGCCGTCAGACCCCACTGTTCCCTTCCCAGGAGACTGCTCTCCGTCTTGTATTACAAAGACCTGCGTGGTTGACTTTATTTTCTGCAGCAAACAGCCACTCCTGGGTTTTCTCTTTTGGAGTCTTCAAATGACCACACAAATCCACGCATGGACACAGGGATTGGTGATTCCCTTCTGAGGCTTTCAACCGCCTCTACTATCCAGAGAGTTCCGGCCACGGCAGAGAATTTTATTATTCTGATAATATAGTTTACATCGGGCACACGGAGTACGGGAGGCAGCTGTACTGATTTCTGTAACACTTACCCAAAGGAAATGTCTGTTTGGGGGCTGGGGGATTGGGTGGAAGGATTGCAAAAGCACACATAGTAACGTAAACACTTGAGGACTCTGCAGGTGACAATTTTGGGGGGAAATCCCACTCTCATGAGCTGCGTTTCAGCCCATGTACCTTCCAGTGTTGAGAGGCACCATTCATCACTGGTGTGTTTTGAATGCCCCCGGGGGAAGCCCTGCAAAAGTGCTTTCTCTCCTAAGCGAGTCTGCCCCGTGTGAGGGCTGTAATTCACTGGAGTCCCTTCTCCAGGCTACGCGAACCCCACATCCCAAGACCCAGGGACCATCCCTCAGAATATTGAAAACGGCTCCCTCTGCCTGAGTCTGGTTTTCAGGGTCTTCTGTGAAGTCATGTCAAGCTGAGTGAAAGGAAGCCTTCCCTCTGGGTATGAGTCCAGAAGAACACTTCACCCAGAACGACGCTGTGGGGGTGAAAACAAATCATTGCATGATTTGTACATAGATGTGCCCTGGGCCCACGTGAAATTTACAAAGAAAAAGGCAATGCAAAAAGAAGATAAATCTTCCCGCCCCCTCCTCTCTCTCTCTCTCCCCCCCCCCTTCCCTTTTAGCAAATTCCTGAGTATGAATAAAAACAACTCCTTGCAACAGAACCCCAGACTGTGTTTAGAAGTGAGTTTCCTCAAAGAGCACACAGAGAAGGGTTGGGGATCCTTGAGAACCCACAGTAGTATTCAGTACAGGGAGTGGGGGAGCCTGGGGGACAGGTGTGGGACAGGGCGTCCCTCTGGGACGATTTCCAGACAGAAAAGTTGCACAGACGGAGACCAACTGCACGGCCATCTTCAGAGCAGAGTGGCAGGTCATGGATTTATTTCGGAAGCGAATCAACTGAGGGTGACATATCCTTTTCCATGATAACCAAGTCAGGAAGCGACCCATCCAGGAGGAAATAACTTGTGCATGAGCCAGAGCTTAAAAGAACGTGTTTTTCCCCCTTGCTCCTGCAAACCACTTCAGCAGCTAGGTGAAGTCAGGGCCAAAACAAACAAATGGGGATCTTTTCCAATCTCCCCTTCCCTCCCCTTCCTTCAAAGCCTCTGAAATGAAAACTTGATTGTTCTCAACTAAACCCTGTGCTGGGGTGGGGGGGATCTGAGAGGGGGAGAGAGGAAGAAGAAAGCAAGGGAGGCAGGCAGCATTCATGCAGTCAGTTGTCATATTGATCTAGAGCCTTACAAGCCTACGGTATAAGGACCATACCTCCTGCTGGTCTCGGGGGGAAATTGTCCAAGATCCATAGCTGGGGAGTTGGGAGAGTCTCTAAGCCATCAGGAGGAGCTGAGCACTGCAGCTTCTCAGACTGATGGGCCAGGGCGCGCTTTAATTAACAGGGTCTGATGCCTCTTCTTTTTTGGTAACTGAGCAGATTTAAAGGGCTAGAGTCCCAATTTGAAGGGTACTGCTGCTGCTCCGGCTGCTGCTGGAGCTGCTCCGGCTGCTGCTCCGGCTGCTGGAAAGGCTTCCTGCAGACCAGCTCACTCCACACAGGAAATTCAGCCAGGAAGGTAGGCAACGTGGGGCTGCCCACGACAGGGCTCTCTGGAGGCGAGGCTGGAATCGGAACCTCTGTAGGGCTATGGACCCAGGCACTGCCCACCCTGGTGAGTTCCAGTGTCCTAGGCGCTGTCCTCCTTGACCAAGGGGGAAGGGCTGGGCTGAACGGGGGTGGATGGCATCAAGGGCACCCCATCTAAACAACCGGCCTGGGCAGGACACTGTCCAGGCAAAGTGGAAAGGGGGTCTTGTGAGAGGACAGCTTGGGGACAGCCACAGTGGAAGCTGTATACACACATATGCCTGCCTGTGCACAGACACAAGACTGACCTTGCACACACATGCCTGCCTGTGCACACATACAAGCTTGCCCTTGTACACACATGCCTGCCTGGGAACACACACAAGGTTGACCTTGCGCACAAGTTTGCCCTTGTACACACACGCCTGCCTGTGTACACACAATTGCCTATGTACATGCATGTCTGCCTGTGAACACACATGCCTGTCTGTATACACACATCTGTTCTGTAGTACATACATGCTTGCCTTGTAGACATGTGTCTCTCCTGTGTACACACATCTGCCCTGTAGACACATGCTTGCATGGGTACACACATGACTGCCTTTGTGAACACACGTTTGCCTGTGTATATACATGTCTGCCCTATAGACACATGCCTGTACTCTGTACACACATCTGTCCTGTAGAAACATGGCTGTCTTGGATATGCAAATGCCTAAGCATGTACACACACACCTGTTCATATACACACAGGCTTGCCTAAGTACACACCCATCTGCCATGTATACACACACTTGCCTGTGTACACACATCTGCTCATATACATACATCAACTTGTATATGCACATGCTTGCCCAGGCACACACAACCATCCCTACCATAAACACATCTACTCATGTACATGTATTTGTCCACATATATACACAAGTATGCACATGTCTGCCTGAGTACACAGACCTGTTCATGTACACACATGCCTGCCTTGTGCATGTCTGCCGTGTACATACATATTCCTGCATATGCATGTGTGTGAATGCCTGTTTACACACATACATCTGCTTGAATGCACGGTCTACTCAGGTGGACATACCCCTCTGTCCGTGTGCACACATCTCCCTGCCCACCTATTTTTTTTTTTCGAGGTAGGGTCTCGCTCTAGCCCAGGCTGACCTGGAATTCACTATGTAGTCTCAGGGTGGCCTCAAACACACGGAGATCTCCTACCTCAGCCTCCCAAATGTTGGGATTAAAGGCGTGAGCCACGACTCCTGGCCCTGCCAACATTCTAATGCCAGGTGCAAAGGCACATGCCTGCAGCCAACAAGCAGGCATAGTGTATGGGTATGTCACTGAGAGAACCCATGACACGGAGTGCGGCCAGGAGTACAGCCTAGAGCTGGGCAGCCACAGACATGAGGGCCTCTGGCCACCTCAGACAGTGTGGAGCTTGTGAGAGACTGTGCTAATTTGAGACCACCCCTGTCAGTTGTCTTCCTCTGTCCTGCCTGGGCAGTGGCTGGTCTCTGTGACTTCCTCCTAGCTGCTTTGCCACCTCTCAGCCTCAAACTCCCCCAGGGTGCTGGGAATTCCATAAAAACAGAATGAATTTTCTGTGTTACTTCATGGGTCAACAACAGCATCACCTGACATAGGATTTTTTTTCATATCATCTCCTCTAGTAAAATAAACCCAGCCAATCAGCATTCAGTGTCTGGAAGTCTTCAGGATGTGTCTGTCAGAGTGAGTGCTGGGGGTGTCTAGGGTATGGGAAGAGAGCCTTAGAACCCAGCCAGGGATGCTAAGAACACGTACTCCAGCCATCCTCTTCCTCTCCTGAGCCTGCCTCTAATTCACAATAAACCAAGTCATCGATGCTATTAACAGTAAGAGGAGACCCTGGCTTTTAGAAAGCATGTTCCGTTAGCTTGACCAAATCGTGGATGATGGAAGCAGAACAGCAAAGAGGGTGTGAGAAGAGGAAGAGGAGGAGAAGAAGGAGGAAGAAGAGAGGAAGAAGAGAGGAAGGAAGGAGGAGGCTGATGACATGGCTCAGGGGATAAAGCACTTGCCATGCAAGAAGGAAAACTGGAGTTCGGGTCCCTAGCACACCACTGTGTGGTGGCCTGCCTGTAACCCCAGTGCTCAGGACAGCCTCAGGACAAGCTGACCAGCTAGTCCATCCAACCTAGCAAGCCCTTGGTTCCAGGGAGAAAGCCTGCTCAGTAAATAAAGTGGAGAATGACGGAGGAAGACATCCAGTTTAACCCTCTGACCCACACACATGTGTACCCACATGTATGCACACATGCATATACAAATGCATGCACACCACATAAACACACACCAAAAAAAAACCAACAATAATAATTTTGACAAACACCAACATCATCCCCAATGGCTTCAGAGTCAGTCAATGAGGATAGCACGAGGACACAGTCACCCTGACCACTGCCTCTCCTCTGAAAACAAACGGTCCCTAGCCAGGCATGGTGGCGCACGCCTTTAATCCCAGCACTTGGGAGGCAGAGGTAGGAGGATTGCTGTGAGTTCAAGGCCAGCCTGAGACTACCAAGTGAATTCCAAGTGAGACTGGGCTACAGAGAGATCCTACCTCAAAAAACAAAAAACAAAAAAGGGTCCCTGGCCCTGACTGGCTCAGGATTATCCTACATTTTGTGAAACAGGATTTTTCAGTGGCATGGAGCTCACCAAGTAGGCTACATTGACTGGACAGCAAGCCCCAGTGATCCTCTTATCTCTGCCTCCCCAGCGCTGGGATTATAAGCACATGTCACCATGCCTTGCTTTTTCACAGGAGTTCTGGGATCAAACTCAGGTCCTCATGTTTGTGAGACAAGCACTTTACCAACTAAACTATCTCCCTTGCCTTTGTTTTGTTTATTTGAGACTGAGTCTCACTGTACAGCCCTAGCTAGCAGGGGCTGGAGAAGTGGGTCCATCTGAAAAGTGTTGCCTTACAAGTATGAGGACCTGAGTTCAATCCCTAGCACCCACATAAAATCTGGAGAGGTGGAGACAGGAGGATCCCTGGGACTCACTGGCCAGCCAGTCTAACCTAACTAGTGAGTTCCAGGCCAGTGAGAGACCCTATCTCAAAAAGAGGTGAACTATGTTATGTTCCTAAGGAATGACACCTGAGATTGCTCTCTGGCATGCATGCATTCATATACACACACATGAATTAACAGAGAGAGAAAGAGAGAAAGAAATAGTAACTTTGAGGGGGCTGGTGGCATGGCTCAGTGGTAGAGAGCACTTTCCCAGCAGGCACAAGGTTCTGGATTCTATCTCCAGCACATCAATCAATCAATCAATCAAGTTTAAAAGGTAAGTATAGGGCTGGAGAAATGGCTTAGCAGTTAAGCACTTGCCTGTGAAGCCTAAGGACCTCAGTTCGAGGCTCGATTCCCCGTTAGCCAGATGCACAAGGGGGTGCAAACGTCTGGAATTCGTTGGCAGTGGCTGGAGGCCCTGGTGTGCCCATTCTCTCTCTCTCTCTCTCTCTCTCTCTCTGTCTCTTTCTCTCTCTCTCTCTCTCTCTTTCTCTCTCTGCCTGTCACTCTCAAATAAATAAATAAAAATAAACAAACCAAAAAAAGGTATGACTGAGGGCCTGTAAGTAGCCTCAATAAACTCATTTATTTTGTCAAGCCAGGCTTGATGAAGTCTTTCTTAGGTCCCGCAGAGCCCTCTCTGTTTGGAGTGAATAGATACTTCCTTCACTTCTCCCCAGGAAAGTTGCACAACACCAGAGGCCCCTAATCTCTTTTTAAGGTGGGAATAATTTTGTGGGCTATCAAAATCAGCCCATCCTGCTGAACGTTTGCTTCTTTCCCTCATCTACAGGCTACCCTTGGATATCAGGGTCTCCAGACCACACTTCCCAGCACCTTTGCCTGCTGGCTTCCTGCTTAATTCAATCCAAGGAGAAAAAGGACAGAGGAGGGAAGATGAAAAAGGAAGAATGCTGTAGAAGGTTGGTCCATGATCCCAGCATCCTTTGGTTCTGCTAGTTATAATTTTGTCATGCCCCTCAAAGGTATAACAATGGTTTAACTCCTATTAGGGATATCAGCAACAGCAAGGCCATGACCCTCAGACAGGAAAATACCAGCCACTGAGATTCCCTCTGGAGGGCCCTGTGTCAGCCCCAGCGGGTCTTTCTCAGGCCAAGTAAGAGCACCTCTTTCTTTTTGTTCCCCCTTCCTGGGCTGGTCTCGCAATTACTAATCTCCATGTTACTTCAACTTTCCAAGTCCTGTGTAACTAGCCCTGTATATTAAAAGCCATCTGTTCAGAACATCCAGTAAGGTTTTTGTTTTCCTGACTGGACAAGAATTTTCCTCAGCGATCCCAAATTTCTGTGTTCTAATAGTCACGACTGAGCCTCAGTCAGAACATTCTGGCAAGAAGTACACATTTTGGACTATAAATGTTAACATTTGCCAATTAAGTAAAATTATAAGAGAGTAAAATTTTGGGATCATTCCTCAAGTTGGAGCCTACTGGCACAGCCCTGTGTTATCTATTTATCATTAATGATACAAAATTTATAGGCATCAATAAGTCTAATTTTTAAATCTAGTGAATTCAAAACAAAAATAAATGAAGGGATAACCAGGAAACTTTACTTTGGGAGAATTGGACTGAATATCAGCCCAGCACAGAGAGACTATCGATAATTACACACGGTTGTTCTGTTTATTATTTAGTATGTTTGGTGCATTAGGTCAATGTTAGCACATTTTGTTGACAGTTTTGGAACTTGGGCAGTGTAGGTTATGAGAGAATTTGTTGGGGGAAGGGGCTCAGTTCATATCTCAATGTGCCTCACACAGTTGTTACTTTAGATATATGCTCCTAAGTTCCTGCTACCCTCCTCCATTCCCACTGCTGTTAACTCGAACTCTTTTTGTATTCTATGGTCTTGTACAAGAAATTCCTAGATGAAACCCCTATCTTAATTCATTCACAGATTGTCCTGGTAGGCACAGACAATGTTAGAGACAGACAAGGAAGATGAATCCTCAGTCTTCACAGAGCTCCAGCTGGAGTATTGGTTATTACTCTCATGCCTGTGGTTAAATGCCTGACAAGAAGCAGTTTAAGAAAGGAGAGGTTTATTTCAGGTCATAGTTTAGGGAAATTTAGAGAGCACATAGCGGCAGGAGCATGTGGCAGAAAACCCTCCTCTTCACATCTTGGCAGTCCAGGAAGAAGAGATGGGGCAGAAGGAGAGAAGACCATAAACTTCAAAGCCCCACACCTCTACTCACCCCTTCAGAGACCCACTTCCTCCTGAAAGGTTCCTAAAGATTCCACAACCTCTCAAAGCAGCTGGGAACCAAATATTCAACTACATGAGTCTGTGAAAGACAATTTACATTCAAACTATAATAGCTGCAAAGACAAATATAATAGGACCGGAACATAGCTCAGTAGCAGAAATGCTGGCCTAGAGTCCTCTAGTGAGGGACTAAGGGTATGGCTTAGCAGAAGAGCGTCTTCCTAGAATCCCCCAGTGAGGGGTTGGCGGTGTGGCTCAGTGGTAGAGCTCCTGCCTAGAATCCCCCACTGAGGGGCTGGGGGCGTGGCTCAGTGGTAAAGCACTTTCCTAGTATGTGCAAGGTTCTAGATCCCATCTCCAGCCCACCAATAAATCAGCCAATCAGTCAATCAATCAATAAAGCTTAAAAGATAAGTACAAAAGAATTCCAACTATGAACAGATGCATAGGGCAAAAACAACACAGGGCTGCTGTTTGTTCTCATCACAAAGACTGACTTTGTTAGGTGACGAGAAGAGGCTGCAGAGATGGATGGTGAGTCTGGGACCAGGAAGATGGTAGGTATTCCTGAGGTGATGGGGAGGCACAGCTACTGAAAGAAACACAAGACAGGATCCAAGTTTCCCAGGCCACCAGCACCAATGAGTGGGAGAAACCATTCCTGGTCAGGCTGGAGATAGAAACTGGAGTTGATCATGAGGCTCTGTACTTCGTGGGGAGGGAGAGAGGAAGTCACTACAGGACACAGCAGGTTCTTGATAGGGTAAGGGACCTTGGTAAGAGATCCTTCAACCATATGGGAGACCTAAGTGGGAACTGGACAGTCTGAGTAAGTAATAAAGAAAACTTAACAAGGGTTTATAATTGGAGCTCAGTCAGATCAATCTCTAAAATACAAGACATTTGTTCCCCATGGTGTTTGGGAGAAAAATCAAATTCCACAATCTGTCTTAAGGCTCTTTATAAACTGCTGGCACCAAAAAAACCTTTCATCACCTTCCTCTCCTTCCAGCTTCCAGCTAACTAAAATAGTTTCAAACACACAACTCCATTAGATGTAGTTTGATGTGATTCTGAGCTTTAACATGTGCTATTCCAGTTTAGAGGACCCATCCTTGCTGCCCTGGCGAACTCCTATTTATCCATCAAAGCCCTACTCAGATCTCGTATTCTCTGAGAAACCTTCCAAATGTCAAATTTTCTGAAATCCTTTCTTCTCCTTCTTCCACATAGAGAAGGATGCCACATCCCTTGCAGCAACCAGCCTACTATGCAGCCATTTTTCTCCCAGAGGACTGTATCCTACACTATAAGAAACCAGAACCTGGGCTGGAGAGATGGCTTAGTGATTAAGATGCTTGCCTGCAAAGCCTAAGGACCCAGGTTTGATTCCTCAGGACCCACATAAGCCAGATGCACAAGGTAGCTTGTGTGTCTGGAGTTTGTCTGCAGTGGCTGGAGGCCCTGGTGTGCCCATTTCCCCCACTCTCTCTTTCTCTCTCTTTCTCTCTCTCTCTCATAAATAAATAAAATAAAATATTTTTTATATATTTTTTATTTTTTATATTGTTTTTTTTTTAAGTTTTAAAACAAACCAGAGCCTTTCATAAGAGACACATGCCCCTCCATAAGGGACATATGTCCTCTGCTTTCTAACTGTTATGAGATACGATTGTTCTACAACAAATTTTGGTTAAAATGAATTGGTGCCTGGGTGTGGTGGTGTATGCTTGTAGTCCCAGAACTCAGGTGGTTCAGACAAGAGGATAGTAAGTTCAAGGCCAGGGACAAAGATAGAGGTACAGATAGAGACATAGAGAGGAGAGAGAGAGAATTACTGGTTAACTTTCCATATTAACAAGCCGAGTGAACTTGGCTCCCCAACATAAAACCAAGACATGTAAATATCAACCCATAAAGTGCTAATAAAGTGCGAGCAATCTGTATCCAGCAGTGACCTCTGATAAGGTTATAGTCTGTCCAGTGCATACATGACTTGTTAGAATAATGCACACACTGGGCCAAGAGTACAGGACAGTTGTAGAGCATTTGCTTTTCATAGCATCTTGGAGGCCCTGGTGAACCTCAGCAGCACCAACTATAAAAGGAGGAGAAAAGTAAGAAGGAGATACAAGAAGAAGACATGGGGAAGGAGATGGAGAAGGAGAAAGAGGAGGACGGAGAAAAAGAAGGAGTAGGAGATAAGAGAGGAGAAAAGGAAGGAGGAGAGAAGGAGATGAAGGGGGAGGGAATGGAGGAGAAGGAATTGAAGAAGAAGGTGGAGAAAGAGAAGGAGATGGAGGAAGAGGGGGAGATGGAGAATGAGGAGATGAAAGAGGAGAAATGGAGAAAGAGGAGGAGGAAGAGAAGAAGGAGAGAGAGGAGGAAAAGAAGATGAAGGAAGAGGATGAGATGAAGGAGGAGAAAGATGAGGACAAGATGAAGGAGGAGGGAATAGAGGAAGTGAAGATGGAGGAGGAGATAGCGGAGAATGCAGAGGGGAAAGGGGAAGTGAAGAAGAAGAGAGAGGATGAGGGCCACAATGACACAAGTAATAATTTCATATTTCTCTCATTGTCCTCACATAGACTGGAACTGTGTACCTGCCTGCTGGCCACAGAAGCTGGCCACACCCACCTAAACGCAGGAACTAAAAGTCGCTGGTCTACCTGCTCTATCTACTCTTGCTTAAGAATCACTAATTCACCAGGTGTGGTGGCACACACCTTTAATCCCAGCACTTGGGAGACAAAGGTAGGAGGATCACTGTGAGTTCAAGGCCAACCTGAGACTACATAGTGAATTCCAGGTCAGCCTGGGCTAGAGCAAGACCCTACCTTGAAAAACCAAAAAGAAAAAAGGAATCATTAACTCAAGCTGGGTATGGTGGTACACACCTTTAATTTCAGCACTTGGAGGCAGACGTAGGAGGATCACCATGAGTTCAAGGCCACCCTAAGACTTCACAGTGAATTCTAGATCAGCCTGGGCTAGAGTGAGAGCCTACCTCAAAAAAAAAAAAAAAAAAAAAAGAATCACTAACTCAAAGGAAATGTATACTAATGTAGATTTAAAGATTAGTACATGTTTAAAATATTAATAGAGAAACAAATTATTGATAATTATAGATGCACTTATAAGGAATACATAAATATTATTTATTAAAAATAACTATAATACATTTATGTTTCTTATATAATAAATATTTATAAACATACATTATTGATATATGATTTATTTATTTATAAATTATAAATTAATGATGTAGATTTAAAGAAAAGACTTTCTAGAGGCAAGTATTGTGGTGCGCCCCTGTATCCAAACCCTTAGGAGGTAGAGGCAGGAGGATCACACAGTGAGTTTGAGAACAGCTTGGGCTACATAAGACCCTCCCTCATCAGGCCCTTGCCAAAAAACAAAAAATGATATTCCCACAAAACGCAGTTTCTAGAATCATGGAGGACAGGTGTGCAAGATGCCAGGCTTATGAAAGCACAAAGGCAAACTGTCCACGTTCAGCATTCTCCCCAAAAGTGCCAAGTTGTCGACCCCATTCTTCAAATGGTGACACAGAGAAGACAGCCCATGCTTTCTTGCCCCATGAGACTTTCGTGAATGTGTGGGATAAACTATATGAATCTGCAGCAAAGTCTCAGCCCAAGAATCAGATCTTAACTTCTTGTGGATTAACTCTTACACATTTTTCTAAAGAGACACTCATGGTCCAGGCTGGCCGCAAACTCTCTATGTAGCCTGGGCTGGCCTCAAACTTGCAGCAGCTCTCCTGCCTCAGCCTCTCGAGTGCTGGGATTAAAGTGTGCATCACCATGCCCAACCGGCCCTTGCACCTTATCTCGGTCAGCACAGTGGCCACAGGGACCTGTGGATGTGGCTTTGTAAGATGTGTCTACACTAGAGAGGTGCTGCTTTCTTTTTGTTTTGTTTTGTTTTTAATTTATTTGAGAGCAACAGACAGACAGAGAAAGAGGCAGATACAGAATGGGTGCTCCAGGGCCTCCAGCCACTGCAAACGAACTCCAGATGCATGTGCCCCCTTGTGCATCTGGCTTACGTGGGTCTTGGGGAATCGAGCCTCGAACCGGTGTCCTTATGCTTCACAGGCAAGTGCTTAACCACTAAGCCATCTCTCCAGCCCATCTCTCCAGCCCATCTCTCCAGCCTGGTGCTGTTTCTTGCACTGGGACAGTTTCCACTGGACTGGGTTCCCTGACTCTGAAGTTCATGGTTTCAGAGGATTTACAAATACCTCTGCTTGGATCTCCAACAATCCTCTATTCTTCTCTCTCTCTCTCTCTCTCTCTCTCTCTCTCTCTCTCTCTCCCTCTCTCTCTCCCTCTCCCTCTCCCTCTCCCTCTCCCTCCCTCCCTCCCTCCCTCTCTCTCTGGCTTCTCACTCTTCTTCCTCCTTCTCCCTATCCCATTTCCTAGGTTGGGGGTGCCAATCCTGCCATACAATATAGTATGAAGGGCTGGCAAGATAGCTCAGATGGTAAAGTATTGACCTCACAGGCATGAGGATCTGAGTTCAACCCCCAATACTCATGTAAAATGCTAGATGAGAAGTAATCCCAGCACTGGGGATTACTGGGATTACAAGAGGATCCCTGGGGCTCAATGGCCAGTCAGTCTAGCCTAGTCAGTGAGCTCCAGACCAGTGAGAGATGCGGTCTCAGAGGTGGATGGTATGTATGCCTGAGGCTAGCACCTGACATTGTCCTTTGGCCTCCACACACACACATGTGACAACATAGATAGGAACATGCATACTCACATGTGCACACACAAAACAAATGAACACGAATACATCATAAGGGTGTATGCTAGGTTCAAAGCATGACTAGTTCCAGGAAAGATGAACATGTCATTAATGAAAGTTGTTCCCAAAGCATAGGCATTCCTGGTCCTCAGATGCCCGTAAGTCCTGACGCAGATGGGGTGTACTGTTTGGAGATCAAGCTGCCATCCTGCTTGATGACAGCCACAGTATTCCTGAGTGGCAGTGAGACCCCTCAGGTGGGTTTCTGGAGGGATAAACATCCCATAAGTAGCTTGATGGACAACCTTGACCCATTCACCTGACCTTAAGCCATACCTGACTGTGTCACCCCAGCAGAAGGCTCTGGGACTTGGTAAGCCCATCCTCTGATGATCCAAGGCCTGACATCCTTCCCTTATCTTACAGCCTGAGAAATGCCAAACTCAACAATAATACCATTGGCAGCTAAGAAAACAAACTGCTCAGCATGTCCAGGGGTGCAGATGCAAAGTGAGGCTTGGGAAGAGTGAATGTGAGGCATATCCACAGCCCCGGTATCTTGGCTCCACACACACGGAAAACCCGCTGCGAAGAAAGAGCTACCATCAGGCTGGGAGAATGTGGGAACTGGGGAATGCTAAGCAAAGGGCAGCCCTGCCAGGGGTGTGAACAGCCCCCAACCAGCCCTGCACCAGGCCACGCAGAGTCGCTTCAGCAGAACAGGAGTTGGGGGCTTCCAGGACACCCTGAGTGCCTATTCCTTTCCCCTAACCAAAAGACCTTGTATGCAGGTCAGGCTGCAGGTGCCTCCTCTAAGTCCTGCGGCACAGAGAGGTGAAGTATGTAAGCTGTACCAGCCCAGCTACTTCCCCTGGTTCACTGTAGGCTGGACCTAATTTATATTTTCCCTGGCATTGATTTTTGCTAACTACATGCAACTATGCATGCTTATATAGAAAATTCAAAAGCTCAGAGGGGGCTTGAGGAGATGGCTCAGTGGGTAAAGCACTTACTGTGGCAAGCATGAGGACCTGAGTTCCGTCCCCAGTAGCCACGTAAATGCTGAGCACGATGGTGTGTGCCTGTAATCCCAGCACTACAGAGACAGGAGGATCCCCACGACTTGCTGACTGGGTTGTTTAGTTGAAACAGTGACTTCCCAGTTTAGTGAGAGACCATGTCTCATAAGAACTAAATGGAGGGTGATAGAGGAAGACACTTGACATCAATCTCTGACCTACACACACACACACACACACACACACACACACCACTGGCAAAAGAGAGAAAGAAAGAAAGAAAGAAAGAAAGAAAGAAAGAAAGAAAGAAAAGAAAAGAAAAGAAAAGAAAAGAAAAGAAAAGAAAAGAAAAGAAAAGAAAAGAAAAGAAAAGAAAAGAAAAACATAATGTGATGGTGTATATTGATTGGCAACTTGACAGGATCTAAAATCTTAAATTCCTATGAGGAATTATCTAGATTAGGTTAATTAATATGGGAAAACCCATTTTAACTGTGGGGGGCACCATTCAACAAACTGGGAGCCTGGACTATATTAAAAGTGGGAATGAAGAGGCTTTCTCATTGTGTGATGCAAGGGTTTGAGCTAATCAGGTAGAAGTTATAATACCCACTTTTAAAGCCAAGTGTGGTGACGCACGTCTTTAATCCCAGCACTTGGGAGGCAAAGGTAGGAGGATCGCTGTGAGTTCAAGGCCAGTCAGAGACTACATAGTGAATTTCAGTTCAGCCTGAGCTAGAGTGAGACCCTACCTGGAAAAAAAAAGAAAAAGAAAAAAGGGGGGCGGGAGCAATGGCTTAGCGGTTAAGGCACTTACCTGCAAAGCCAAAGGACCTAAGTTCAATTCCCTAGGACCCACATAAGCCAGATGCACAAGGTGGCACATGCATCTGGAGTTTGTTTGCAGTAGCTGGAGCCCCGGGTGCACCCATTCTCTCACTCTGTCTCAAATAAATAAATATATATATTTTTTAAATACCCACTTTTCAGTCCGTTGCTCATGTTGGTGCAGTACAGTTTTAGCCTTGGGCCACAAGCTGAACTTTCCTTGAGGTCGTGTGTGTGTGTGTGTGTGTGTGTGTGTGTGTGTGTGTATACAGGCATTTGCTTGGCAAAGTAAGAAAGGAGCCCTATCCCTCTTGCCCCATGTCACTAACATGAAGGTAAGTGGATGTGTGAAGGAAGATCCTCGGTCAGAAGAGACTCCAAAACCCAGTGTATACTGGTAACCCAAAGGCTTTGGTAACACAAACACTGGTATCTGGGATGTTAGGGAGGCTTCCTGGAGGAGGTAAGGTCGGCTTGGAGCCCTTACAATCAAGAAGACAGTCAGCTGTGTGTTCCTGAACTGCACCCCCCCCCACCTCAACCCTCAGAATAGCTGCAGGCACCCCTGTAGTCTAAGCAAGGGAGACCACTGCTGGGCCACACAGCCTTCCCACAATCCCAGACTGCCCACCACTCCGGGGGTTCCCAGAGCATTCAAGGCCCCCCTCACCTGAGTTCCTGGTAAGCTTTCAAATTCCTTCCTGGAACTGCTTTCAGAGAGATTCCAATCTGGCTACCGGGGCTGAGAAGATGGGCTGGCAGGGTTCACGCGGCTAGGGACCCCTACACGGGAGCTGCATCGCTCCTGGGAGCCCACTGAAGGAAGGCACACAACCTGGCTAGGCTGCCCGCTCCAACTGCAAGGGGGAGAAGTGTGCTGTGAGCTCCCTGGAGCCTGGCCAGACCTGGCTGTCCTGCCAGGTAGGAGGAGGAGGAGCAGAAGGGAGCCTTGCGGGACCTCCGTGGATCAGATTAACTCCCAAAGAGCCACAGCAGTAGCTGACTGGGGGCAACCCCCGGGATCACCGGAGCTCCCGCCCTGGGTTGGTGGAGGTACTCTTTGCTCACTGTAGGTTGTGAGGCGTTTGCTGCTGGTTCCATTGGAATTTCTGAGCTCCAACTGGAGCTGGGGCTGGGCACCCTGCCCAACCCCTAACCCATCAGCAACACACTGAAGGCAGAACTTAGTCCTCAGCTGTGGAATGCTAATACTTTGCCTTAACCTGTTTAAAAATATGCTTTGTAGGCTGGAGAGATGCCTAAGTGGTTAGGGCGGCTGCCTGCAAAGCCAAAGGACTCAGGTTCAATTCCCCAGTACTCACATAAAGCCAGATGCACAAAGTGGCACGTGTATCTAGAGTGCATTTGCAGTGGCTAGAGGCCCTTGCATGCTCCCTATCTATCTATCTATCTATCTCTATCTGTCTCTCTCTCCCTCTCTCTCTCTCTAATAAACAAATAAATAATGGGGCTGAGGAGACAGCTCAGCGGTTAAAGGTGCTTGATTGCAAAGCCTGCTGGCCCATGTGCAATTCCCCAGCACCCATGTGAAACCAAATGCAAAAGCCATGTGTCTGGTATTTGTTTGCAGTGGCAAGAGACCCTGGTGTGTGTGTGTATATAATATATATATATATATATATATATATATATATATATATATATATATATATGTTTTGTGTAGGTTAGGGAGATGGCTCAGTGTGCAATTTGCTTGTTGCTCAGGCATGAGGGCCTGAGTTCAGATCCCTGGTACACATGTACAGTGTTGAGTGTGGTTTCTGGCTCCTGGGGAGGTGGAGGCAGGGAATGCCAGAGGCTCACTAGCTTGCTAGTCCAGCTGAATCCATGAGCTTTAGGTTCAGCAAGAGATGCGATCTCAAAAAATAAGGTGGACAATTAGCCTCGGGTAATTTTGAATAAGCTTCCTACTTAGTCCGCAGCAGGCAGAGCCCTGCTGGAGAAGGTGTGTCACTGTGGGTGGATCCTGAGTTCAGCCCTCGGTGCGTGTGCAGAGCTGGTGCTGGCTGTTCTCTCTCTGCTATTGATGTGTGATGAAATGACACAGCTTCTTCCACCATGATGAACCTTCCTGGAATCCATAAGCCTAAAATAAACCCTTTCCTCCCACCTCCCTCCCAGAAAATCAATAATAATAAGGTGGAGGGTCTGGAGAGATGAGCCAGTAGTTAAAGGAACTTGCTTGCAAAGCCTGACCGCCTGGGTTTGGTTCCCCAGTACACACATAAAACCAGATACACAAAGTGGCCAATGTGTCTGGAGTTTCTTTGCAGTGGCAGGAGGCCCTGGCATGCCCATATTCTAATTCTCATTCTCTCCCTCTCTCTCTCTCCCTCAAATAAATAAATATGTATATATATATATATATATATATATATATATATATATATATATATAATTTTTTGGTTTTTCGAGGTAGGGTCTCACTCTAGCTCAGGCTGACCTGGAATTCACTATGTAGTCTCAGGGTGGCCTCGAATTCATGGCGATCCTCCTACCTCTGCCTCCTGAGTGCTAGGATTAAAGGTGTGTGCCACCACGCCTGGCCAATAAAAATATTTTTAAAACTAAGGTGGAGGGGAGCCAGGCATGGTGGTGCATGCCTTTACTCCCAGCACTTTGGAGGCAGAGGTAGGAGGATCACCATGAATTTGAGGCCGCCCTGAGACTACATGGTGAATTCCAGGTCAGCCTGAGCTAGAGTGAGACCTTACCTCGAAAAACCAAAAATAAATAAATAAATAATAATAATAATAATAATAAGGTGGGAGGCTGGATAGATGACTAGCTTAAATGATAGACCTGGAAAAATTCACCATTTCAAAGTGAACAGCATAGTAGATTTAGCACACTCATGATGTGACTCACCCCTGTGTAGTAGTTAAGCATTTCAACATTACAGAAGAAAACCTATTACCCATTAAGCAGCTCTTCCCATTCCCCTATTCACAGCCCCTGAGGGCCACCAATTTGCTCTCTGTCCCTATGGATTTACCTGCTCTGAATATTATGTTTAAATGGATTCATACAATATGTGAGCTTTTGTGCCTGGCTTCTTTCACTTACCATGGTGTTTTAGTAAATAACATGTGGTCAGCATTAACATCTCATTCTTTATTGTAGCCACCTGACAGTCCATTGTCTGGATATACTGCAGTTTGTTTATCATTCATTTGTTACTATCCATTCATGGATTGTTTAAAGCCTATTGTGAAGAACGCTGCTAAAGATATTCACATTTGTATATATTTTTTGAAGTAGGGTCTCACTCTAGCCCAGGCTGTCCTAAAATGTACTATGTAGTCTCAGGCTGGCCTCAAATTCATAGTGATCCTCCTACCTTTGCCTTTGAGTGCTGGGATTAAAGGTGTGTGCCACCGTGCCTAGGAAAGGCGGGGGAGAGAATGAGTGCGCCAGAGCCTCCAGCCACTGCAAACAAACTCCAGACACATGTGCCACCTTGTGCATCTGGCTTTATGTGGGTATGGGGGAATCAAAATCTGGCCATTAGGCTTTGCAGGCAAGCACCTTAACCCCATCCCCAACAGGTTTGTATTTGAGTGCCTGTTTTGTGTTGGTTTTGTTCTTTTGGTTTTGCTTTTGTTTTTCAAGGTAGGGTCTCACTCTAGCCCAGGCTGACCTGGAATTCACTGTGTAGTCTCAGGGTGGCCTCAGACTCACGGCCATCCTCCTACCTCTGCCTCCCAAGTGCTGGTATTAAAGGTGTGCACCACCACGCCCAGCTTGAGTACCTGTTTTAAATTTGGGGAAAATGTTATTGTTTGGACCTTAAATATTTATTTATTTATTCATTCATTCATTCATTTATCTGAGTGAGAGAGAGAATGGGAATACCAGAGCCTCTTGCTGTTGTGCATCTGGCTTTACATGAGTAATGGGGACTTGAACCTGGGCCTGCAGACTGTGCAAGCAAGTTCCTTTAACATCTGCTCTATCTCCCCAGACCTGGTTTAGATCTTTAAGGTCTCTTCCAAAACCCCTGTTTTGAAGGCTTGGTTCTCTGCTGATGGTGCTGATAGAAGCTTTGGTGGATGTGACCAAATGGGAGAAGGTTACATCACTGGAGGCATGGCCTTGAAAGATGTACTGGGATTCTAGCACCCTCCTCCGTCTCTTTGCTTCCTGGTCACCAGGAAGTGAATAGCTTTGTTCCACCACACACTTCCCACCATGATGTTCTGCATCACCACAGACAAATGCCCAACAGGAAGTAGCTGATGGGAGGAAAGGGTTTATTTGAGGCTTACAGATTCCAGGGGAAGCTTCATCATGGTGGAAGAAGCTTGCTCACATCCGTACCCCCACGGCAGAGAGAAAGAATGAAGCTCCAGAGCTCACGCTGGCTCTCTACACACAGCCAGCACCCGCGAGCACAAGCTGACTCCGAACACACACCTAGGACTCAAGGTCCACCCGCAGGGACCACCTCCCCCAGCAGGGCTCCACCTGCTGGAGACTGAGTTCAAAGCTTTATGAAAAATTACCTGAGGCTATGGGGCCATTTACCTTTAAATCACTACACTTTCCTTCCATACCCTGTTTAAGGTCCTACCTACAACAAAAAGGTAACCACTACAATGGAGATACATCCTGTGGTCCTAAGGCACACTGCTTGGCATGTTTGGGGTTGAGCTGTGTGTTTAGTAACTTCCCTTATCACTGAGGCAAAATACTTGCTAAAAGCAGGAAGAAGGGTTTATTTTAGCTCACAGTTTGCAAGGATCAAGTCCATCATAACAGGGACGTCATGGCATCACGAGCATGCAGCAGCTGGTCACACTGCATTCAGTCAGGAAGCACAGAGTGAGATGAATGGTTTAGTGCTCAGCTCACTCCCTTTTTATTTAGTTTGAGACCCTGGCTCGTGGGATAGTGCTGCCCACATTCAGGGTCTTTCCCCCTAAGTTAAACATTTTTTTAAAAAATTGAAATTTTTTATTTATTTATTTGAGAGAGAGAGAAAGAAAAAAAGAAGCAGATAGAGAGAGAATGGGCACGCCAGTGTCTCCGGCCACTGCAAACAAACTCCAGGTGCATGCGCCGCCATGCGCATCTGGCTTACGTGGGCATGGGGAATCAAACCTGGGTCCTTAGGTTTCACAGGCAAGCACCTTAACCGCTAAGCCATCTTTCCAGCCCAAATATATATTTTTTTAATGCCCATATAGTCACACCCAGAGGCTTGTCTCCGAGGGGTCCAAATCCAACCAAATTTAGACTCCATGTTTCTGAGTCCTTCCACTCTCTCCTGCCCCTGACCCACTGGCTGGATTTGAAATATGCAACCTTGTACTTTGCTTTCATCCCAAATATGCTTCCTAGAAGTTCTCCAGACTGAGCTGTTGCCCTCAGATTTATACCTATCAATATGTGGGAAGGGGGCCTGGAGGTGGGCTTAGTGAGCAAAATGTTTACTACATAAGCATGAGGACCCTAAGCTCAGTTCCCTGGCACCCACAGGAAGGCTGGACATGATTGACATATGCCTGCAATCCCAGTGTTGGGGAGGTAGAAACAAGAGGATCCCTGGGACATGCTGGCTAGCTAGTCTGGCTAAATTGGTGAGATCTAGGTTCAGTGAGACACTTTGTCTCAAAATAATAATAATAATAAGACCAACAGTGACTGAGGAAGACACTCCAACGCTCACCTCTGTCCTCCACACACACATGCACACGTGCACGTGCAGCTGCGTGTACACACATGCGGACCCACGCATATATGGACATGCAAAAAATATGTGGGAGAGAAGTGCTCAGGACACTGGTCTGACTTTGATATTTCCTGATGCGGAGAAGCCCCCCTGTTTGTTTCATCTGCCAGGCTAGAGTCCATGCTGGCAGAGGTGGTTTCAATGCAAATGGCCCATAGTGTCATGTAATTTTTTAAAAATGCATTTTATTTTTATTTATTTATTTGAGACAGACAGAGCGGTAGGGAGAGGGAGGAAGAGAGGGAGGGAGGGAGAGAAGGGTGTGCCAGGGCCCGCAGTTGCTGCAGGCAAGCCATTTCTCTAGCCCAAGGCTCACTTTTTTGGGGGGGAGGAAGTTGTTTGTTTGGTTTGGTTTGGTGGGTTTTTTGGGTTTTTTGTTTTGTTTTGTTTTTTTTAATTTTTTGTTCATTTTTATTTATTTATTTGAGAGTGACAGAGAGAGAAAGAGTCAGAGAGAGAGAGAGAGAGAGAATGGGCGCGCCAGGCCTTCCAGCCACTGCCAACGAACTCCAGACGCGTGCGCCCCCTTGTGCATCTGGCTAACGTGGGTCCTGGAGAATTGAGCCTCGAACTGGGGTCCTTAGGCTTCACAGGCAAGAGCTTAACGGCTACGCCATCTCTCCAGCCCTTGTTTTGTTTTTTTGTTGTTTTGTTTTTCGAGGTAGGGTCTTGCTCTAGCCCAGGCTGACCTAGAATTCACTATGTAATCTCAGGCTGGCCTCGAACTTATTGCAATCTTCCTACCTCTGCCTCCCGAGTGCTGGGATTAAAGGTGTGTGCCACCACACCCAGCCACATTTTTTTTTAATTTATTTGAGAGTGACAGACAGAGAAAGAGGCAGATAGATAGAGAGAATGGGCACGCCAGGGCCTCCAGCCACTGCAAACAAACTCCAGGTGCATGCGCCCCCTTGTGCACCTGGCCCACGTGGGTCCTGGGGAATCAAGCCTCAAACCGGGGTCCTTAGGCTTCACAGGCAAGCGGTTAACCACTAAGCCATCTCTCCAGCCCCAGCCACATGTTTTTGATTAAGCTTCCTACCTCATCTCCAGCAAGCAGACCCTGCTGGAAGAGGTCTGCCGATGGGGGGCAAATCCTGAGTCCAACCCTAGGATTCAGAGTCAGTTCCGCTATGATGAAGCTTCCCTTGGAATCCATAAGCCTGAAATCAACCCCCTTCCTCCCATAGGCTGCTTCTGGCAGGGTGTCTGTCTCACAGGAAGGCAACTATGACCCTGGCCCAAAGCAAACCTGATGTGTTCATGCTTAATGGAGTCAGCTCCCCGGTCCTCTAAACCTGGGTTGGCTACTTCCAACCATCAACCCAAGCTACCAAGGTCCTAGGGAATTCACATGAACTGCCATTCTCTACTCCTGATCTATCCCAGGTGGCCTCTGTTTGTATGAACTTGCTTTTCTTTCTTTTTTTTTTTTTTTTTTTTCGCTTGTTTGTTTTTCAAGGTAGGGTCTCACTGCTCACTGTAGCCCAGGGTGACCTGAAATTCACTATGTAGTCTCAGGCTGGCTTTGAACTCATGGAGATCCTCCTACCTCTGCCTCCCAAGTGCTGGGATTAAAGGTGTGAGGGAGATGGCTTAGTGGTTAAGGTGCATGCCTGTGAAGCCTAAGGACCCCAGTTCGATTCTCCAAGTCCCATGTAAGCCACATGCACATGGTGGCACATGCGTCTGGAGTTCGTTTGCAGTGGCTAGAAGCCCTGGCACACCCATTCTCACTCTTTCTCTCTCTCCCTCTCTCTGTCTATAATAAATAAATAAATAAAAATAAAAAATTCTTAAAGGCTCTGTGGGGCTGAAGAGATGGCTTAGTGGTTAAGGCACTTGCCTGCAAAGCCTAAGGATCCAGGCTTAATTCTCCAGGTCCCACATTAGCCAGATGCACAAGTGGCGCATGCATCTGGAGTTCGTTCGCAGTGACTGGAGGCCCTGGGGTGCCCATTCTCTCTTTCTCTTTCCCTCTCTCTCTCTCTCTCTAATAAGTAAATAAAAATCTTTTAAAAAATTTAAGCCAGGTATAATCCCAGCACTCAGGAGGCAGAGGTAGGAGCATCGCTGTGAGTTTGAGGCCACCCTGAGACTACATAGTGAATTCCAGGTCAGCCTGGGCTAGAATGAGACCCCATCTCAGGAAAAAAAAAAAAGAGAGAGAGAGAGAGAGAGAGAGAGAGAGAGAGAGAAGTGGCTTAGATCTCCAGTGAGGAGCTAGACGCACTCTTGTGATGGAATGTCAGCAGGCCCAACCTTGAGCATGTCTTGCTGTAGTCACCAGTATTCTGATGAAGATGGCAAAGGTTGTTATAGAGGACAGAGTTCTACCACAGCCCTTCTCAGAAACACTTGCCAAGGTCTCCAGAGCCTATAGTTCCATCAAACCATGACTTCTGTTATGGTTTGAAGGGGAAATGTCCCCCATGGGTTCATGCGTTTAAACACTTGGTCCCCAGCTGGTGGTGCTATTTGGGAAAGTTATAGAACTTTGAGGACTTGGAGCCTTGCTGGATGAAGTGAGTCACTGGAGACAGGCCTTGAGGGTAATAGCCCAGACTTGCTTCTGGCCAACATCGCTCTACTTTCTTCTTTGAGATGTGAACACGCCAAGCTTCACATTCCCGCTACCCTGGCCCGGAGCCAGTCCTGCTGCTATGCCTCTCCCCTGCCATTACACCATGAGCCAAAACAAACCTCCCCTTCCTTAGGTTGCTCCTGTCGAGTGTTTTGGTGACAGTGACGAGAAAAGCAATAAATATAAAAAGCCAAATTGACCGTTGGTCATATTGCTTAATGAAAACATAAGTGAAATTCTCAAGAGGGGTGTAACAGTGGAGCTGGAGATGTGGCTCAGTGAGTAGAGGGCTTGCCTAACATACACATAGCCCTGGGTTATGCACAGAGAAACCAAGCATGGCCACACACACCTGAGATTCCAGAACTCAGGAGATAAAGGTAGGAGGATCGGAAGTTCAAGGTCATTTTTAGCTACATATGGAGTTCAAGGTCAGCCTGGGGTACCTGAGATGTTGTCTCAAAAAAAAAAAAAAACAGCATAGTAATAATACATGCAAATCTCTAAGTAATCCTACAACACAATAAGATTTAATTATTCCAACTCTTCACTTATAGATAAGCCTAAAATGGTTTAAATTTTTAAATTTAATGTCTTACAATTTTCCATTAACATCATATATTTTTTCTTCAGTTCCTTCCTTCCTTTATCCATCCATTCAACAAATGCTCACTAATTGCCTGCTATGTAATACGTGAGTGGATTTCCTTATAAAATACCAAATTTACTTTTATTGGCTACTTTAATTACAGCATTGTAAAATGTGTCTGGAGCAACATTTCTTTTGCTTCCATAAAAATATATTTAAAAGGCTCAAAATTCAGCAACACTCATGGAGTGCTCTGCACACAGGCCCGTTATGCATCCTGTCGTGTTTAACAGCCTTCATAGAAGTGGATGTTGGATGTGTCTCTGCTTGCTCTTTGATAGGAAGGAAAAAAGATTCACAGGGATGCATGAGTTGGGGAGAATGGTGTGATAGAAGACAAGCAAATGCCACAAGAGGGCCAAAGTAGGAGGCGATAAAAGTTTGATATAAGGGCCTAGAGAGATGGCTCAGTAGGTAAGGTTCTTGCCTCACAAACACGAAGACCTGGGTTAGATTCCCCCAGAGCCCATGTTTTTAAAATACCAGGTGTGGCCAGGCGTGGTGGCACACTCCTTTAATCCCAACACTTAGGAGGCAGAGGTAGGAGGATCGCCATGAGTTCAAGGCCACTCTGAGACTACATAGTGAATTTCAAGGTCAGCCTGGGCTAGAGTGAGACCCTACCTCAAAAAATAAATAAATAAAAATAAAAATACCAGGTGGGGAAGTGCTCATTTGTGATTCCAGCCCCGGGGAGGTAGAGACAGGAGGATCCCTGGGGCTCACTGGCCAGCTAGTCTAGCCTAGTGAGTTCCAAGCTGCTGCAGTCAGGTTCGCATTGCTGTCAGAAATCACCTGACCAAGAACAGATTTTGGGGGAAAAAAACAAAGGTTTATTTTGGCTTATAGAATCAAGGGGAAGCTCCATGATGGCAGGGGAAAACGATGGCATGAGCAGAGGGTTGACATCACCCCCTGGGCAACATAAAGTGGATGATAGCAACAGGAGAGTGTGCCAAACACTGGCAAGGGGACACTGGCTATAATACCCATAAGCCCACCCCCAACAATACACTGCCTCCAGGCGGGGTTAATTCCCAAATCTTTATCAGCTGGGAACCAAACATTCAGAACACCTAAGCTTATGGGAGATACCTAAATCAAACCACTACCTTCCGCCTTGGCCCCCATAAACTGATAACCACACATGATAGAAAATACAATTCATTCAGTCCAACTTTAATAAAAGTCCCCATAGTTTTTATCAATCCTAATGCTGTTCAAACTTCCCCATAATCCAAGGTCTTTTAACTAAGCCATAATACCAACCCCCCCCCCCCAAAAAAAAAAACCACAATGGTACACATTGGGCATAGCAAAGAAATGTTCAGCCAATACAAGATTTAAACAGGGCAAACATCAAACTCTGTAGCTCCAAGTTCAACAACTCTAGCCAGTGACAAGTCTCCAAGTCCAATAATTCTAACCAGAAACAAGTCTCTGAAGTTCCAATTCCACCCCTCCAGCTAGGCTACTCACCGTCCTGGAAAATTTCATCTGGGGCCAGCAGCTCTCCTTGGCAGCCATCTCGTGGTCCCGGCATCTCCACTGGGTCTCCACTGCAACCCATGGTTCATCCTCACAGCTCCATCAGGTCTCCATGCAGGCATCCAACATCACACAACATCCAGCTTCACACTGCCCATGGCCATTTCCAAAACACAAGACCACATTGAGTTGCAAACTCAATGACCCCCTTTTTCCTGCATTTCTTATACTCCATAATACCAGGTGGGGTGCCAATTTGTTAATCCAAGGTAGGATAAAGCAGACTTTGAAGAACAGGACATGCAGTCCCCTTCAAAAGACTGCACTCTTTCTGTCGTCTCAATGCAGTTCATCTGGCCGAATCTCAATGGTTGTGATCTGTCATACAATCACAGCTGAACAGGCAACAGTTTTTGCCCAAAGATTTCTTTCTGTGCCATATTCCTCTACACCCACCAGTTTGTTTCTGTGCACTACAACCCTGCACAAGTTCTCAGGACATAGATATAAAAGCAAGCCTCTCACACAAACTGCTTCTAGCCCAGCCCAGACAAAGCTCCTTTTCACCCTCATAAGCCAAACCTCACAGTCCACAGTTCTTACTGCATTCAGGTCTTGCAGCTCTGACCAGAATAATCCATCAAGCTGTACTTATAGCATTGCACGGTGTCTCTTAGGCTAAGATTTCAAGTTCATTCACATTCCTCTTGAAAATCAGCTCCAAAAGGCCAAAGTCACACAGTCAAGTGTCTAGCAGCAAATGACCCCACTCGGCACCAACATTAGAATTGCAGTCAGGTTCACATTGCTGGCAGAAATCACCCCACCAAAAACAGCTTGTGGGGAAAAAAAAGGTTTATTTTGGCTTACAAAATCGAGGGGAAGCCCCATGATGGCAGGGGAAAACTATGGCATGAGCAGAGAGTTGACATCACCCCCTGGCCAACATAAGGTGGACAACAGCAACAGGAAAGTGTGCCAAATACTGGCATGGGGAAACTGGCTATAACACCCATAAGCCCGCCCCCAACAATACACTCCCTCCTAGAGTTGTTAATTCCCAAACGCCATCAGCTGAGAACCTAGCATTCTGAACACCTGAGTTTATGGGGGACACGTGAATCAAACCACCATACAGACCAATGACAGACCCTGTCTCAGAAAGAGGTGGACAATGCCTGAGGAACAATACCTGGGTTATCTTACAACCTCTACATGAACAGGCACACATTCGCATACAGGCACATACATGTACATGTGCACCCACCTACAAACATATGAACACACACATGTACACTGCATATATATACACATACAAAAATAAGGTTGGAGAGATGGCTCAGCAGTTAAAGGTGTTTGCTTACAAAGCCTTATGGCCCAGGTTCAATTCCCCAATACCCACATAAAGCCAAATACACAAAGTGGCACATGCTTCTGGAGCCCCTTTGCAGGGAGAGGAGGCCCTGGTGCACCCATTCTCAATCTCAACCTCTCTCTCTGTCTTTCTGTCAAATAAATAAATTACATACATACACACACACACACATATATATATATTATATGTGTATATGTATATGAAAATGAAATAGAAGGTGTTTCTTCTTTGGAAACACACAGAAGGAGAAAAAGTCACACACACACACACACACACACACACACACATCCTTAACCAAAAAGAACTATTACAGCTTTTCCAAATTCAACTCAAGATACTCGCTCAGCACCTGTGCTCATAACTCTCCTGACACAATCTTATCTGTAAATATTCTGAACAGAAGTAAGAGAGCAGAGTTTGGCGCTTTCTATTTTTTACTCTCATCCTCTTTATGAGATTTCTCTCAGAGCTTAAGTCTGATGTCCTATGAAGTGTGAGGGATTAGGCCCTGGACGGCCTGGTCTCCAGGAAGGGCTGCTCTCTATCAAAGCGACTGAATCCCATCGAGCTGGCTGGCCTGCTGCAGTCACAGAGCGCGTGTTTCTTCCTGGCTGACTACCCCAAGAGTACCTCTTGAAAAAGTCTTTACTTGATATCCCTGAAAACTGAAGGGAGTCTGGGGAGAGGGCTCAGCGGGAAAGTGCCAGCCGGGCGCGCATGAGGAGCTGAGTTTGGATCTGCAGCACCCATGGGAAGTGCTGGTGGTGATGCATGCCTGTGATCCTAGCGCTGGGGAGGCAGGGATGGGCGGAGCCCTGGAGCTCGCTGGCCAGCCAGTCTAGCTGAAGTGGGGAGCTCCAGGTTCAGTGAGGAACCCTGTCTCAAAGAATAAGGTGAAGAATGACTGAGGAAGACCACCAACATTGACTTCCACACACATGTGCATGCAAAAAGAAAAACCTTAAAGGGACGAAAATGAGGATGGTGAGGGATGGGAACAAACAATATTATGTGATCCAGAGCCAAGGTTTGCAAGAAGAGAAATGAAAGGAAGGCATTGTGTGCAGACATGTGGGCCCCACTGTAGCCCCACTATAGCCTTTTGACTGGGTGTGAGCAGATTGCATATGCAGATCCCTTCCTGGGACACTCCAGCTGACCCCAACGGTTTGCTTAACATTCCTCCATTTCGGGGCTGCTGGATGCACAGAGGTCAGTGTCACTGGGGACCAAGGAGCCCAGGCAGCAGGGTCATCATATGAGGCCAAGAGCATCCAAACTCCCAATTAGGACTCTCTAGACTTCAGTGGATATCATCCTGACTGCTTACTCTCCTTAGGGTGTGTTACTTTTCTCATTGCTGTGGCCAGATACCTAACCAGCAGCAACTTCATGGAGGACGAGTTTATTTGTTCAGTCTGAGGGGACGCACTCCATCGTGGTGGGGAAGTCATGGCGGCAGGAGCGTGAGCGGCTGGTCCCCTTGCATCTGCAATCGTGAGGCAGAGAGAGGTGCACGCTGGTGCTCAGCTCACTTTCTCCTTTTCATTTTTCAATTTTGGTTTTTTTTTTTTTCAAGGTAGGGTTTCACTCTAGCCCAGACTGACCTAGAATTCACTATGTAGTCTCAGGGTGGCCTCGAACTCACAGCGATACTCCTACCTCTGCCTCCCAAGTGCTGGGATTAAAGGCGTGCACCACCACGCCCGGCACTTTCTCCTTTTTATTCAGTCCAGGACCCCAGCCATGGAACGCTGACATCTACAGTTATGGTGGGTCTTCTCACCTCCCTTAAACATCTGTGAAAAGATCCTCACAGACACACCCAGAGCTGTGTCTCTCAGGTGATTCTAAATCCAATCAGGTTGACATTCCAGACTAGCTTTCATATGAGGGTGTTTGATTTTTCTTTTTAGGCAAAGAAATTTCATACAGTGCTTTAAGAGATTTTGGATTAGCTGGGCGTGAAGGCTCATGCCTGTAGTTCCAAATCTCTGGAGTCAGAGGCAGGAGGAACATGAGTCCAAGGTAAGTCTGAGCTACATAGCAAGCCTAGTCTCAAACAACCAAATTAATAATAATTGATACCAAGTGAGAAGAAAGACTAAGGCTGAAAATTGGAATGAAAGCATAGCTTCTCCACCAAATAGAGAAAGACTTTCTATAGTGATGTTTTCAACAAGCTTCCAGAAATGGTTTTGTCTACAATGTGATTTCTGTATAGATTAAACACCAAGAACCCCTGGGGGCTTGGAATTCTGGCAAATAGACCTTAAGGAAATGCAATTCTTTATGAAGTTTGACCTCTGTTTTGAAAGAAAAGATGAAGCAAGAAAATAGGCATGCTGGTGCATGTCTTTAATCCTAGCACTCAGGAGGCTGAGGCAAAAGGACTGCCAAGTTCAAGGCCAGCCTGGGTGTATAGTGAGACCCTGTCTCAGAAACATCAAAACATGGCTGGGGAGATTGCTCAGTCAGTAAAATGCTTGCCTCACAAGCATGAGGACCCCAGCACCCCCACAAAAATGCCAGGCATGGTGGTATATGCCTACAATCCCAGTCCCCAGGAGGCAGAGATAGGAGGATCCCCGAGGTTCACTGACTAGCCAGACTAGCCTCATTGGTAAACTCCAAGCCAATGAGAGACTTGTCTCCAAAAAAAAGAAGGAAAGAGGGAAAAAAAGATGGACGGCATTCCTAAGAACACAAAGATTGTCCTCTAGTGCACCGCCCCTACACACAAACACACACATAGACAGTCACATTTAAAAAAAAAAAAAACTAAATATGGGCTAGAGAGATGACTCAGTTGTTAAAGTTGCTTGTTTGCAAAGCCTGAAGACCCAGATTTGAGTTCCCAATACCCATGTAAAGCCAGATGCACAAAGTGGTGCATGTATCTGGAGTTCGTTTGCAGTGGCAGGAGACCCTGGAGCACCCATTCATATTCTCTCTCTCTCTCTCTTCTTTCTCTCCTTGCAAACAAATAATTTTAAAAAATGGGAGGGGGAGCTGGTGAGATGGCTTAGTAGTTAAGGCACTTTCCTGCAAAGCTAAAGGACCCAAGTTCAATTCCCCAGGACCCACATAAGCCAGATACACAAGGTGATGCATGTGTCTGGCGTTCATTTTCAGTAGCTGAAGGCCCTGGATGCCCATTCACTCTCCCTCCCTCCCTCTCTCTCTGTTTCTTTCTCTCTCTCTCTCCCTCTGTCTCTGTCTCTCTCTCTCTCTCTTCCTCTCTCTCTCTGTCTCTCTCTCTCTCTCTCACACACACACACACAAATTTTTAAAAATTTTTAACAAACTAAATACAGGAAAGCAAAACAATAAGCTGAGAGGACTTTTAAAATACTGGCAGAAAATACTACCAAATATTTACAAAAAAAAAGTTATTAGAGGCCTGGAGAGATGGCTTAATGGTTAAGCGCTTGCCTCTGAAGCCTATGGACCCCGGTTCGAGGCTTGATTCCCCAGGACCCATGTAAACCAGATGTACAAGGTGGCACATGCATCTGGAGTTCGTTTGCAGTGGCTGGAGGCCCTAGTGTACCCATTCTCTCTCTCTCTCTCTCTCTCTCTCTCTCTCTCTCTATCTGCCTCTTTCTCTCTCTGTCTGTCGCTGTCGCTCTCAAATAAATAAATAAATTATTTTTTTTAAAAAGTTATTAGAACAACTTAAGACGGTGCGACTTGATTTTTATCTTGGCTCTGCCAGTGGCCTACTGCGCTTCCTTGGTCATGTCTAACTTCTCTGAACCTCCGACCCCTTCTCTACAGCAGGAAAAAATAGCACCTACCCAGAGCATTGTCGAGAAACTGATATTACCTTGTGTACCTCATCCTTAGTGTTGAAAATGACACTCAAAATTGGTGCTCAGCAGCCTGAGAAGAGTTCTTTCCTTCCAGGGTCCTTCATGAGACTCCTCATGGGGTGTTCAAGGCTGCTGTGTGCAGGAGTTCATGTTTCCTCCCTGGGCCCTCCTCTGCTCCGAGCATGCGCTTAGGAAGAAGAGGGTAATGCATAACCAGGGAGTAAAGTCACTGCCCACAACTGCATTGCTTTCTTGTCACTAAGTGGCTGAAAAGCCTGAAACAACAGAGAGTCATTTTTGTGCAAACAGCAAGCACCAAGTCACCATTCCAGGTAATACATCATCTACACTCCTATGCGCTTCAGTCTCTCCTGGCAAATGTCACGAAACTTTCCCTTTAACTAAGATATCAGGCTGACTGTAGAAGCCAGATAAGAAACTCGCTCTTGGGCTGGAGAGATGGCTCAGCAGTTAAGGCACTTGCCTGCAAAGCCTAACGACCCAGGTTTGATTCCCTAGTATCCATGTGAAGTCAGATGCACAAAGTGGCTCGTGCATCTAGAATTCATTTTCAGTGGCTGG
>CM070771.1:5672500-5717500 GCA_036346955.1 Dipus sagitta
AGGTAGTACCAGGCATTGTGAGGTCATGAATATGAAGGCCATTTCGTGTCTGGAAGATTGCATTGTAGGGAGTTCTACCCTCCCTTTGGCTCTTACATTCTTTCTGCCACCTCTTTCGCAATGGACCTTGAGCCTTGGAAGGTGTGATAGAAATGTCTTCTGTCACTTCTTCTTAGCACTATGGTGTCTTTTGATCCACAGACCCCACATAAGTCAAATGCTATGGTGGACTTCTGTAATCCCAGTGAGCCTACAGCAATACGGGAGTTGGAGACAGAAGAGTTTCAAGCTCATGATAGGAGTGGTAAACAAGGAGATACTTTGCCTCACAATGAGGAAGAAGGCAAGTACCAACTTGAAAGTTGTCCTCTGACCTCCAAACGCCCACCTCGGCTCATGCATGCCCACACTCACACATGAACACACACACAGTAAGTTTTAAAAGCTGATTTAAGGTGGGTGTGGTAGCTCATGTCTATGATCCCAACACTCAGGAGTCTGAGATAGCAGGATGGTTGTGAGTTCAAGGCCAGTCTGGGATATAAAGTGAGTTCCAGGTCCTCCTGAGCTAGAGTGAGACCCTGCCTCAAAAATGGCAAAATAGGGCTAGAGAGAAGGCTTAGCAGTTAAAGTACTTGCCTGTAAAGCCAAAGGATCCAGGTTCAATTCCCCAGGCTCCATGTAAGACAAATCCACAAGGTGGTATATGCATCTGGAGTTCGTTTGCAGTGGCTGGAGGCCCTGGCATATCCGTTCTTTCTCTTTCTCTCTCTCTCTTTCTTTCTCTATCTACCTCTCTCAAATAAATAAATAAAAATAAAAATACAAAAAAATTAAAAGAATGGCAAAATAAAATAAAAAATGATTTAAAATTTTCATTCTCAGGCTGGAGAGATGGATTAGCAGTTTAGGCATTTGCTTGCAAAGCCAAAGAACCCAGGTTTGATTCCCCAGTGCCCACATAAGCTAGATGCACAAGGTGGTGCATGTGTATGGAGTTTATTTGCAGTGGTTGGAGGCCCTAGCATGCCCATTCTCTCTCTCTATCTCTTTCTCTCAAATAAATAAATAAAATATTTTTTTTAAAATAAAGATGTTATGAATAACATTCTTCCATAATTATGAATAACTATGGAAACCTACTTCTTTGCTAACTAATAATATATATGTTAAAAAAGAAAGAAAGGCAGGCGTGGTGGCACATGCCTTTAATCCCAGCACTCGGGAGGCAGAGGTAGGAGCTCTCAGAGAATTCGAGGCCACCCTGAGACTACATAGTGAATTCCAGGTCATCCTGAGAGTGAGACCCTACCTCAGAAAACAAAAAAAGAAAGAAAGAAAGAGTTTGGGCAGAAGTATCCTGTGGAGGTGCATAATGTTGTACCCAGAAGCCATAGATTGTTACCAGGAAACTTCAATGCCAGGAGTGGGATACCTTCCAATTAATCATTGGTCAATGAGGTCCCTAATGCCCCCCCAACACTATAAGCCATTGCCAAGGCTCTTGGTTGTCCACCAGAACTAGATGGTAAGACACTGTTGTTGAAGAATCCACATGCTTGGACTGCAGGACACTGAGAAATCAAGCTGGAGCTGAGCTGAAAGCCTCCTCCCTATTAACTAGCTGTCAGGTGCTGGAAAGACCTCTGTAGCCTATTGGGGGACAAAAATCAACAGTCTTAACCAGCAGTGGGCTCTGCAAGCGTTACAGTTGGCCAGCCAGCCAAATGTGCCAACTGGTACAATGGTGGCATGTATGTTATGGGGAAACCAACTGCTCTTTTCATTTGAGGCCCACTGCATGGGAGAAAAGTCATGCCTGGTACTAAAAATCCTAGCCAAAAATCTATGGCTGGGGAAGGCCTACTAGTGTCTGGCTAAATGGATGTATTATGTCTACCCAACTGCCCTCTAAATACTTATGTTTATGTCTATATATTAATGCTACTCTCACTTTTGGTAAGAGAAGCTTCTCTTTTCAGATGATGATGACCACTGGGGAGACTCAAAGCTCACTGAAGTGCTGAGAAGAAGCCACAGTGGAGTGTTCGGCACTAAGTGAGACATCTCTACCACACCTTCCACGGCTCAGGGACCATTATGGAAAAGGTAGTAGAAAGAATATAAGAGCCAAAGGACGGGAGGAGTGTTTATAATACTGTCTTTCAGATACAAAGTGGCCATGGTATTCATGACCTCACAGCGGCTGATGCTACCTACGCAAGACCTGGATAATAGGAGGGGAAAATGATGACATCAAAATAGTTGGAAAGAGGGCTGAAGAGATGGCTTAGCAGTTAAGGCATGGTTAAGGTGCTTGCCTGCAAAGGCTAATAACCTGGGTTTGATTGCCCAGTACTCATGTAAAGCCAGATGCACAAAGTGGCACACACATCTGGAGTCTGTTTTTTAGTGGCTAGAGGCCCTGACATGTCCATTCTCTCTGTCTCTCTTTTCTCTCTCCAAATAAATAAATAAATATATATATTTAAAATAGTTGAAAAGAATAAGGGATCTACAGGAGGGAAGTGGGGGAGGAGGAAAAGGGAAGGCTGTTGGAGTATATCTGTGTGTATGGAAGTTGTCAGTAAAACAAGTTTTTAAAGCTGTGCCCCATCCTCCATTCTCACTCACTCTCACCAATTTTCAGCTGTGTGTGTCCATAATGCTTTCCTTCACCTTATAAGATTTCCTAATTTATCTCTTTATGTTCCCACTTTAGGTATTAACTATTGACTCCTTAATATGAAAGATGAGGATTTAACACTTCTTGCCCTATTTCTCATCCTTTTAATATAATCTTGGCTGAATCAATATTCAGTGCCTACGTAAATATTATTCATGGGTGACTAATGTCATTTTGAAAACCATTTCTCTCTTATCCATCATTTTCTCTGTGCAGGAATTCATAATTATCACATTATTTCATTTGTTTGTTTACTATATCTAACCAGTGTTGCATATAATTATATAACCTGATTTGTACTGTTCTAAATGTCAAGTAGAGGTAAAAAAAAAAAAAAAAAAACTGGGGGGGGGGGGAGGGAGATAGTTCAATGGGTATAGTGCTTACTGAGTTTGGATCCCCAACACCCACATGAAAGCCAGGCACAACAGCATGTGCCTATAATCCCAGAGATGGAGACAAGAAAATCCCTAGGGTTTACTAGCTAGCTAGTCTAGCTGTAGTGGTTTGAATGTAAAATATGATGATTTAAATGCCTTCCACAGACTCACAGAGTTTGAATACTTAGTCCCTAGTTGGTGGTACTGTTTGGGAAGTTTGTGGAGCCTTTAGGAGGTGGAGCCTTGCTGGAAGAGGAGCATCTCTGAGGTGGGCATGGGACATTATAGTCCAGCCCCACTCGGTGGAGTGGGACTGTAGCTCAGCTCAGTGGAAGAACACTTGTCTAGTATATTCAAGACCTTCATTTCAATCCCCAGTACAAAATAAATACACACACACACACACACACACACACACACACACACATAATTGCTTTTCCTGGCTCGGCAGGTACATAGGTGACTTAAAATGCCTGCCCAAACATGCATAAAAATTTCTTTTTACTGCTTTTTCCCGTTCATGAAGAATGCTTCATTAGTTGATCTTGGTGGTAGGCAGACTTTTGTTTCTGCCTTCCTATACTCAAGATGAAAATTCATTCATTATATGGGTCAAGAATATGCCCAAGATAGTAAACAGGATACTTGGTGGGTCTCTGGACTCCACATGGTGGGCATCTCCCTTATGTCAGCACATTGATCAGACCAGAGCTAATTCCTCCATCTCAAACCAGGTTACAGGATGAGATGTTTTTCAATGGTCCCTTAATTCAACTCAGAATCAAAAGGGATATGGAAAGACCTTGTTCTGAAGGGATTCACCAAGTCCCACAAAGATATGTTAGCCCTTCTCTTTTCAGGGATCCTCCCCCAACAGTTAGAGAAAACAACCATTGATACCAGGATAGATATTTTCCAATCTGGAATAGATGTGTGTAGATGACCCTAGCCAAAGGACATTTAAGTCAAATGGCTCCCTTATTCAGGGGTCACAAAACCAGACTCATTCAAAGTCTTTCAGCGCTGTTCCATATCTAAGATGGATCCTTCATGACTTATGTCAAAACATTATTGTCTTTAATTCATTTGGCTGGCTTGCTACTAGGTAGATCAAGAAGGAAGAAATTTGCTGGGCAGCGCCCCACGCCACTCAGTGGTTGGGTGACACTAACCCTGGCTACTGCCAAGATGGACTGGCAACTCTGGACTTCCCTTGGGTGCAGGGAAAACAAATAAAAAATCTAGATCACCCTGCTAATTTGCCCATGTTACAGCATCACTAGACCCTAGACCTTGGACCCTAAGTGCTTTCTCCTGGCATGATTGTCTAGCTTTACTTTTTTTTTTTTTTTTCTGGTTTTCAAGATTTCGCTCTAGCCCAGGCTGACCTGGAATTCACTATAGGTAGTCTCAGGCTGGCCTCGAACTCACGGCGATCCTCCTACCTCAGCCTGCCAAATACTGGGATTAAAGGCGTGCACCACCATGCTTGGCTCTTGTTTGTTTTTTAGTTTTTTTGGTTTTTTTTTAATTCTTTTTCTATAATATTTTATTATTTATTTGGGAGACAAAGAATGAATGAATGAATACGGGTGTGCCACCACTTCTAGCCACTGGTGCATCTAGCTTTACGTAGGTCCTGGAGAATTGAACCTGGGTCCTTTGTGTTTGCAGGCAAGCACCTTAACCACTAAACCATCTCTCCAGCCCTGTTTTTTTTTTAATTCCACAGATAAGATCAGAGGACATCATTTGGCATATCAAAACTCTTACTAAATACACTCAGTAGCACACACCTTTAATCCCAGCACTCAGGAGGCTGAAGAAGGAGGATTACCATGAGCTCAAGGTGAGCGTAAACTACAGAGTGAGTTTCAGGTCAGCCTGGGCTGCAGTGAGACCCTGACTAAAGAAAACACAAACAAGAAGAGAGAAGGAATGGCTATATAACCAAAAGCAATCTAAACATTCCATGCAATCTCCATCAAAATCCCAAAGATATATTTTTTTCTTTTTATTTATTTATTTGAGAGAGAGAGAGATGAAAGGAGGGAGAGAATGGGCATGTCAGGGCCTCTAAGCACTGCAAATGAACTCCAGACACATATGCCACCTTGTGTATCTGATTTATGTGGGCTCTGGGGAATCAAACCTGGGTCCTTTGGCTTTTCAGGCAAGTGCCTTAACTGCTAAGGCATCTATCTCTCCAACCCCCAGAGATATTCTTTACAGAACTAGAAAAACTAATCCTAAAATTCATACAGAAGCACAAAAGACCCTGGATAGCCAAAGCAATCCTAAGCAGAAAGCACAATGCTGAAGGTATCACAATACCTGATCTCAAATTATGCAACAAAACTGTAATAACAAAACAATCTGACACTGGCACAAAAATAGACATGTAGCGCTTGAGAAATGGCACAGCAGTTATAGACACTTGCTTGCAAAGCTTAACAGCTTGGATTCAAGTCCCCAGTACCCATGTAAACCCAGATGCACAAAGTAGCATGTGCATCTAGAGTTTACAGTGGTAGGAGACCCTGGTGCACCCATATTCTCTCTCTCTTTTTCTGTCTCCCTCTCTCTCTCTCTCTCAAATAAATGAATTTTTAAAAATATGTAGACCAGAGGAATAGAATAGAGGACCCAGAAATAAGCTCACACAGCCACACCACACACCTCATACTTTAATAAAATAAAAGTGTTAAAAATTCATTGACGGGGCTAGCAGGATGGCTTGGCAGTTAAGGTACTTGCATGCAAAGCCAAAGTGCCCAGGTTCGATTCCCTAGGACCCACGTAAGCCAGATGCACAAGATGGCACATGTGTCTGGAGTTCATTTGCAGTGGCTACAGGTCCTAGTGTACCCATTCCCTCTCTCTCTGTCTCTCCAAATAAATAAAACATATTCTTTTAATTCCACTGGATTGCTGGAGAGATTACCTAGTGGCTAAAGTGCTTGCCCACAAAGTCTAAGGACCCAGGTTTGATTCCCCAGTACTAGTGTAAAGCCAGATGCACAAGGTGGCACATGCATCTGGAGTTCATTTGCAGTGGCTGGGGTCCTGGCATGCCCATTCTCTCTCTCTCTCTCTCTCTCTCTCTCTCTCTCTCTCTTCAAATAAAAATATTTTTTCAAAATCCACTGGAAAAAAGAGAGCTTCACTGTGGTGCTAGGAAAAGTAGATTTCCACATGAGTAATAACGAAACTAAATCCCTGTCTTTCACCTGTGCACAAAATAATCAACTCAAAATGGAGCAAAGCCCTGAATGGTAGACATGAAACTCTGAAACTGCTACAGGAAAGCATACAAAAAAATACTTCACAATCTAAGCATAACAACAGTTTTCTGGAAAGGACTCCAATAGCATGGGAAATAATTTCAAGAATTAACAAGTGGTATTACATGAGATTTTAAAGTTCTGAGCAGCAAAGGAAATAATCATCAAAGTAAAGAGACAGACTATATAAGAGGAAAATAATCTTTGTCAACTGCACATCAGACAGGGGATTAATAATACCGAGAATACATGAAGAACTGCAAAATTAAACACACACACACAATAAAAACAAACCCAAATCATCCAATCAGTAAATGCTGATGAACTGAATAGACATTCTCTAAAGAAGAAAGACAGAACTTGCCTGCAAAGCCTAAGGATCCAGGTTTGATTCCCCAGTACCCATGTAAGCCAGATGAACAAGGTGGTGCATGTGTCTGGAGTTCGTTTGCAGTAGCTAGAGATCCTGGTGCGCCCATTTTTTCTCTATATATCTGCCTCTTTCTCTCTCTCAGATAAATAAATAAATAAAATATTTTTTAAAAAAAAAAAGAAGAAATAGGGCTGGAGAGATGGCTTAGCAGTTAAGGTGCTTGCCTGCAAAGACAAAGGACCCAGGTTCAATTCCGCAGAACCCACATAAGCCAGATTCACAAGGAGGCACATACATCTAGAGTTTGTAGTGGCTGGAAGCCCTGGTGCGCCCATTCTCTCTCTCTCTCTCTACCTGCCTATTTCTGTATCTCTCTCTCTCTCTCTCTCTCAACTAAATAAAAATATTTATTAAAAAGAAGAAATACAGAAGCCAGTTGTGGTGGCGCACGCCTTTAATCCCAGCACTCAGGAGGCAGAGGTAGGAGGATCACCATGAGTTCAAGGCCACCCTGAGACTTCATAGTGAATTCCAGGTCAGCCTGGTCTAGAGTGAGACCCCACCTCGAAAAAAAAAAAAAAACCCAAAAAGAAAAAGTAAAAAAAGAAAAGAAAAAAGAAGAAATACAAATGTCCAATAAATATTTGAATTTTGGAAAAAATGTGCAATGTCCTTAGCCATCTGGGAAATGCAAACTGAAACTGCTTTGAGATTCAGAATGACTCAAGATGGCTCAATTTGTTTTCCTCAAGAAACAAATGAGGTTGGGGCTGGAGATGTGGCTCCGTCAGTAAAGTGCTTGCCACATAAGGATGAGGATCAGAGTTTGGGTCCCTTGCATCCACATAAATGATGGGTGTGCATGACGGCCCACATGTAAACCTAGTGCTCAAGAGGCAGAGACAGCAATTCTTGGGGGCAAACTGGCTACCTTGTCTCATCGAATCAATTGAGAAACCCTGCCTCCATCAGTAAGGTGGAGACTAATCGAGGCAGACACCAGACATCAACATCTGGCCTCCACATGCATGTGCACATACATGCAGATGCTTGCATATCCACTCACACACATGTGAATGTGCATACATACACACACTTACATACATAAAAATATACTTGCCAAAAAGAAAAAGAAAAACAATTGCTTATGAGGATGTGGAGAAAGAGGAGCCCTTATTCATTGCTGATGAGGATGCAAATGTGTTAGCTGCTATGGAAATCAATGTGGAGCTTCCTCAAGAAAAAAAAAAACTAAAAGTAGAGTTATCATATGGCCTACCTATACCCCTGGGCTCAATTTTGAGCATCATAAAATTAATTAAAAATTTTAAAAATAGGGGGCTGGAGAGATGGCTTAGCGGTTAAGCGCTTCCCTGTCAAGCCTAAGGACCCCTGTTCGAGGCTCGATTCCCCAGGACCCACGTTAGCCAGATGCACAAGGGGCTCACGCGTCTTGAGTTCCATTGCAGTGGCTAGAGGCCCTGGTGTGCCCATTCTCTATCTATCTATCTGCCTCTTTCTCTCTCTGTCTGTCGCTCTCAAATAAATAAATAAATAACAAAAAAAATTTTAAAATTAAAAATAGGGCTGGAGAAATGGTTTAGTGGTTAAGATGCATGCCTGCGAAGCCAAAGGGCCCAGGTTTGATTCCTCAGGACCCATGTAAGCCAGATGCACAAGGTGCCATATGCATCTGGAGTTCATTTGCAGTGCTAGAGGTCCTGGCATGCCCATCCTCTCTTTATCTGCCTCTCAAAAAAATTTTTTTAAATAGCTTGGCATGGTGGTGCATGCCTTTAATCCCAGCATTCACTGGCAGAGGTAGGAGGATCACAGTGAGTTTGAGGCCAGCTTGGGACTACAGAGTGAGATCCAGGTCAGCCTGGGCTAGAGTGAGACTCTATCTTGAAAAAACAAAGCAAAGCAAAAATTTTTTAAAAAGAAAAAGGAAAGAAATCTAAAAGGTTGTTTTGGCAAACTAAGACCCATTCTTCAAGTAGCCCAGGAGCCTGGGAAGTATAAACAAAAGATACAGTTTGTGTATGGGACCTGTTTGTTACAAAATAAAAAGGCTAAACCGGGCGTGGTGGCGCACGCCTTTAATCCCAGCACTCGGGAGGCAGAGGTAGGAGGATCACCGTGAGTTCGAGGCCACCCTGAGACTCATTGTGAATTCCAGGTCAGCCTGGGCTAGAGTGAGACCCTACCCAAAAAAAGGCTTAAATTTTTGTGGTGTACAGCAAGAAAAATAAATCAAATTCCCTATCCATTTTTTTCCCATTTTGTTTCACGATAATGAGGAGACCATCAGAGTCAATGGGATGTTAGGAATCAAATTAGGAAAGCATCCCATAATTCTAAGGCACTTTATTCCATTGAATTTCCATTTATGCTTGAAAGAAAATTTAAGTCTTCACAGCACAGGAAAGCTGTCCCGGGCAGTTTTCAGAAGAGGAGAGAGAAGCAAGTAGACTCTGAGTCTGAAAGCGGCAGTGAGACTCTGACCCCTACTAATCAAGTAGACATGGATTCATAACCTTAGGGGGCTGTGCTCCCCCCCCCCCCAACACACAACCCACATGAGACACCCAGGGCAGCAAGTCCCTGGGGAGACTAGAATGTTCCATGAGAGATTCTGTGTCTGAACCTCCTTAGGGCAGCCATGGAAGCCCCCAACGCTCGCAATCACAGGACCCTCTCTCCAGTCACCCCAGCACTTTGACATGGAGAATTCTGACTTTGTTCTTCCACTTGGCAGTTGTATCATTCAGTGTTCTCTAAAAGAACAGGACACGGGGCTGGAGAGATGGCTTAGCAGTTAAGCGCTTGCCTGTGAAGCCTAAGGACCCTGGTTCGAGGCTCGATTCCCCAGCACCCACGTTAGCCAGACTCACAAGGGGCGCATGGGTCTGGAGTTTGTTTGCAGTGGCTGGAGGCCCTGGCGTGCCCATTCTCTCTCTCTCTCTCTCTCTCTCTCTCTCTCTCTCTTTCTCTCTCTCTGCCTCTTTCTCTCGCTCTCAAATAAATAAATAAAAATAAACAAAAAAATAAAAAAAATAAAGGAACAGGACTGATAGAATGGATATGTATTAGAAGGGGGATTTATAAGGCGAGCTTATAAGATGCAGACTGCGCAGTCCAACAACGGCTGCCTTCAGGCTGCAGAGGCTGAGGAAGCCAGCAGCTGCTGCGTCTACAAGGCTGGATGCCTCAGCAGTCCCTAATCTGGTGCTGAAGACCTGAAGGATTCCTGGAGAGCATCGGTCTTCAGTCCTCATTGGAAGGCTGAAGAATCGGGATTCCGATGTGCATGAAAGACGGCGGCAACAGGGTAGATGGATGCACTGGGCCACGAGGAGCAAGGAGCCAGGTAAAGACACACCTTGCCTCCAGAAGCGCTGGCTGCCTACTCCAGGGGAAGACCTTCACAGACCAGCCCAAGAGGCGTATCTCTGACTTGATTCCTAATCCGACCAAGCTGACAGTACAGATTAACCTTCACCTCAATGCAGGTGGGGCCAGTGCAAGCCCAACCCATCCGGCTCCAATGGGGCATCCCTCCCCCACCTCTGCACATTCACGTTTCTCCGGGTTCTTTTTCCAGCCCTCTCTTTCCTGCTCCAGCTCCTGATGTGAGTCCTGTTGATGACGCTGGGGTGTCTGCCCGCTGAGGGTCCTGTTCTGGACTGTCGCCACCACGGAACATTATACTTCCTCAGACACTGGGTAGGAGCCTGGCTTTATCACGTGCCTTTGCTCCTGGCATCACCTGGTGGGAGGTGACAGCCTTGGATCTGCTACCGGCTTTGTCCCGCCTTGCAGGGGCCTAACTGTGAGGCCCTGTTGCTAGGTCTCAGGGCCAATGTGATGGTTTAAATGTCAAATGTCCTCCGCAGACTCGAGCGCTTCAACCCTTGCCCCTCCCCCAGCGGGTGGGGCTGTAGTGGACGGTTGTAGAATACTTAGGTTGAGCTCCGCTGTAGTGGGCCATTGCCAGGACGGGGGAGGAGGGAGTGTGGACATTTATATACTGGATCCACATCAAATTCACCCTCTACTTCCTGGTCCAGCAAGATGTGAGAAATCCCAGATGCTCTGTAAGACAAAGGAATTAACCGCGAGCAGTATACCAAGTGCAGCAGACTCCGGAGAATCTCCTGTTCTCCATATGAGTGCTGGTAGCTAATGGGGAAGGTTCAAAACCAGACTTTCACATATATACATTGCCTGTGTTATGAGGTGTGCCTGTGTATGTATGCATGTGTACGTGGGCACACCTGTTTGGGCAAGTGTGTGCATGCGTGTATAGAGGTCAACCTAAGATGTTTTCCTTAATCATTGTCCACCATTCTTTCTGAGGCAGAGTCCCTCACTGAGCCTGGAGATCACAGAATCAGCTATACTATATATTCAGCAAGCCCCAGGAACCCTCCTCTCTCTGCCTCCACAGCATTGGAATTACAGGCATGAACCATCACACCCAGCTTTTATGTGGGTGCTCAGGATACAAACACAGGTCCTCACACCTGTACAGCAATTGCTTTACCAATTAAGCCATCTTCACAGCCCCAAGTTACATTTCTTTATGTATTTTTGTCACAGCAATGTAACGTTAACTAGCAGGGGAAAGGCAAGGATACTGGCAGAAACAGACATTGGAGAGCTTGCTAGAATATGTCATGCCAGCTCATGAGCCATTGGCCGCAGTGAACCAGCCATGTTAACAAGAGGGGGACAGGAAAGAAGTATACAGCCCCCTAGAGGTGGCACTGGGCACAGCACTGAAGCAATCAATCCCGGAAGAGGCCACAGGTATTAGGAGGGCCAGTAATATAAACTATTGCCGCTGTCATTCAAAAGCGGGGGAGGGGGGTCTGGGCTGGGAAGATGGCCCAGTGGATAAAGCCCTTGCCATGTAGTCATGAATTCCTGAATTTGACCCCCAGAGCCCACAAAAAGCCAGACACTGAAAGGGGCATCTGTAATCCCAGCATGCCTACAACAAGAAAGGAGGAACAGGAGACTCCCAGAAGACTGCAGGCCAGTTAGCCTGGTATAGCAGCTAGCTTGTCTTTGCTGAGACAAAACACTACACCAAAAGCAGTGTGTATGGGGAAGAAAGGGTTTATCTCAACTTACAGTTTTCAGAGGAAGCTTCACTCTAAAGGGAACAGCATGGCAGAGCAGAGGCACATGATCCTATCTTGTCACATCACCTGCACAGTAGCAGCAAGAGTGAGCTAGCTAGGGAGCATCCGGTAGGGCTGGACTAGTAATCTTCAAGGTCTGCCCCCAGTGACACATCTCCTCCAACAAGGCCCGACCTCCTCAATTGCCAGCAGCTGCGGACCAAGTATTCAAACCGCACCAGCCTCTGGGAGACATTTCACTCAAACCACTACAGTTAGCAAACACAGTGTTGAACAGTGGGAAACTCTGCCTCAAGACAGAAAGTGAGGACCGATGCTCAAAGCTGTTCTCTGATCTCCACACATGCTCTATGGCCTATGTGTGCCCACACT
Source organism: Dipus sagitta (assembly GCA_036346955.1). Lineage (NCBI taxonomy): Eukaryota > Metazoa > Chordata > Mammalia > Rodentia > Dipodidae > Dipus > Dipus sagitta. The sequence goes on from CM070771.1 coordinate 5,684,746, forward strand.
CACATACATAAACACAACACACATGTGCACACACGCCAACGAATAGAAGAAAAGAAAAAAGAGAGGGGCTGGAGGAATGGCTTAGCAGTTAAGGCATTTGCCTGCAAAGCCAAAGGACCCAGGTTCGATTCCCCAGGACCCACGTTAGCCAGATGCACAAGGGGGGCTCATGCATCTGGAGTTTGTTTGCAGTGGCTGGAGGCCCTGGTGCATCCATCCTCTCTCTCTCTCTCTCCCCCCCCCCTTTCTCTGTCAAATAAATAAATAAATAAAACCAAAATATTTAAAATAGAAAAGAAAGAAACAAATAAAATAGGGTACCTGATTTGCTGACCACACATCAGGAAAAAAATATTTAAAAACACTAAAATGTTTTGAATGGGATAGAAAAGAACCATGATATAGCTATCATGATTCATCCAGAAATGCCCTCATTTTGCAGATTAGTATATCCTAAAAGAATAAATTGGTCCTGCTCAAACTCAGAAAACTATGTGGGGCCTTTCAAAACCAAACAAGGTAGCAGAGCGTTTTGAAAAGGGCCATTAGTAATCAACATAGCAAGTTACCTCTGACTTATTGAGAAAGAAAAGGATTTTATAAATGACTTCATTACAAAGTATTCATGAGCTATTAAAGGGCTTTGAGAAGTGGTTGAATAGGAAGGAAGGGAAAATAATTATTTTGTGAGCATGCTGTTGCAGTCAGGTTCACATTGCTGGTAGAAATCACCCAACCAAGAGCAGTTTGTAGGGGGAATAAAAGGTTTATTTTGGCTTACAGACTTGAGGGGGAAGCTCCACAATGGCAGGGAAAACGATGGCATGAGCGGAGGGTGGACATTAACCTCCTGGCCAATATCAGGTGGACAACAACAGGAGAGTATACCAAACACTGGCAAGGGGAAACTGACTATAGCACCCATAAACCCACCCCAACAATACACTCCCTCCAGGAGGCATTAATTCCCAAATCTCCATCAGCTGAGAACCTAGCATGCAGAACACCTAAGTTTATGGGGGATGCCTGAATCAAGCCACCACACATGCCAAGGAAAACAATTCCTGTGTGTGTGTTTTTCTGTGGTCAGTTATGATGGCTTTCCATGAGGTCTGCTCAAAGATAGGACTTGAAGGGATGGGAAAATGACTCAGCAATTTAAAGTGCTTGCTTGCAAAGCCTGCTGGCCTGAGTTCAATTCCCCAGTACCAATGTAAAGCCAGATGCACAAAGTGGTACATGTGTCTGGAGTTCATTTGCTCAGCAAAGAGGTCCTGGCTCACCCAAATCATTCTGTCTCTCTCTCTCAAATAAATAAATAAATATTTTTTAAAGATAAGGAAAGATGGAATCTGAGATAAGAAGGCAATGAAGACGCGGTCCTGGGTCAGGGGCTCATGACTAGGTAGTAGAGGGAGGTGCTACAATTTGGATCTTCATGTCCCCTGTTATGGTTTGAATGTGAAATGGCTCCCTCTGGTTCATGTTTTGAGCACTGGGGACATGGCTCAGAGGTAGAGCACTTGTCTAGAATCCACCAGTGAAGGACTAGGGTCATGGCTCAGAGGTAGAGCATTTACCTAGCATGTGCAATACCCTCAGTTCTACCTGAATTACAAAAAAAAATGAAAGAAAAAGATTCCCCTTATGTAAGAGAGAAATTTTCAATTGTTAGATGAAATGTAAGTGCATAAGAAATGAAGTTGTGGCTCATGGAAAATTTGAGAGCTTTTTCCCAACAGAAGTTCTCAGCACCTTGGGGAGATGGGTGCTTGCTTTTGATCCTAGCCTGGGCACAAGGCCACCCACCCTACCTCCTCACTACACTGGCGCTCACAGACCGCTGTTGGGAGGCCATCAGGCTGGGGAAGTGGTTCATTATGAGATAAAATTGCAGATTTATTTTATTTTTAGATGTATTTGTGTGATGCAGTGATTTTTTTTTTTTTTTTGGCATTTTCTTATTTTCCAGTCAAACTAAATAAACACATTAGCTTTAGTAAACACAGCACGGTACAATGGCTCTTGCTTCATTCCGTTCCTTAGGACTGCAGACAACCTTGGTACCTCAACCCCCCCAGCAGTATCTGTGATAGGAGGCATATTACATCAGCATCAACACCTCCCCCCACACACACTCCCTGGGGAACAACAGACTGACTTTTTTGGAGGGGACACTGAGAAGAGACAGGATGTCGTGGCCAAAGGAATGACCAATCTGTGATGGTGAGTCATGAATTGTCATAATTAGGAGGTAGACAGAGTGTGCGGCTGTTTCTGCTACTTCATCTTCCCTGAAAGGTCTGGGAATTAAAATAATAAGCTTTTAAAAGAAGAGTCGTGAAGGGATCCACTTAATGGCCTGACCGCAGAGCATTAACCACAGACAAGCTCAGACACGTTGGTAGCCAGGTGGACATGTGACCTCCCTCTGCTCCTCCCCTCAGAATGAAGAAAAGACCCCAAAGTAGGGAACAGGGCCCCATCACTGGTGGAGCTGAGGAAGTCTCGCCCCACCAGCATGGGTGAGGACCACCAGGAAGCCGCAGCAGGGCCCCCTGCCTGCAGTTAACCTTCTACCTCCTACATGCTCCAGCATCTCCCAGATCCACATGAACCTGGGGGCAGAAGGGAGTGGTGGGTGGGGTCCTAGGTGATGGTCCCCTGACCTTCCCCTCTTTCCACCAGGGAGTATTAACAGCTCCATGAAAATTACTATAGCACTAGCTACCACTGTATTGGTCTACTTATTTCGTTGCCATGACAACAGGGCCACACATTCCAGAGATGACTACAGCACAACCTCTACACCATGACGGCTGATTGTCATTGTCATGAGGCCCAGGGGAAATTGCTTTACCCCAACATTACTGTAACAAAATATCTGAGGCTTAGAGAGAATAAGAGAGACAAAAATGGGGCGGGGCTGCTTTTAGAATAAACGGACTGCTGAAACAAGAACATTCCTCTATGCGCTCAGTCCCTGCTGGCTTGTCCCCTCTTCTAAGGCCCCACATCCCAACACTGTTTCACTGGGGATGAAGCTTCGATGGGCCAGGGCCCCAGATTCACTGAATCATGGGCTCCTCTTGTTAGAAAAGCATTTTCATGATCAACATCCTTAACCATCAGGGAAATGCAAATTAAAACAACTATGAGATTTCACCTTACTCCAGTAAGGATGGCAAAAAATTAAAAAATCAAACAAGGGCTCGAGAGATGGCTTAGTGGTTAAGGCACTTGCTTGCAAAGCCAAAAAGACTCAGACTCAATTCTCCGGGACCCACGTAAGCCATATGCACAAAGTGGTGTATGAATCTGGAGTTCATTTTGCAGTGGCTATAGGCCCTGGTGCACCTATTCTCTCTCTCTCTCTCAAATAAATATTTTTTTAAATATCTTAAAAAATCAAATGACAACAAATGTTGGTGAGGATGTGGGGAAGTAGGAACCCTCATTCACTGTTGGTGGGAATGCAAACTTGCACAACCACTATGGAAATCAATATGGAGATTCATTAAAAAAATCAATATAGGCTGGGCGTGGTGGTGCACACCTTTAATCCCAGCACTCAGGAGGCAGAGGTAGGAGGATCACCATGAGTTCAAGGCCACCCTGAGACTCCACAGTGAATTCCAGGTCAGCCTGAGCTAGAGTGAGACCCTACCTTGAAAAACAAACAAACGAACAAAATCAATATAGAACTACCAACAGACCCAGTTATTCCCTTGTTGGGCATTTATGCTAAATAATCCACGCTCCACTACAGAGATATTTGCTTAACCATCTTTATAGCTGCTCAATTCATAATAGCTAAGAACTGGAATTGCCCCAAGTGCCCATCACTGGACAAATGGGTAACAAAGTTGTGGTACATTTACACAATGGAATTCTACTCAGCAATAAGAAAAAAATGATACAGTGAAATATGTAGGAAAGTGGATGGACTTAGATGATACTCAGTGAACACACACAATCACAGAAAGACAAACACCACATGTTCTCACTCACCTGTGGTTCCTAACCTGGATCAACTTGAGTTATTGGCATACTGGACAGGCAACTTAAGGCCCAGACAATAGGATGGAAGGGGCGGGGGAGAGAGGAGGGTAAGGAACAATGAACACAAAACTAAATCCAAATTAACTGGTAACATAGAAATCTTTCTCCTTGAAGGTAGACTCCTCAATAGGAATATAAGGGGACCGTTATAAAGAAGGCCCTGGAGAAGGTGGGCTGAAGGCTAACCTTAAAAAATTTTGGCTCTTAGCCAGGCGTGGTGGCGCACGCCTTTAATCCCAGCACTCGGGAGGCAGAGGTAGGAGGATCGCTGTGAGTTCGAGGCCACCCTGAGACTCCATAGTGAATTCCAGGTCAGCCTGGGCTAGAGTGAGACCCTGCCTCGAAAAACCAAAAAAAAGAAAAAAAAATTTTTTTGGCTCTGGCCTGTAACTTGCAGTACCAGAAATAGGTGCTACCCACATGGAGCTATTGATAGGAGAGACATACAAGGTCTCCAAAACAAGACAGGTTTCGGTCAAAGCACTTGATTACCCAACTGAGGTAAAAGGTAAGACCCTTCTGCTGAAATACCACATGCTGCTGACACAGAACACAGAGAGACCTGGCTGGAATCTGGAAGAGAGTCAGTCCCCAGGCAGTGAGCCCATCTAGTGCTGGAAAGCGCTACAAGAGCTACTGGGGGAAAGTGGCCAACAACGGTGTGAGCAAGCAGGGGTCTAAGCTACTCAGAAACAACCAGCCTGACAAGAAGTACACACAAGTGCAATGGTGACACACAACCTTGGTGGGTAACCAATGGCTTTCTGATTGACTAAGAGATCCACTCAGTGGAAAGGAACCCATATCTGGAACTGGGAACCAGGTCTGAATCCTATGGAGACAAAGATTATGCTCTCCATTGTCAGGCTCCTACTAGTCTTTGGTGAAAAGAGGGGCTACATCCATCAAACTCTCCCTAAGTTAATAACACTTATCCAATTTAACCTATGCTGACTTCACTCTCCATTGGAGAATCTGTTTGTCTTTTTCAGAAGGTAGCGAGACCTGAGGAGATAAACCACCCCTCACATCTCAGTCAAGGCCCAGGCAAAACCACAGAAGTGGGAAGATGAACAAGAGTGCTGCTTCCATGGTGAGCCTGATAATCAGTGCCAGGGTGAAGGAGACAGACCCTGAGTACACTCAACACAGACCAAAGCAGAGATCCAGAGGCTCCTAAGAGCTCATCATCGAAGTAGACTTAAAACACACCCACCAAGGCTCAGGGAATGTTGTGGAAGAGGAGGTGAAAAGATTGTAAGAGCCACAACTTGGAATGTCATGCCCAGAGGCTATGCCTCCCCCCCCCCTGCCCCCGCAATAACTGACTACTGCTCCCACAACACATAACCCACAACCCCACGGGGAATACCAGCAACCCCACTGGGGAGGGGCCCCTGTGGAATGGGGCCAGGGAGTAGGGAAAAGATGGTACAAACTTAATGCACTTGCCTGCAAAACCTAAGGACTCAGGTCTGATTCCCCAGAACCCACATAAGTCAGATGCACAAGGTGGCACATGCCTCTGGAGTTTGTATCCCAGGGTTAGAGGCCCTGGTGTACTCATTCTCTCTCTCTCTCAAGTAAATAAATAAAATAAAATATTAAAAACAAGCCGGGCATGGTGATGCACGCCTTTAATCCCAGCACTCAGGAGGAAGAGGTAGGAGGATCACTGTGAGTTCAAGGCCACCCTTAAACTACATACTGAATTCCAGGACAGTCTGAGCTAGAATGAGACCCAACCTCAGAAAAAAAAAAAAAAAAAATATATATATATATATATATATATATATATATATATATATATATAATGTGGCAATAAAAAGAAAAAAAAGTATTTTCAAGCTGGCCATGGTGACACACACTGCATGCCTTTAATCCCAACACTTGGGAGGCAGTTAGGAGGATCATGTGAGTTCATGTGAGTTCCAGGTCAGCTTGGGCTAGTTAGACCCTACCTTGAAAAAACAAACAAACAAGAACAGCATTTCAGGGGCTAGAGAGATGTTTGGCACACTCTCCTATTCCTGTTGTCCACCTGATGTTGGCAAGAAGGTGATGTCTACCCTCTGCTCATGCCATAATTTTCTCCTGCCATCATGGAGCTTCCCCTCAAGCCTGTAAGCCACAATAACCCTTTTCCCCACAAGCTGCTCCTGATCGGGTTATTTCTTCCAGCAATGTGAACCTGACTGCAACAGTGAAGTTGGTACCAAGAGTGGGGTCATTTACTGCTAGACACCTGACTCTGTGGCTTTGGCCTTTTTGGAGCTGATTTTCAAGAGGAATGTGGAAGGATTTGAAACCTTAGCCTAAGAGATGCCTTGCAGTGCTATAAGTACAACTTGATGGACTATTCTGGTTAGAGCTGAAAGACCTTAATGCAGTAAGAACTGTGGAGTGTGAGGTTTGGCTTATGAAGGTGAGAAATAGCTTTGCCTGGGCCATTTGCGTGAGAGGCTTGCTGTTATGCCCGTGTCTTGAGAACTTGTGCAGGGTTGCAGTGCATAGAAATGAATTGGTGTGAGCAGAGGGATATGGCACAGAAAAAAATGAAATCTTTGGGTGAAACTTCTGTCCATTCAGCTGCAATTGAGAGATTACAGCTTTTGAGACTGGGCCAGCTGACCTGCATTGGAACCACAGAAAGAATGTAGACTCTTTTGAAGGGGTCTGAATGCTCAAGGAGTGTCCTGTTCTCCAAAGTCTGCTTTATTCCCCCCCTGGATTAAGAAATTGGCACCCTGCCTGGTATTATGGAGTATATGAAATGAAGGAAAGAGAGGGTCATTGAGTTTGCAATATGGTCTTGTATTTTGGAAATGGCCATGGGCAGTGTGAAGCAGGTTTGCTGGATGCCTGCATGGGAGACACCAGGACCACGAGATGGCTGCTAAGGACAGCCACCAGCCCTGGATGAAGTTTTCCTGGACTGTGAGTAGCCTAGCTGGAGGGGCAGAATTGGAATTCCAGAGACTTGTTGCTGGCTAGAATTATCGGACTTGGAGACTTGTCACTGAAGTTGTTGGACTTGGAGCTACAGAGTTTGGTGTTTGCCCTATTTAAATCTTTTATTGCTTGAGTATTTCTTTGCTATGCCCAAGGCTATCTTTCGCAGTATGAATATTTATTCTGTGCTATTATGGTTTTGGGGGGTTTTGGTATTATGGCTCAGTTAAGAGATCTTGGACTACAGGATATTTGAACATCATTGGGATTGATAAAAAAGACTATGGGGACTTTTAAAGTTGGACTGAATGCATTGCATTTTACATCATGGATGGTTATCAGTTTATGCGGGGCCAGGGGCGGAATGTGTTTGATTCAGGTGTCCCCCATAAACTTAGGCGTTCTGAATGCTAGGTTTCCAGCTGATGGAGATTTGGGAATTAATGCCTCCTGGAGGCAGTGTATTGTTTGGGGTGGGCTTATGGGTGTTATAGCCAGTTTCCCCTTGCCAGTGTTTGATATACTCTCTTTTTGTTGTTGTCCACCTCATGTTGGCGAGGAGGGGATGTCCACCCTCTGATCATGCCATCAATTTTCTCCTGCCATCTTGGAGCTTCCCCTCAAGCCTGTAAGTCAAAAAAAAAAAAAAAAACACCTCTTTTCCCACAAGCTGCTCTTGGTCAGGTGATTTCTGCCAGCAATGTGAACCTGACTGCAACACAAATAAATGTTTGTTTTTTTGCATTTTTGCTTTTTTTTCAAGGTAGGGTCTCACTCTAGCCCAGGCTATGTAGTCTCAGGGTGGCCTCAAACTCATGATGATCGTCCTACCTCTGCCTCCCAAGTGTTGGTATTAAAGGCGTGCACCACCATGCCCAGCTACTAATTTTTTTTAAAAAAAGCTTTTTCAGAGCTGAGGATGTGGCTCCATTGGTAAAGCCCTTATCCAGCATGCATTAAATCCTGGGTTCCATCCCCATACTTCATAAACTGGGTGTGGTTGGGCACATCTGTAATCCCAGCACTTAGGAGGTGAAGGCAGGAAGATTAAAATTTCAAAGTCATCCTCAGCTACATACGTGAGTTCAAGGCCAACCTGGGATACATGAGACCCCAGTCTGGGGGGAAAAAAAAAAGGTGGGGCTGGGATGTAGTTCAGTTGGTAAAGCACCTGCCCAGCATACATGAAGTCCTGGCTTTGATCTGCAGCACCACATAAACCTGGCATTGTGGCACAAGCACTTGATCCCAGCACTCAGGAGGCAGAGGCAGGAGGATCAGGAGTTCAAGGTCATCCTCAGCTAGTGAGTTTGAGGCCAGCCAGAGCTACATGAGACTCTGAAATTTAAAAAAAGAAAAAGATAGTTTAAACATTATGGCTATTCAACAATCCAAGACCTTTAATCCAGTTTCTCCTTAGCCAATCAACATATAAATTTCTTGTCGTTCTTTCCTGACACAGGGAATTAATCAATTAGCATCCTCAATGTGAATAATGAAGATACTACCTGGCTTCAGTGTCTTTGATAAGAATTTAGAAAAACTAGAGATTGTACAGAAAATAGCAGAATATTTGCTTGTTGGATTTCTTCTTCCAAACACACCCTCTTTTCTAAACATGCATTTGGTCATGAAAGTAACACACTTCATTATATAAAATGAAAAAAAAAATCAGGAAAGGACAAAAATCACTAAACAGAAATGTGAACAATGAGATTTGTCACTGCTAACTTGAATTTAATCAATAATGCCCAAGAGTTCCTCAATTTGTATTTGAAGGAAAAAAAAATGAGAAAAACATCTCAGCACACAGAAATAATAACCAAAAGATTAACTAATCCTTCAGCTGATAAAATAAATTAAAAACAGTGTAACTCTAATTATGTAAGTTGAATTTCAACTTTAGGATCTTACTTATGGAGAGTCTTACTGAGCAAAGAAGTAGAAAACACATTTTGTGGGCTGAAGGGATGGCTTAGCGGTTAAGGCACTCGCCTGCAAAGCCAAAGGACCCAGGTTCAATTCCCCAGGACCCACGACAGCCAGATGCACAAGGGGGCACACACATCTGGAGTTCATTTTCAGTGGCTGGAAGCCCTGGTGTGCTCTTGCTCACTCTCTCTCTCCCTGACTTTAATAAATAAATAAATAAATAAATAAATAAATAAATAAATAAATATTTCATTATGTCCTTGGGTTATTTTTATTAGGATAATATGCATAATATATATCATTCATATATCCTCCTTCACACATATTATTAGCCACAGTGAGGCCTCTTTGGGGGCAGACTCCTGTGTTAATATAACTTCAAAATATCCTTTCCATTATTTTTGGCTAAAACTTCATGGTGCAAAGTGAACATGCCCAGAGACATTCCTGTCCATCACTAAAATCTCCATGACCTTGAACTGAGCATACTCAGGAGTGCACTTCTTGCCTGAGTGTACTCAGGAGTATACTCCTTAACTGAGCATACTCAGGAGTGTGCACCTTAACTGATCATACTCATTAGCACATTCCTTAACAGAGCACTCTCAGGAGTGTACTCCTTCACTTCAGAAATGGATCCACCTTATTTAAACATGGATAGGCTTCCTGAATAAAATCCCAAGCTTCCTTTGCAGTAGGGTATTGTTTTAGAAATAGCTTCCATGCTCTCCTTGTCTGCGCAAGTAATACATCTTTCTCCACATTCTTATGTCTTGCCAGTGGACGATTTTGGTTCTATAATCACCAAGATCTGAACTCCGTGTGTTCGGTTAATGTATGATTTCCTTTTTTGTGGTATTGGGGAGGTAACCCAGGGTCCTTTACATGATAGTCAAACATACTGCCTCACTATGTATAATAAGCTGGCCTGGAATTTAAGATCCTCCTGCCTTAGTTTTCCTATTCCTGGGATTATAGGAATGTGGCCCCACGCCCAGCACCACACCCATGAATTTTACGTAACTACAATGATACTGTGGCTTTTGCAAATTTTAAACTTAGCATGATACCAGAAACATCTGTCACTAAAAGTCTTCCAAAGCTGAGCCAGGTACGGGGGCAACACGTCTGCAATCTTAGCACTTGGGAGGTGGAGGCAGTAGGCTCAGGAGTTCGTTTTCAGCTACACAGCAAGCTCCAGGCCAGTGTGGAATCTTGCATGAGTTCTTGACTCAGAAAAAAAGAGGACACTTATGTTTTCGCTTGGCACCTCTTCTGATCTTCCATGTTCCTGCTCCAGTAAGTCCCCTGGCCCTCATCTCAGCCCTGCTGGGCTGAAATGGGGGGGGGGGAACCCCTACCCTTACTTCCATGTGGGCTCCCTGACCCCTCCTGCTTTCCACATGGCAGAAGCTCTCTGTACTTTCTTTTGCTTTTCCCTAAATAAATGTAATAATTTAACAAAAAAAAAAAAAAAAAAAAGGGAAACAAAAAAAAATCTTCCAAAGTTTTCGCTGACTACCTGTGTTTCCCCAAAGGTATCAATCAGCTCACAAATGACACTGGAGCCGTTTCCTCCAGAATCAGCATCTTCAATCACCACAGCAGTTGTGACAACCCACATGAGACCCTCATGAAATTGGTCCCCTTAACATTCCCCTATGGAAGGAGGAATGATGCTCATAAGAGTCATGAAACTCACAGTACTCAAAAGGTCCATCCCCAGGATTATATAAAAAGTGCTAGGGCTGGAGAGATGGCTTAGTGGTTAAGACACTGGCCTGCAAAGCCAAAGGACCCAGGTTCGACTCCCCAGGCTCCACATAAGCCAGATGCACAAGGGGGCACACGCATCTGGAGTTCATTTGCAGTTGCTGGAGGCCCTGGTACACCCATTCTCTCTCTCTCAAATAAGTAAATAAAAATAAACTACTTTTTAAAAAGCTTAAAGAAGTGCTAAACAATTGCTGAAAGATGGAAGGTAGGGGAACTCTCTTCCGTGGAGCTGGCTGTACCTCCTACAAATTGCACAGGGGACTTCCCTGAGGTGTAGCTGACCTTGAGTTACCCATGCTTCTACAAGTAAGCTCGATAAACTCATTGTTCACCAACCTGTCTTTGATGAAATACTTTCTTTAATCTGTTGATGTCCTATTTGGGGTGAACAGAAATAGTCACCACAGGAAAAGTCACATAATAATCCCTTATCTAAGGACACTCTCCTCTCATCATGGAACTCACTTTACACTGACATTTATCTTCCCTGTTGGGTTCCTGTGACTCCAGGATATGTTCTCCCATCTCTCTCCCCCAGCAGCCTCATTTCCTGTCATCAAGGATGGGTATATCCTGCTCCTACCTCCTTGGTGATATCAGCCCTACTCACGTTTTTTTTTTTAAACTTTTTTTGTTTATTTTTATTTATTTCAGTGACAGAGAGGAGGAGGAGAAAGAGAAAATGGGCACGCCGGGGCTTCCAGCCACTGCAAACGAACTCCAGATGCGTGTGCCCCCTTGTGCATCTGGCTAACGTGGGTCCTGGGGAATCGAGACTTGAACCGGGGTCCGTAGGCTTCACAGGCAAGCGCTTAACTGCTAAGCCATCTCTCCAGCTCCCTACTCATGTTTCTGATAAGCTCTATCATGGTGATTCACACATTTCTGGCCCCCAACCTTGGGTCATCTCCAGACCTATGTGAATTCTTAACCTTTCCCTTAAGAGCTTGCAAAATGTCATCCTCATTGATGGTATTCATAGGCTGGACCAGGGGATTAGCACTGACCTTTCATTTCTCCACTGCGTCTGACCACTTTGTAGCTATGTCCACTGAATGTTATCTCCTAGATCCCTGCCATATCCATCCACTGCTCTGCAACCCAACCAGCAGAGCCAGAACATAGGGTGTCAAATGACACCCTCCACAGCCCACATGGGCCATTACTTCTTGCTTAGTCTAAGAAAATGCTTACCAACTCATCTCCTTTCCTTTTGGCCTCTCCAAGCCATTTTCCAACCTACAGCTCTAGTGATCTTATTAAAATGCAAATCAAATTCAAGTTGTTCTTTTGCATAATTGCTCTCAGGGCCTGGTCTGGCCTGCATCTCCCTGACTCATCATGCATTATGTTCCCTAGATTTGGCCCAGCCCTTTCTTACATATTCTATATCATCTTTCCACTCCAGCTTTTAAGACCTTAGCATCTCTCCCTGTGTCCTCTTCCCTTTCCACCACCCCTAGAGTCAGGATGTTTCTCTAACAGGCCAGCCCTCCATCTCCCACTAGGAAGTCTCTCCATGCACCTTGGGATACCACTTCTCCTTGTGGCATTGATGATTACAGCACATCTGCTGTGTAACATTCATTTCTGTGACTCTGTCTTTCATGAATGTCAAAATCTTAAGATGTTCTATTTGGGGGCTGGAGAGATGGCTTAGTGGTTAAGCGCTTGCCTGTGAAGCCTAAGGACCCTGGTTCAAGGCTCGATTCCCCAGGACCCATGTTAGCCAGATGCACAAGGTGGCGCACGTATCTTGAGTTCGTTTGCAGTGGCTGGAGGCCTTGGCACGCCCATTCTCTCTCTCTCTAATAAATAAAAATAAACAAAAAAATTTTTAAATATTCATTGGTGCAGAGAGAGAGAGACAGAGATGGAGTAAGAATGGGTGTGCCAGGGCTTCCAGCCACTGGAAATGAACTCCAGACACAGACACCACCGTGTGCATCTGGCTTATGTGGGACCTGGAGAATTGAACCTGGATCCTTAGGCTTCACAGACATATGCCTTAACTGCTAAGCCATCTCTCCAGCCCTACTTAAACTTTTTTTATTTAAAGATTTATTTCTATTTATTTATTAGAGACAGAGAGAGAGGGGGAGAGAGAGAAATACAGTAAGCTATTTTACATTTAGTTACCAATGAATCCCCAGTGAAAACTCAAACAAGATCAGCGTTCAACGTATTTTTGTTCAATGAATTACACAGGCAATAGGATATATATATATATATATATATATATATATATATATATATATATATCTCCACACACACACATACACACACACACATATATGTGTGTATGTGTGTGTATATATACATATATCATACAATATATTGTACAATAACGTTGCCATTTTCTTGAGCCACTACAAAGAAACTCCAGATGCATGTGCCATCTTCTGCATGTGGCTTTATGTGAGTACTGGGGAATTGAACCTGGGTCCTTTGGCTTTGCTAGCAAGTGCCTTAACTACTAAGTCATCTCTTCAGCCCTAATGTTGACATTCTCTCAAGAAATAATTGCATCTGGGGGCTGGAGAGATGCTTAGTGGTTAAGCGCTTGCCTGTGAAGCCTAAGGACCCCGGTCGGAGGTTCAACTCCCCAAGACCCACGTTAGCCAGATGCACAAGGTGCATGCATCTGGAGTTCATTTGCAGTGGAGGCCCTGGTGCGCCCATTCTCTCTCTCTCTCTATCTGCCTCTTTCTCTCTCTGTCCTGTCACTCTCAAATAAATAAGCAAAAAAAAAAAAAAAATTAAAATTAAAAAAAAGAAATAATTGCATCTGGGGTGATTGCTCAAGGTTAAATGTGCTTGCTCGCAAAGCCTGATGGCCTGGGTTCAATTCCCCAGTACTCATGTAAAGCCAGATGTACAAAGTAGCACATGTGTCTGGAGTTCATTGGCAGTTTTATTTTTATTTATTTTTTTTGGAGGTAGGGTCTCACTCTGGTCCAGACCGACCTGGAATTAACTATGTAGTCTCAGGGTGCCCTGGAACTCTCGATGATCCTCCCACCTCTGCCTCCCAAGTGCTGGGATTAAAGGCATGTGCCACCACGCCCGGCTTCATTTGCAGTTTTAAGAGACCCTGGTGTGCCATTCTTTCTCCCTGTCACTGCTTGAAAATAAATTTTTTAAAGAGAAAGAATTGCCTAGGCTACATGGAATTTGAGGTCATCCTGGGCTACTTAGCACGACCCTTCTGTGTAGGGAATCAAAGCTAGGACCTCATACATACTAGGCAAGCACTTTACCACATACTTGTGTATCTCTCAAATTTCACTTTTCATTTCCAATCTCATTCCATTGGTTGTAGAATGCATTTTGTATGATTTCAACCCTTTTTCATTAAGACCTATTTTATTGTCTAAGGTGGTCTAAACTACAGAATGTTCCATGTTCACTTAAGAATATGTTGCTAGGTAGAAAAGAACTGTTAGATATAATTGGTTGTGTTGCCCAAATCTGTTTCCTCTGCTGCTCTTCTGAGTGTGCCCTATTTGTTCCTGGAAATGGGATAGTTAAGTCTCCAATGATTAGTGCTGAATCTTTCTCCCACAAATTCTATACAGATTTTGCTTTCTGTATTTTGGAGCTTTGTTGTTTAGCACATAGGTATTTATAATCATTATGTGCTCTAATAAATATTACTGTAAAATACTCTTCATTTTTAGTAATATTCTTTGTTAATAAAGTCTCTTTTTTATCTCATGGTATAGCCACTTGAGTCCCCCTTTAGCACCATTTGTTTTCTAGTCTCTGAATCTATAATGTGCTTCTTGTAGACAGCATATAGTTGGATTATGATTTGAATCCATTATGCTATTTCTATCTCTTGATTAAGATATAATACCTATGTTTGTAGTAGGATAGTAATAGTAGGTAACCCTTTTTCCTCGGTTTTGTGAGGACACTAGCAGTGATTACTTCATGTGGCAATGCTTTGTTCACTGATGGGGACCACGTATTACCTGATATGGTAATATATGTCTCATATATACCTGATATATCTGGAAAAAGAGTAAGAATCAGTCAAGTCTGACATCTAAAATAATTTCATAAAAGTTTGGAGCAAGTGATATAGTATTTTAAAACATTTGAAAACTGTAACAGGTTGTTTTCAGGAGGTGTGATCTTAAGATATAAGAAAGTGACACAGTCCTTATCTTGGAAGAAGCAGACATATTAGCCCAGACTGGTATGACACGGTGCTCAATGACCACTTTACAAAAAGCCAAGGGCCCCAAGAACTGGACTTGGTGATGTACACCTGTAATCCCAACACTCAGGAAGCTGAAGCAGAAGGGTTGCCACAGGTGTGAGGATAGCCTAGACTACATAGCCAGACACTGTCTCAAGAGACAAAGAAAGAAGAAAGTCAGTAGCCCAAGAGAAAGGGGCAAAGATTTATTCCTTCTGTGACTCTCACAAACAGCATCTGCGGAAGCTTTACTAAATAAAATAGAATCCAAAACCACAAAACTCAATGACGATTGTCTACTTTCTGAGAAATAAAGTCAAGAAAGGGTTTGTAAGAAATGCTGAGCCAAGTCCCAGCGCTGAAGTGTGGTGCTGTCTCCCCAACCCTACCACACACTTGTCTCTTGACTCTCAAGTGTGATCTGAAGATTTGTCCTTGGCAAAGAGATGAGAGTCTCAGAATGTTCTTGGAGCCACGCAGCTTGTGTCCTTGGGGATCCTGAAGTCAGATAAGCTCAACATCCAGAAATGTCCTTTGCTTTGTTCTTTCTCTGATATCTTGTGTCCTTGGGATCAAAGCCTCTTTCCCTGGCGCCAAACAGCGCCCACTGCGGAGTCCTGGCCATATAATCCCGTGCGCTGAAAGTCTTTGATCCACCGCTCTCTTCGTATTGCCGCATGAGCTCCTGGAAGCCACTGTAATCGATCCATGTCCACCATTCTCCACCAATCTTAAACTGTAAAGGAGAATTGTCAGGTCAGAAGTGTAAAACAGGCATAGAGGGAAAACAATCGAATAAATGTCAAAGATTCCCAAAAGAGCCTAGGTTTGGGTATCATGTTAAAATTCTTATGTTTCAAGTGTAGTTAGGTATCACAAGGATGGCTTATTTTCCCTACAGAGTGCCTCATACCAGGAAAATACAATTGTTGGATAAGGAATACTTCCTGAGCTGGAGATGAAGGGCTGGAATTTTCGCCCTCCAGAGGCTGAGGCAGAAGGATCCTGTGTTCAAGGCCAGCCTGGGCTACAGAGCGAGGCCCTGTGCAGGGAATGGGACACCACTTCCTGGAAACAGACGTTGTGTTTCTCTTGAGGGGATCCAGGGCAGAGTTAAGCTGTTTGGTGTGGTGGTAGAGTTAATTCTAGTTCTTCCTGGTGAGGCCAATTTTATCTGGTGTAGGTTTTCATGGCTCTGTTAACAGAACTAGTGGACAGCTTTTTATTACTAAACTTTGCTTGAGTTATTCGGAAAGCCTTAATCAATGACTTCTAATTTCGAAACACTGAAGAAATGGACTAGCCTTTTCAGCCGAATGTGCATACAATACCTCATTAGTAGAAAGCCTCGTTACGAATTTCAATTCAATAAGGGAAATAATCCAATTTGTACCCTCTTAAGCAAATTGCTTCTCAAAAGTCACTCCGGAATAATGTGCAGGGAATGAAGAGAGCAAAAAGACAGCTGAGGAGGCACGGAAGGAAATACTAATTTTGTGGTAAAGGCTTTTCATTCAAAGCATCTGTTTGGCATTCGTTTGAGTCAATGTTTGTGTAAATGTAAAAACCAATATTTTGAAACCTGACTTGCAAACAGGCAAATATTTCTGTTATGCCACTGTCTTAAAAACAACACAGCTGTGTGTTGTGACACACACCTGTAATGTCAACACTTTGGAGGCTGAAACAGGAGGATAATTTTAGGCCAGCCTGCACTACACAGTGAGTTCTAGGCCAACCTGAGCTGTATAGGAAGTTCCAGGCCAACCTGGGTTACATAGTGAATTCCAGGCCAATGTGGGCTACCCAGTAGGCTTGAGGCAAGCCTGAGCTACACAGTGAGGCCCTGCTGCTAGGGGAAATAAATCTGAAATGATATTGCTGCTTGGGGTGAACAGATAAGCAATGCTGACTTTACATGGCATTTTGTTTCCTAGGGAAACCAAGTACACATAAAAGCTTCATTATTAGCCTGTGTGATCTAGGAGGCTCCCCGCTGTAGACCCATTCTTGGAAACAGTGCCCAGGGCTCTGTGCACTCACAGCTCAAGGTGTGAAAGAAACATCTTCACTTTCCCTCCCAAGGTGACTCACCTAAATGCTCTCTGGTGCTATGACATAACTGCTGTCCTTCCTGGGTGATTAGTGGAGTCAAAGTGACCTCTCCTTCCTTGACCATTAACCTCCCCCAAATGGGCCAGACTCCACAGCATCCTGAGAAGCACTTCTGCCCCCTGGCAGGCAGGCGGCATGACCCAAGGTGACCCTTCCTCACTCTGGGGCCCCAGCAACTATCTAGCAGCTGACCTGCCTGATTGCAGTTTGAGCTTCTTCCAACTTCTACAGACTGCCTGGGGCAATGCCTTCAGGACAGCAAGTCAAAGCATAAAATCTGCACTGGGAGCCATCTGTGATGGTTAACATTCACTGTTAACTTGACAAGATTGGCAATGCCCTAGGAGACATACCTCTGGGCATGTCTGTAGGGGCATTTCTAGATTGGGTAAATTGAAATGGGAAGAACCACCCTAAATGTACTGGGCACTATTCCATGGGCTGTGGTTCCAGACTGAATACAAGAAGAAAGTTAGCTAAGCACCAACATTCAATACTCTGCTTTCTGGCTACAGATATGTGACCAGCTGCCTTGTGCTCTTGCCACCATAATGGATTCAAACTGTGAGCCAAAATAAACCCTTCCTTCCTTAAACTGCTTTGTCAAGTTTCTGGCCACAGCAACAAAAACAGTAACTACCAAACCATTCATGAGAACAGGAGATAGCAGACTCCTATCTACTCCTTTTGTCTGGCTCACAGGACCTCAGACTTCAGATCTCCTGACCCTGGCTCTGAAAGGTCTTTCTGAAACCCTCTAGACCACAACAGTCCATGACACAGGTTCTACCCACACACCTTCTTGCTCAACAACACACGTGTTTGGTTGTTTTTTAATTGAGATAGGATCTCATGTAGTCTAGGTTCAACCTCATTATGTAGCTAAGGCTGGCCTTGAACTCCTACCTCCACCTCCGGAGTACTGGGATTGTAGGTGTGTGCCACTATTAAAGGAATACTGCATATCTAATGTTTCTAGCTTACATTAGTTCAGATGGAATATCATCAATGCATCTATAAGAAATGTAAATGCTCCTAGGGACTTCCAGTGAAGCGATAGATGTCGCACTTCCCTCCTCGGAAAGTGCAGCGGGGAGATTCCCCTGGTGTAGCTGACAAGAATTCTGTGACTCCGAGCCCGATCTCTGGGCAACATATACCTACCTTATCTTGGGAGACGGCTGCCTGTATTTAATCTTATTTGACAGACTCCTACACTCATGGATGTAAACCTCTCCCCTCCCTAAGCACGGGAGAACTCAGACAAAGGACTGTAAGAGGAGTATAAATCCAGCACAATCGGATTTCGGGGCCTCTGTCAGGTTTTGGCGTTAGCCAGCAGAGGTCCGCGTGTGAATCAAGGCTCACTCCCTCTCTTTCTGAAAGTGGATTTTGCTTGATTATTCTCATTGACTCATTAATTCCTATAACATCACCACATTCAGCTTTTAACAACTCACATTACACTGCCTGTCTAGTTCCTTCCCTTCCTCCATCTCACCTCTTCCCCACATAGCTATGTAAAGACATTCATCTGGCCATTCTGACCATCTCTTAGGACCTGCAGCATTTTAGCCTCTTCCTCTTCACCAGGCTAGATGATCACAGGATAAAAAGCCATGCACCAAGCCCCTAGAGAAAGCATGGGCTTCTGCTGCTCTTGGCCCTGGAACACAATGGACTGTTTCTCAGTGTGTTCGTGGCACTGCACTGGACAAAAGGTGACTTTTTAACTAGTACAGGAGCAAGTTTCAGTCATATGTATGTCAATAAAATAAGACCTTTCTTGACACCTTTATTGTCACCTCCTATAAACATTTATGGAATACCAGCTATGAACTGGACCCAGCCTCAGGCATCTAAAATAATCATCAAGCCACACAGGAGGTACAATGAGGGTACACTCCACAAAAGGCACTTTGGGAGTGCAGAGGAGAAAGATGGGGGAACCACCAACCAGGAGCTTGGCCCTGAACAGTCCTCTTGGGCCACCCTGCTTTGCTTGCTGAGAGCAACAGGAAGCCATAGTCTCTTCTTTACTATTCTTTTTCTTTTGAGACTTGTACCTCAGTTGTGAAACCCAATCCCTCAGGACTAGAATCTTGGCCTTCCTTCTCCCTCAAACACTAACCATTATCTGTTGATGGGTGTGATGACACACAACTACAATCCTGGCATTTGGGAGGCTGGAACAGGAGGGTCACAAATTTGAGGCCAGCCTGAACTTCATAGTGGACTGCCTCAAAAATAAAATAAAAATTCTTACTGACCATGGATATTCTAACAAAGATTAAAGAATAGTTTAGACTAGAGTGATAAATGTAGTACTTTTCAGTACAGTCTACAGAAAATATATACGTGTGGGCTGGGTGTATGTGTGAGATGGGCATGCCCATACCACAGTGCAGTGTAGAGATCTGAAGACAACCTCAGGGTGTTTGTCCTCTCCCTCCACCTTGTTTGAGACAGGGTCTCTCTCAGTGTTTTGCTGCTACTTATGCACCAATCTAGGTTCCCTGTGAGCTTCTGGATTCTCTTGGCTCCACTTCACATTGCCTTGAGCCCACTGAGATTACAGACACATGTGCCATTTTGCATCAGGCTTTACATGGGCACTGGGGAATTGAACTCGGGCCAGCAGGCTTGCAAGAAAGCTCCTTTAACCACTGAGCCATCACCCTAGCCACAAAAATACACTTAAAATATTTTATTTATTTATTACAGAGAGAAAGAGAATGGGTGCACCAGGGCCTCCAGCCACTGCAAACAAACTCCAGACACAGGTTCCACATTGTGCATCTGCCTTATGTGGAACCTAGGGAATTGAACTTGTATCCTTTGGCTTTTCAGGCAAGTGTCTTACTTAATAGCTAAGCCATCTCTCCAATCCAAAACTACTTTTACAGTTCAATCAACAAGCCCCCCCCCCATACACACACACGTGAGTGCACAAAACAACAAGCTGCATGCAAAGCACATCATTTGCAAACTTGCTGGCTGAAACCCAGGAGGCTCATTTCCAAATGCAGTTTGGAAATTTCTGCACTGGAAGACCTATGCATCTGGTTTAAAGTGGAAAAAACTAGTTGTGTGGATATGATAATTATATGCTAAATTCTCACAAATGACAGCTCTGATTCCCAGACTATGCTTATGAAGCAAGCACTTTACCAGCAGAGATATAAGCATGAAGATCTGAGTTCAATTCCTAGTACTAGCATGATGGTATATGCCTATAATTCCAGCACTGGGAAGGTAAAGATAGGAAGATTCCTGGAGCTCTCTGGCTAGTCAGACTAGCCTAATGGTAAGTTCCAGGCCAATGAGAGACCCTGTCTCAAAATGTGGATGGTACCTGAGAAACGCCACCCAAGGGTGTTTTTGGGTCTCCACATGCACGCACACATATGTGCACATGCACCCACAAACATGCACACATGTGCACACACACAGAGACCCAAAAAAGAAAAAGGAGGGCAGGAGAGATAGCTTAGTGGTTAAGGTGTTTGCCTGGAAAGCCTAGGGACCCAGGTTCAATTCCCTGAAACATGAGCGATATGCACAGGGTGACACATGTGTATGGAGTTTGTTTGCAGTGGCTAGAGACCCTGGCATGCCCATTATCTCTCATGAATAAATAAATAAATATTTTTTAAAAAGAAAAAGGAAACAAATTGGAAGACCAAGTAGACATGACATCAGTAAGTGTACATAAAGTACCACAGGCTAGGTAGCGCCAACAGACAAATGTTGTGGAGGCTGAACATCCAACATAAGGTCCCCAGCCCATGTGTTTTCTAGTGTGGGCTCTCTTCCTGGTTCCCAGATGGTGGCCTTCTTATACTAGGTTCCAAGTGGACTTTTCTCTATATACAGAAAGAGTCTAAGCGAGCAAGTGCTCTGATGTCCCCTCTTATGATGACACTAATCCTATCAGGTTAGGGCACTGTCCTCATGACCTCACTTAACTTTAATCATTTCCTTAGAAATATCATCTATTAGCCAGGTGTGGTGGCGCACACCTTTAACCCCAGCACTCGGGAGGTAGAGGTAGGAGGATCGCTGTGAGTTCGAGGCCACCCTGAGACTCCATAGTGAATTCCAGGTCAGCCTGAGCTAGAGTGAGACCCTACCTTGAAAAAAAAAAAAAAAAAGAAATATCATCTATAAGCACAGCAACAATGAGGGTTAGGAACTCAGCATATATAAACTTGGGTAAAGGCACAAAACTCAGCCCATTAGTCAGTATAAAATTAATGCTAAGCCATCAGGCCCCAAAGATAAAACAGAATTCCAACATATCTCTCAGGACAATCCGAGAATAAAAATACCAAATACAAGCAGCTCAGAAAAGTCAAACAGTTTCATGCAAAAAAAAAAAAAAAAAAGCAGAATTAAAAAAGGGCAAAATTTAGTATGATTGACACACAAACAGAACTGGAAGACAGCTGTGTACACAGAGGAAGCCCCAAATCACAGAGTTTGAGGTGAAGTACCCTCAGGCAGGAGGTCATCCTGCTTTAAGAACTCCTCAAATCCTATGGTCCAGAAAGAGGCAAATCTATGCAGATTCACAAACAAACCCAAAAAGGTCACAGATGATCATACACACACAAGTGCAGCAAGCACTGCCCTGACTAAACACAGGAAGGCTGTCAGGATGGGGGTCTGTAGTCCAGAGGCACCAATTAGTGGCCACTATCAGGAACAAATGAAGGGTCTTGTTATCTTCTCATCTCACACAGAGATAATTCCCCAAGTAGAACAATGACTACATTGGTTCTTATTATTATGACTATCTTAAGAGGCTCTAGCAAAGAGGTGGATTAGCTGAGCACAACGGCTCACACTTTTAATCCTAGCACTTGGTAGGAGGAAAACTCTGAGTTATAGGAAGGCCTGGACTAAATAACAAGACACTGAAATGTTAAAATATTTTTAATTATTTATTTGGGAGAGAAAGAGGCAGAAAGAGAGTGAGTATGGGCACGCCAGGGCCTCCTACCACTGCAAACAAACTGCAGATGCATGCACCACTTTGTGCATCTGGACTTATTAAATAGGGGCTGCCAGGCTTTGCGAGCCAGCAGCTTCAACTGCTGAGCCATCTCTCCAGATCCAAGGCACTTAATTTTTGAGACAGGGTCTCGTGTAGCACATGAGAGACTTCAACTCACTGGTCTTGAACTCTGATGAGTGCTGGGATTACAACTATGCCCCAACATGCTCAGCTGAGACAAAAGCCATCTGTAAGGATCAAGTGACTTAATGAATTCATAGTGCTCATCACAGTGATATCAATAAGGTGAACAGCCGCTGAGTTTATTGGCTATCTCCAAAACTAAGGACTAACACTAAACAAGTCATTGGTAACAGAAAATGTGAGAAGATACTGAAAAGATTATGCAGGACAACAATAGAATAACATTTTCAAAATGCTTAAGAGGTATTCTTTAGTTTAGAATTTTCTACTCTGGGGAGATGGCTCAGTGGGCAACAGTGCTTACTGTGCAAGCATGAAGGACATAAGGGCAATCCCTAGCACCACATAAAAAGTTGGACATGGCCACATATGCTGATAACCCTGGTGCTAAGGGAGGCAAAAATAAGGATCACTAGGACTTGTTGATCAGCCAGTTTAACTGAAAAACAGGAATCTCTAGATTCAATGAGGGACTTTGTCTCAAGGACATATACCCAATGTATTCTCTGGCCTCTGCAAATGTATACACAAGATGGTCTCAGCTCTCATCTGTACGTACATACACCACACAAACACACATCAAAAAAAAATATATTGTGGACTTCCAGGTAAGATGGTGGCATAGTAGCCACACCATAGTAGTCTAGGGAGGGAAATACGCAGAAAAACAGCAAAATACACACTTCTACTGAAAAGTGAAGGTGTATAAGTTATTATCAAACATAGCAGAGAAGCAGGAGAAACTAAGATCTTCCAGAAAGGAGGAACCTGGCCAGAATCCGGCAGAGGTACCCGCCCGGGGCAGAGCTGCAGGAGCAGAAACCAGGTGGAGGGATTTTCCACCCACATCAGCCTCCTTGCAAAGTCAAGAAACCTGAAGGGGAAGACAGCAGGGACCAGCTGAGCAGCTGCTAAAGGAGAACACAAACGGGACCAGCTGAGCAGATCTGGTATAACTCCAGGCACCCTGCAGTCTGCCAGTACCATGAACCACTGGAGAACTTATCCAGCCCCCAGCCCCGCAGCATCCAGCACAGCTGATCAGAACACCAGATCCACAGCATGACAGAGAGGGATCAATACAGGTGGGCAATCTGCATTGGTGAGATTTGAAGCCATCCCAAAGGGTAACAAGCCCTACTTACACAAAGGCAGGTAGATAGGCCTGGCACTGGAAGTGCTAATCTCTCTTTCCATGTCAGGGTAGGTTATGTGTTACATGTTCTTGGTTGGCTTTACCATTCTCAAATAAGCTGTATTTTGGGGTTGACTGTTACTACCTTTGACGTTTCTTGATTCATAGGGCCTTTATCTTTTTCTTCAGTCATTATTGGGGTCAGGCTCTGACTCGGCCCCAGACTGACCTGGAACCTCTTTCAGATCAGAAATCTCAATCTCTCAGTAGACAGGATTTAGAGACTTTGGCTTTATTAGATTATCTATTTGTTTTAATCACCACTACAGCATAAATACCCTGTATATATTGCTCAGTTGAATTTTAGAATTTGCCAGAAAATTGCTCCACCCAGTATACTAGAATACTTGAACAGGAGGCAAACAACACCTACAGTCACTCCTGCTATTTTCTTGGAATATAAGACCTACACTTGGCACCTTAAACTCCTACCCTGAAGATATATAAAGTCAGATTTACATGGCTAAGAACACTGCAGACAATTAGAAAACCCAAGCATCAAATTAACTCAAGAGGCAAAAATCTCTACATTATAATATAAGAAACACAAAAAAATCAACAATACAATCCCAGCAAAAAATTATAAATCCCTAAACTGGGGGCACACACCTTTAATCCCCACACTCCTGAGGCTGAGGGAGGAGGATCACGGTGAGTTCAAGGACAGCCTGAGACTACAAAGTAATTCCAGGCCTAGAGGGAGAGCCTACCTTGAAAAGACAAACTAATAGGAAGGCATGAATGGGAATTTCAAGACATTCAGGACACTATGAAGAAATCAAACAAAATTCAGGGCATAGTAGAAAGAGAAGAATTTCCCTCCTAATACATAACAGGTATTTTCAACAAAAAACATAGAAAAAAAAATTTCCCCAAATAGGGAAAGTGATGCCAATGCAGATATAGGAAGCCTTTAGAAAACCAGACAGAAAAATCAGGAAAGAACCTCTCACTGTCAAATTGTAATTAAACTACAAAACACACAAACCAAAGAAAATATATTGAAAGCAGCTAGAAAGAAAAATCAGGTCACATACAAAGGCAAGCCCAACAGGATCACAGCAGATTACTCAACACAAACTTTAAAAGCCAGAAGGGCTTGGAATGATATATTCCAAGTTCTGAAAGATAACAACTGTCAACCAAGATTACGTTATCCTGCAAATCTATGCATACAAATAGAGAAATAAGGATATTCCACAACAAAAGAGGCTAAAGAATTATACAAACACTAAACCAGTTCTACAGAAAATACTTGACAGGATCCTCCATGCTGAAGAGAAAGAAAAGCACACACATAAGGAACCAGGAAAAATAAACCAAACTCAAATAATAGTTAATACAAGACAGTAAAGGAAAACCCAGAACTACAAAACAAGAAGAATAGCAAGAACAAATATATACCTTTCAATAATAACTCAATATCAACAGCCTCAATGCCCCAAACAAAAGACAGAGATTTGCAGACTGGGTTAAAAAGTAGGAACCTCTAGCTATAGATGATTTGGACTTCTGTCTGAATAAGAAGAGAACTCAGTAGCAAAGGCCAGGAAGCTAGAAAGGAGATAAAAAGGGAAGAGAAAGGAAGGGAGGGGGTACTTAATAGGATGCTATTGTATATGCAAATAGAAAAATAGATTAATGGGGGTGAAAAGGCCTAGGTTAGGTCAGGGGAAGAGATTGAATAAAAGAAAGGCAGAGGGAGGTCTAATTAAAATCTAAGAGGATATAAATGAATCATATAGAAACCTACTTTTTTGGACAGTGGAACACTCATGAGCCATAGATTGTTACTAGAAACATTTCAGTGCCAGGGATGGGATACCTTCCAGTGAGTTGTTGGCCAGGGAGGTCCCTGATAGGCCCAAAATATTACAGGCCATTGCCGAGACCCTTGGTTTCCCACCAGGAATAGATGGTAAGACCCTATTGCTGAAGACTCCACATACTTGACATGAAAGGTCACTGAGAAATCCTGCTGGAACTAAGCAGCAAAAAAAAATAAATAAATAAATAAACACAGAGGCATCTGGGTTAAATGAGGTCATAGAACAAATGGACCTAACAGATATATACAGGACATTTCATCCAAATACTGTAGAATACACATTCTTTTCAGAAGCACATGGAACATTCTCTAAAACAGACCATATTAGGACACAAAGCAAATCTTAACAAATACAGGAAAATTGAAATAATTCCTTGCATTCTATCTGACCACAATGGAATCAAACTATAAATCAATAGCAAGAAAAGCTATAGAGCACACACAAAATCATGGAACCTAAACAATACATTACTAAATGATGAATGGGTCAATGAAGAAAGCAAGAAAGAAAACAAAAATTCAGAGAGTCAAATGATAATGAGAACAAAACAAACCAAAACCTTTGGAACAAAATGAAGGCAGGCCTAAGAGAGAAATTTATAACTTTGAGTACATAAATTAAGAAATTAGAAAGGTCGCAAGTAAATGACCTACTGCTTCACCTTAAAGCCTTGGAAAGAAGAACAAGGCAAACCCAAAATCAGTAGACGGGAAGAAATAATAAAGATTAGGGCAGAAATTAATGAAATAGAAACCAAAAAAAAAAAAAAAAAAACTCCAAAGAATCAATGAAACAAAGAGTTGGTTCTTTGAAAGGATAAACAAGAACGATAAACCCTTAGCAAATCAGACAAAAAGAAAGAGAGAAGAGACATAAATTAATAAAATTAGAGATGAAAAAGGCAGCATCACAACAGATACCAGAGAAATTCAAAAAATCACAGGCACATACTATAAGATCATTTATTCCACTAAGTAAGAAAATCTGAAAGAAATGGATGATTTCCTTGGTTTATATGACCTACCTAAATTAAATCAAGATGAGATTAATCTCTTAAATAGACCTATAACAAGCATTGAGATCCAAGCAGTTACCAAAAATCTCCCAACTAAAAAAAGTCCAGGCTCAAATGGATTCACTGGTGATTTTTACCAGACCTTCAGAGAAGAATTAACACCTTTGCTTCTTAAACTTTTCAATAAAATAGAAAAAGAAGGAATCCTACCAAACTCCTTCTACAAAGCCAGCATCACCCTGATACCAAAACCAGGCAAAGATAGAACAAAAAGAAAATTACAGACCAATCTCCCTCATGAACATAGATGTAAAAATTCTCAACAAATTATTAGTAAACAGAATACAAAAATATATCAGAAAGATCATTCACCTTGACCAAGTAGGCTTTATCCAAGAAATGCAGGATGGTTGAACATATGCAAATTGATAAATGTAATACATATATAAATGGACTGAAAGACAAAAATCACATGATCATCTCATTAGACACAGAGAAAGCATTTGACAAAATCCAACATCCCTTCATGATGAAAGTCCTACAGAGACTAGGAATAGAAGGAACATATCTCAATATAATAAAGGCTATTTATGACAAGCCTACAGCCAACATATTACTAAATGGGGAAAAACTGGAAGCTTTTCCACTAAAATCAAGAAGACAAGGGTGTCCAATGTCCCCACTTTTATTTAATATAGTACTGGAAGTCTTAGCCATAGCAATAAGGCAAGAGACACACATAAAAGGGATACAAATTGGAAAGGAACAGATCAAGTTATCATTATTTGCAGATGACATGATTCTATATATAAAGGACCCTAAAGACTCTACCAGCAAACTGTTAGAGCTGGTAAACACCTACAGCCATGTAGCAGGATACAAAATAAATACACAGAAATCAGCAGCCTTCCTATATGCTAACAACAAACGCACAGAGGATGAAATCAGAGAATCACTCCCATTCACAATTGCATACAAAAAAAAAAAGTACCTAGGAATAAACCTAACCAAGGAAGTAAAGGATCTCTGCAATGAAAAGTATAAAACACTCAAGCGAGAAATTGTAGAAGACACTAGGAAATGGAAAAACATCCCTTGTTCCTGGATCGGAAGAATCAATATTGTGAAAATGGCAATCTTACCAAAAGCAATCTACACATTTAATGCAATCCCCATCAAAACTCCAACGGCATTCTTCATGGAAATAGAAAAAAAATCCAAAATTTCATTTGGAATCACAAAAAACCTCGAATATCTAAAATAATATTGAGCAACAAAAATAAGGCTGGTGGTATCACCATACCTGATTTTAACCTATACTACGGAGCCATAGTAACAAAAACAGCATGGTACTGGCACAAAAGCAGACATATAGATCAATGGAACAGAATAGAGGACCCAGATGTAAGTCTAGGTAGCTCTAGCCACCTGATATTCGATAAAAATGCCAAAAATACTCATTGGAGAAAAGACAGCTTCTTCAGCAAATGGTGCTGGGAAAACTGGATATGTATCTGTAGAAGGATGAAAATAGATTCTTCTCTCTCTCCATGCACAAGAATTAAATCCAAATGGACTAAAGACCTTAACATCAGACCTGAAACTCTGAAACTGCTAGAGGAAAAAGTAAGGGAAGCCCTTCAACATATTGGTCTTGGCAAAGACTTTCTGAATATAACCCCAATTGCTCAGGCAATAAAACCACAGATTAACCACTGGGACCTCATGAAATTACAAAGATTTTGTATTGCAAAGGACACTGAATAAAGCAAAGAGCCAACCTACAGAACGGGAAAAAATCTTTTGTCAGCTATATATCTGATAGAGGATTAATATCTAGGATATACAAAGAACTCAAAAAGCTAAATAATAAGAAATCAAGCCAATTAAAAAATGGGCTATGGAGCTAAATAGAGAGTTCTCAAAAGAAGAAATACGGATGGCACATAAGCATCTAAAAAAATGTTCTACATCCCTAGTCATCAGGGAAATGCAGATTAAAACTACATTGAGATTCCAACTCACCCCTGTCAGATTGGCTACCATCATGAAAAAAATGATCATAAATGCTGGCGGGGATGTGGAAAAAGAGGAACCCTTCTACACTGTTGGTGGGAATGCAATCTGGTCCAGCCACTGTGGAAATCAGTGTGGAGGTTCCTAAGACAGCTAAAAATTGATCTACCATATAACCCAGCTATAGCACTCCTAGGCATATATCCTAAGGACTCATCTCATTTCCGTAGAAGTACGTGCTCAACCATGTTTATTGCCGCTCAATTCACAATAGCTGGGAAATGGAACCAGCCTAGATGTCCCTCAACTGATGAGTGGATAATGAAGATATGGCAAATTTATACAATGGAGTTCTACTCAGCGGTAAAGAAAAATGAAGTGATGAAATTTGCAGGAAAATGGATGGATCTGGAAAGGATTATACTAACTGAGGTAACCCAGGTCCAGAAAGCCAAGTGTCACATGTTCTCTCTCATATGTAGATCCTAGCTACAGATGATTGGGCTTCTGTGTGAGAGGGAAAAACTCAGTAGCAGAGGGCAGTAAGCTAAAAAAGAGATATAAAGGGAAGAGAAAGGAAGGGAGGAGGGTACTTAATAGGATGGTATTGTATGTACGTAAGTAGAAGAATAGATTAACGGGGGTGTGAAAAGGCCCAAAGTGAGGTCAGGGGAAGAGATTGAGTAAAGGAAAAGTGGAGGGAAGGCTAATCAAAATCTAAGAGGATATAAATAAATCATATGTAATCCTCTGGTTTTGGACAATGGAACACTCAGGAGCCATAGATCGTTGCTAGAAAATTTTCAGTGCCAGGGATGGGATACCTTCCAGTGAGTTGTTGGCCAGGGAGGTCCCTGATGCCCCCAAAACAATATAGGCCATTGCCGAGGCCCTTGGTTTCCCACCAGGAATAGATGGTGAGACCCTATTGCTGAAGACTCCACATACTTGGGCTGCAAGGCCACTGAGAAATCCTGCTGGAACCAAGCTGATAACCTCCTCCATGTAGACGAGCTGAGAGAAAGCTGGAAGAAGCCATTCTGCATGCAGTTCATTGGGAGAAAGAGATACCACCAGTGAAGATACTCAACAGTGGACACTGCAAGCCTTATAATTGGCCGACCAGGCCAAATGAGCCAACGGGTGCAATAGTGGCACGTCTGTCATGGTGGAAACCAATTGCCCTCTAACTGGACTGCAGGCCCGCTCCATGGGAGGGAATACATCCCTGACACTGAAAACTTAAAACAGGGGTAGCCCTAGGGGTGTAACATCTGCTGATGTCTGGATAAATGTATATACTATGCTTATCAAACTGCCCGGTAAGCACTTCTCTTAATATTCACACACTTGTATTAATGCTACTTTCACTTTGGGTAGAGAATCTTCTCTTTTCAGATGGCAGTGACCTTGGGACGACTCAGAAGGTATCATAGTGCTGGAAAGAACTGACTGGAGTACTGAGTAACATCTTGATCCCACCTTCCAAGGCTCAGGGTCTAATGCGGAAGAGGTGGTAGAAATAATTTAAGAGCCAAAGGAAAGGTAGGACTCCTTACAACGTGCTCCCTCCAGACATATAATGGCCTGGATATCCATGACCTCATAATGCCTGACACTACCTAAACAAGACCATCATAAGAGGAGGAAAAGATCATGACATCAAAATAAAAGAGAGACTGATTGAGATGGGGAGGGGATATGATGGAGAATGGAATTTCAAAGGGGAAAGTGGGGGGGGGGGGAGGGAGGGTATTACCATGGGATATTTTTTATAATCATGGAAGATGTTAATAAAAGTTGAGAAAAAAAAGTTATATTAAAAGGAAAAAAAATAAAGAATGACAGCTAGTCATGGTGGCACACGCCTTTAATCCCAGCACCCAGAAGGCAGAGGTAGGATTGCCATGAGTTCGAGGCTACCCTGAGAACTACATAGTGAATTCCAGGTCAGCCTGGGCTAGAGCAAGACCCTACCTCAAAAAAACAAACAAAAAAAATGAAAATAAAATGTCAAACTTGTGGGACATAGCTGGAGCAGAGTTGAAGGAACATTTTAGAGTTACATATGCTGACAGCTGAATCTTGAATGTGAAATGTTCCCTCATGTGTTTGAACACTTGGTCCCCAGCTGGAGGAACTGTTTTGAGAGATGTTAGAATCTTTTGGACATGAAACCTAATAGGCAAATGGTTGGCCATAGGGGCACAACTTCAGCGTCACACACCAGCCCTTCTATTCAGAACTCTCTCTGCTTCCAGATCAATGTGTGGCAAGAAAGCAGCCTCATACTCCTGCTGCCATGGACAAGGGGATAGTCCACAGCCATAGCACCCCACTATGATGGAAAGTACCATCTCAAACTGTGGGCCAAAATCCTTCCCCTCTAAATTCTATCATATTCTGTCACAGCAATGAGAAATGTAAGCAGAACACTTACATTAGAATACAAGAAAAGTCAGTAACATAAGCTCTCATATTATAAAACCAGAAAAGAAAAAAAAAGAAAAGAAACCTAAACAGAAAGGGCACCATAAAGAGAGGAACAGAAAGTTCTAACACTGAAGTCAGAAAAGGGTATAAAAATCAATGAAAAAAAGCTGGATCTTTGGAAAGACTAATAAAATCATGAAACCTTTAGCAAAACTGACAAAGACAAAAGAGAGAAGACATAAATCAATTCTGAAATGAAATGAGATAGTGGGCAAACAGCAGAAGGAAAGTCAGCCAATGTTATGAACAATTTACCCACAGAAAGTGATAATTTAGATGAAGTGAGCCAATTCCTTGAAGGCTCAAACTACTACAATTTACTCAAAATGAAAAACAATATGAATATCCCTAAATATTCAAGAACCTGAGTCAATGCTGGGGACATGGCTCAGTGGTAGAGCTCCTGCCTAGAATCCCTCAGTGAGGGGCTGGGGGCGTGACTCAGTGTTAGAGCACCTCCCTAGAATCCCCCAGTGAGGGGCTGGGGGTGTGGCTCAGTAGTAGAGTACTTGCCTAGCATCAGTAAGAGACTGGGTTCCATCTCTAGCACCACAGTTTTTCTTAAAATTGTAATTTAATTTATTTATTTGAGACAGTGAGAGAAAGAGGCAGGGTCAGGGAGGTACACCAGGGCCTCCAGCCACTGCAAAAGGACTCAAGATGCATGTGCCACCTTGTGCACCTGGCTTATGTGGATACTGGGGAATTGAACCTAGGTCATTTGGCTTCATAGGCAAATGCCTTAACTGCTAAGCTACCTCTCCAGCCCCACAAAACTTTTTTAAAAGCCAGAGATACCACCAAATTTCAAAACAGCACTAAAATAATTAAAACTTTAAAAGGTACAACTATATCCAAACAAGACCCAAAACTTATGAGTCCCACCACCTCTCAAGCCCTTAAAAGCCCTCCTCACTGGCCAGCCCACCTGTTGGCTCCCTGTCAGTTGACCCCCAACAATTTTCTTCTTTTCTGCAAAACCCAATGCCAATCAGGCTGCTTCCAGTGCCCAGCAGTGAGTCTTGCTCAATGTCAGTATCAGCCAAGCAATAGCACTCTAACAAAAACTCTTGGAAAACAAGGAACACAGAGAAACTTTACTGTGGAAAAAAACATGTGCAAAACAAAACAAAACAAAAAAACAGTTATCATCTTACTAAATAGGGAGAGTCAATGCTTCCCCTAACAGGAAGTACACAAGGGCTGGCCTCCATGCATATGCAGTGAGATCTTAAAGTGCCAGTGAGAGTAAGTAAGTAAAGAAGGTAAAAGACTTGCCCATTGGAAAGGAGAGAATAAAGCTGTCCCTGTTTGCAAATGGCATAATGATCTCTGAAGAATATCCCAAGAAACCTATGCAAAAAGGGTCTCCTAGATTCCAGGATATAAGATCAACAAGCAACAATTAATTGTATGTCTGTACAATAGCAGTGAACACATGAAAAATGACACTGAAAACAGAAAGCCATTTATAATTGTTCACAAAATGATTTTCAGCATAAATCTAACAAAGCAGGGTAGGACTTGTATGCTGAAAGCTCCAAAATGCTGATGAAACCAAGGAGCTAAATAAATGAAAAAGAACAAGTCCTTAAGATGCAAATTAAGACACAATGGCATGTCACTACAAGTTTATTGAAATAGCAAGCCATAAAATTAATGATAACACCACATGCTGGCAAGGACACCGAGAAATTGAACTTTTCATACATTGCAGGTAAGAATGTAAAGTGGTATAGTGACACTATAAAATGTTAGCAGTTTCTGAAAGGAAAAAGGCTTACCATATAACCTAGCAGTTGCATGCCTCAGAAAACCTTAAGAACTTAAGCCTATGTTCACCCAAAAAATGTTGAAGCAACTTCACTTGTAGTAGACAAATGGGGGAAACTCAAAACATCCTTCATTGGGTAAGTTGTTAAGACTATGTACACAGTGCTTGTTGTTAAGACTATGTACA